>JACEHZ010000418.1:1200000-1557566 GCA_017893485.1 Hemerocallis citrina
CATGGTGAATGCCATGCTTCTCAGCTCAGGTGCTCCTGATAAATTGTGGGGAGAAGCCTTATTGACAGCCTGTTACATCCTAAACAGGATCCCTAATAAGTCTAAGGATAAGACTCCCTATGAATTATAGAAAGGTAGAACTCCTAGAGTCCATTATCTCAAAATCTGGGGATGTCTAGCAAAAGTAGGAATCCATGAACCTAAAAAGAGAAAGATTGGACCTAAGACTGTAGATAATGTGTTCATAGGATATGCCTTAGATAGCAATGCCAATAGATTTCTAGTGACTCATTCTGAAGTAAATGAAATCTCTAACAATACCATCATAGAAGCTAAAGATGCAGTTTACTTTGAGAATATATTCCCCTTTAAAGATAGAATTTCTTCCAACCCCTCCAATTATTTCCTGCCTCCTTCTACCAGTTCCCATTCTCAACCTTCTAGTTCTCAACCAGATCAAGACTCAGAACCTAGAAGAAGCAAAAGAGTTAGGATTGAAATAAATTTAGGGGATGGTTTCTTCACTTATTTGATAGAGGGTGATCCTGCAACTTACGAAGAAGCAATATCTTCTCCTGATGCTCCTTTCTGGAAAGAAGTCATCAACAATGTGTACAACTCCATTATGGAGAACAGTACTTGGTGTTTAGCAGACCTACCTTTAGGTAGTAAACCCATAGGTTGCAAGTGGATCTTCAAAAAGAAACTTAGAGCTGACGGTTCCATAGAGAAATACAAAGCTAGATTAGTAGCCAAAGGTTTCACCCCGAAGAAGTGATTAGATTATTTTGATACCTACTCTCCTGTAGCTAGGATTGCCTCTATTAGAACTCTTCTAGCTTTAGCATCCATTTATGACTTGCTAATTCATCAGATGGATGTAAAGACAGTCTTTTTGAATGGAGACCTAGAGGAAGAAATCTATATGGAGCAACCTGAATGTTTTATTGCTAAAGGTCAAGAAAAGAAAGTTTGCAGATTAGTAAAATCTCTTTATGGCCTAAAGCAAGCTCCCAAACAATGGCACAGCAAATTTGATAAAGTGATTTTAGAATATGGTTTCTTACCAAATGAGTATGACAAATGTATATACTCTAAAAACATTGATGGAAGTTGTGTCATTATATGCTTATATGTAGATGACATCCTCATTTTAGGATCAACTCTTGAGTTGATAAATAATACTAAAGATTATCTATCTAGCATGTTTGATATGAAAGACTTAGGAGAAGCTAACCTGATTCTAGGAATGCAAGTATCCAAATTCAAGGAGAGTTATACTCTCTCCTTAGTACATTCTATTGAGAAAATGCTAAGAAAATTTGAGTACTTTGATAAGATACCTGCTCGTACTCCTTTTGACAGTAGTATCATTCTGAAAAAGAATGAAGGTTCACCTGTAGAACAACATAGATACTCTCAAATGATAGGTTCTCTTATGTATATAACAAATAGAACTAGACCTGATATTGCATTTGCTGTTGGGAGACTTAGTAGATATACTAGTAACCCAAACCGGTCACATTGGTCAGCATTAGAAAGAGTATTTAGATATCTTAAAGGTACTATAGATTATAAACTTCATTATTCTAGACACCCTGATATCATAGAAGGTTACTCAGATGCAAACTGGGTAACTGACTCACATGATGTGAAATCTACAACTGGATATGTTTTTAGCGTAGGAGGAGCTGCAATCTTCTGGGGTTCATGTAAACAAACCATCATAGCTAGAAGTACTATGGACTCTGAAATGATAGCTTTGGACACTACTTGTACAGAAGCTGAATGGCTTAGAAATTTGATTATGCATATACTTGTTGCTAATATTCCTGTTCCTGCTATTTCCATAAACTGTGATAATAAATCTGTTATAGAACTACTAAAGCATGATTCTGTGAATGCTAAGATGAACAGGCACCTGCAGCTGCGCTTCAAGACAATCAAGAGCCTATTAGGCAAATATGTGGTTCTTGACTATATAAAGTCAGAAAAGAACCTTGCAGACCACTTGACAAAGGGTCTATCTAGGGCTTTGATCCTAGAATCATCGAGGGGGATGAGGTTAAGCCCATAAGTAAGTCACCAGCAGTGGCAACCCAACCGAGTCTGACTGGAGATCCCAAGAAGCCGGTTCAATGGGTAGAAACAAGCTGGACTTCGGTGACTATTATAGAACACTGACTCAGAGATTAAATTCTCATAAACTAATGCCTAGGTGGCTGTACGAGGTTGTACAATGATATCCCATCCCTATGGTGACAGTGTTCCTGTGTGATCTGGTTAGGATGAGTTCTAAACTCTTAATAGGTCCAAACATTATTATGTAGGGTTGACTCCGGTCACCATCCCTTTGAGGACTTACCTATATGAGAGGTCGTGAAGGCCGCGACTATGGGACAGGGCGATCCCAGACAACTCTCATGAATATGGAAAAAGTGCGCATGGTCATTCATAAGCGCCACCCGATAGACCCAAGAACCTCTAGCATACTATGTGTGCTATTTTCTGAATCTGATTCAAGAAGTCTGATTCAAGGCATAGTCCATCAAGTACTTCTTCAGACAAAGACAATAGTCACTACGTGAGATTCAAGGCTGTAGTCCATCTCATTTATGCATAGTATACTCTTGCCCAGAACTTCTCCATCATTATTCTTTTGTTATCTCTGTCTTCGGATATTGGTTTTAGGGGGGATTGTTGGCTGTTTTTGGTCAAAACCAAGATTCCCTTTCCTTCCTTTTAGTCCCACATCGGTGGGAACATGTGCCATGTGAGTGGCTATAATACAATCACTCATTTACTCCCTTGAAGACTTGTGTGGTGTGGGGAACCCGTGGGCCACACACGCGCGACGCCGCCGCCCGGCCCGGTTCGGTTCGGCGCGCGTAATGGGCACGGGTGTGCGCCCGCACCTGCGGACACGAATGCCAATCCTGATGGAGGCCCAAAACTCCTTTTGCTAATTGTGTTTTACCTTTTGACTATTTCTTCCAACCGTTGGATTAGTTTTTCAGATCCGAAAATCTTGTCACATTCTCTCCATACGTTCAGCAACGTTCACAGATTTTGTTGCCTATATATTTCCATCTTCTCATCCCTTTACAACTACTGAAAAATATTTATTCCACAGAACAAAACTCTTCCTCTGGTTCACCTCTTCTCTGCCTGCTTCAGCTCTCTGTTTTTTCACTTCCATTCTGGGCAAGGATAAGTTCGGGTCGATCTCTCGACGTTGTGTGTGGCAGCGAGATGCCGGTGATACCGGGGGTTTTACTGCTAGGAGCATCTGAGAAACGTTTGCACATAAGACCTCGGATCAACTCTTAGGGCAGTGCGTTCCGCGCGACTTCCCCATAGGCCAGTAACTCTGTTTTAATTTATTTTCTTTATTGTTACCAGTTGCGAAAAAAATCAAAGATTCGAGACAATTTTTATAACAGGTAATAGATGGCGTGTAATGAAATGGGAAGAGTTTGTGGAGGAATTGATTGATCAATTTGGCATTCTTGAGTTTGAAATTGATGATGCTGATCTGGGAAGGGAATTAAATTCAAGAAGATGTTGTAGTTGAAGATAATGATGGAGAGTTTATTAAGAAATTGGAAGAAGTAGAAGATATTTTTGTTGAAGAAGTAATGGAGGAGGATGAGAAAATATATGGGACATTGCTTTTGATGAATCCAGACAATTATGAGTATTTTAGAGGCCTCCAAAAGTGCCTCAATCTTTATTCTGGAGAAGATCAATATACATCTGATGAAACCGACTAGTTAGATGTTCTATATAAATCATCTAAAGATCAGTATAATTGGTCAACAGCTGTTAAGAGGATACCCCTTGATTTTCTGCATGGTGAGAAATTCCCAGAGGCAGCAGACAACTACATCAAAACCCTTCTAACCAAGGGAGTTCCTTCATTATTGTCTGATCTCAACCATTTGTATGAACAACCTGGTAAGACATGCACTCTTGAGCAAATATTTCTTCAGCTAGAGAATTCAATTAAGGAGATGGGGGGTTTTATAGAGAGTTTGGTGAAAGAGACTCCTCCAACTCTGTTGTGGGTGATGCTTCTACTAGCTCAACATTATGTCTAGCAAGGACAACATGATATTGCTTTAGCCAAGACTGATTGTAATATTAAGCATACTCCTGCCGTGATTGATTTGTATTCAGCAAAGGCTAGAATATTGAAGCCTGCAGGCAACTTAGAAGCAGCATTTACTTTGGCAAATGAATCTAGGTCTATGGAGCTTGCTGACAGTTATTTGAACAGTGACAAAATAGTGCTCAATGGATGGCCCCCACCTATGTCTGAAAATGTTGTTGAACCGAATTTATTGAAGCTCTTGAAGTTGGATTCATGTGTGTTAGAGAATAATAAGTGTGAGCTTATAGAAGATGCAACTGATCATGGTAGTGTGAAGACAGTCATTATTTTGCTTGAAGATGAACACTATCAAGTTAAAATAGCACATTTGACTTGTACATGGCATGAAAGGGTTTTGTTTTTGAGGTGGTTGGTTGCATTGGAAGATATTGAGAGGGTAACTTTAGTTGGCGGAGAGGGACTTGATCATAGGCGCAGCCTTAACATTGATCAAAAGGAATATTCGGGAATTATTGCAGAGGGAAGTAAATAAAATGAAGGAGGGATGCATGAGTACTGCAATTTGGTTGGAGCTAGAGAAACTTGGGAAAGATGATGTAATGCTTTGCTCTTTAGATTTGGCTAGTAAATTGCCGAATATAGTAGCACTCAATCTATGCGGAAACAAGCTTCAGGATGCCGAAAAAGTCGTACAAGAAATCGCGAAATGCTCAATATTAAAAGCAGTCTGGTTGAATAAGAATCTGATTTTGTTAAATGATGGCAGTGATATTGAACAAGCAATTCTCAGTGACGCTACCAAATTGTTGAAGGACATAGTCACGCTTGATCTGTCAGATAGATGCATTCACTGACTTGGGATTGGGAGTGAACAGAAGAGGGGTATTGATGAGATGGATGAGCAGATTAATGGGTTTGAGCATGGGCACCAAGAGAAGAGGTTTCGAAGCGAGCAGCCGTGGGAACAGAGTTTGACTGAGGCAGAGTTCGATGGGTGTGGAGAACATGTTCGACATTGGATGGGGAAGATTAGGGTGGATCTTGTTGAAAAAGTGCGCAACTATATGATTGCCCAAGTAGACATAGATTACTTGAAGGGGGTGGTGCAGCAGAAGGATGAGTGCATCGAGTCTATTGAGAAGGTTAGGATGGAAGATCTGAGGAGGAGGCTGGCTGAGGTTTGCCGGTTTGAGCACGATCTCAGTACTATAAAAAGTGATTGTTTGGTGTTAAGAAGTCTTTGAAGGATACTCAAAATTCATTTACGGAGTATAGAAAGAACTTTCCACTGGTTGATGAGAGATCTGTGTGGTATCTACTGGATGAGCTGGTTCAGCAATGCGGCATAGTGATGAAGCAAACTTGCAAGGTAGCTCACTTTCTATTCGTACCAAAGGGAAGGTTTTCATCAGCAGTTAGTTTTTCGGTATTATGGCCTAGATGTTACCTTTTCACTATTACAGCAGCGGTTATTTTCAGAGTCTGAACTTGGGACAAGTTCAATTTGAGGAGGAATGGAGTTTGTCAGGGATCGAAATGGAGCTGTTGTATATGTTTGTATCAGTTTTGCACGTGTTGTGCACACTTTTACCTTATTCTTTAGTATAGAGTGGGTTGTTTTCCATGAGAAGCCCATTAATACTATACATGTACTGCACGTGCTATGTAAGCACATCAATGATGGCCTATAAAACGTAAACTGTGATGATGAATGAATGAAAGGGAACCGAGCTTTGAGTAAACTGAGTCATTCCCAAAATCTTCTCCTTCTTCTTCCTCAAACCCTAGATCCAAGAAATGACGACGTCGAGTTCAGTCAGGAATTCAGTACCTGACAGGCGGAGCCGAAGAAGGGGAGTTCCAATACGTCCAAAAAAGCCAAGGAAAGCGTTCTCAAATAACGCTCGTATCTTTCTGTGCTGTATCGTTTCATGTGATTGCTTGTTTGTATTTCAATCGATCTATGATGTATTATTGTATTGAGCTGAGTATGCGTCTTTTGACTCAGAATCGGCCGTGGAGTTCTTCGCTGAGAACAAGAATATCACAGGGTTCGACAATGTAAGCTTACCCGAATCGTTGGATTCTGTTACGCTTGTTTGATTTTTTTTGAATTAGGCAGACTTGTTTAATTTGTTAATACTTGATTCCATCAATATATCCAACATTTTTCATCACATTGGGGTCGGCTATGGAGCACAAGTATGAGTTTAATAGTCGTAGTTGTTAGAATATAAATACAAATTTATCAACGCTAGCCACTACTTCCGAATAATTGTATGTCGCAGGGACATTTAACATCAACAGCTGTTCAATTCTCATTGGGCACACATATTATACACTTCGCAAAACCAAAATGACAATAGAGGGAAAACAGAAAAAGGAAGATGATGTGATATAGATCTGTGTAGCTGTCTCCATCAATGTGGCATACAAGATCAAGTTTGCAAAACATTGATACCCACTTCCAAAAAAAAAAAACACCCCAAGTCATCTACTAGTTTTGCGTAACAATATTTTGGAATTTATGATTGTTGAATCTCCCTTCAACTTCACCAACATTCTGAAATTGTTGTGAAAGCTGAGGGGTTTGTCATTTATATTTCTAAGGCAAAAAGGTTTAGACTTTAGATGATGATGACAATGATGGACACTATCAATTATAGGCCTGACTCCGAGGAAAGGTTTTACTAATTTGAAATATTAAAACAAAAACAAGAAAACCACTATTCTTAACTTCTCGAAAACAAAATATCAATTATTTTCCTCTTTGAGATGCATCAATAGGTATTCATACTGGTTGATTTATGAATAACAAGATTTAAAAAAATTGCAAGTGTGTAGCTAACATATAATTTATTAGAATGTTAATAAAATAAAATAAAATAGTACAGAAAGTAAGAAACAAGTAGATATTCTTGTGATATGAAATATATTGTAATTGTATCTCCCATAGAGAGATGTCAGAGAATTAAGGAAAAAAGGATCTCTCATAGAGAAAGGTGAGAACTCTCGACTGTCATCACAAACAACTGAACCCACATGCAACTATAGCACTTCGTGCATTCACACTGGAACATGAACTCCAACCTGCAGTTAGCTAATTAAAAAAGGAAATTTTGCAGTGTCATGGCATTTTATAGATTCAGACAGTAGCTTATTAGGATGTTTTATTTTTTGTAAGGATACTAGATTTGCCCGTGGCCACGTGCCTACGGCACGTCTTCAAAATGATACAACATATGAAAAGTTTTGTAAATAGTAAATCAACAATTATGTAGCTAAAGTTTGAATACTATGACAATAATTAGTTGTAAATAAAAGTCCATGTTTCCATTAGTATATGGTGAAAAATAATTATAAATTGGGGTATAAAAGTCCATATTTCCATATATATATATATATATATAGAGAGAGAGAGAGAGAGAGAGAGGGGGTAAAAGGGATATGAGCAACTTGCTCATTTAGTAAATCAGCAATTGATGATGTGGCATACATGTGATTGGAAAATCATTAAAAGGGTTAGTTGTCCAATGTATCACATGCATATATATATAGAGAGAGAGAGATATATAATTAAATAAATAAATGAGTTGTTTTTTTCTGCCGGGGGAGGGGGGGGGGGGATTTGAATTTGAGTTTTGGGGGAAAATGTGTTTTGTGAGGGTAGATCCGGGTCTTTGATTTGGAGGGATTGAAGGAGAGCCACTTCATAGCTTTCGTTGTGTTTTATTATATAGATATTTTGCCTTTTTCCCTAATATCTTCAGGTTTTTATTATTTATTGGTAGTTAGTTATTTCTTGATAAAGTATAATATTTTGGAATATTTGGTGATATAGTTTTGTAAATATGTAGTATGTCTGGCTCAAACAGTAATCAGTTTTTGACCTTTTAACTATCAGCTACAGGTGAGGCCGAAGCAGCACTTTCATGCTACAGACCCTTTTTACTCATCAGCCAATTTGGGCAGTTGCTGAAAACTTTTTGAACCTGCACTTGTTGAGAATTTTTCTGGTCCCATAGACTTGAAGAATATCTTCTAAAGTCCACTCTTACCGGCTACATCCATTTTGTTGTGGAAGCAGCTATGAACAGTTCAAATCCGTACTTCTGATGCTCTTGGTGGCGAAAACTCTCCGTAAGTGAGGCATCAAGTGGAAATTCTTAATGTGACTTCTGAGCCAATTTTTGCAGTGCAGGATGTAGAAAATAGGTGGGGAGCAGAACCTCAAAATTACGTTTATGTTGAAGCTGCAAGAGAATCTGCTGTTATTGATGCCTTACTCGAATTAAGTGAGAAGCACGGAGCTAAGTAAGGTTCATGTGAAAAAGTTCTGATATATTCTACTGTGTATCAAAAGTTGCAAGTGCCCGAGTAGTCCAATGGTGAGCCTTGAACAAGAAGTCGGGGGTTTCAGTTCCCTGCTTGCACCAATCATTATGAGATGAGTGTGAGTGTGGTGTGGGGGTGTGGTTATGACCATGTTACAAAAAGAATGGTGTATCAAAAGTTGTTATCTCGAATAATCATGCAGTTTGCCAGAGGAACTACTTTTTTACTTGTTTTTATTTTGCATTATAAGAATGAACCTTATTAAATTTCCACGCTCGTTTGCTATTTTACCAAAATTCTCAAAATTTGGCAAAATGAGAGATGCAGTCGTTTTTCATGTTGCCAAATTTTGAGAGATCTGGAACAGTGGCTTCTCATATATGATAAAGCTTTTGAGAATTTTCAAATTATTTTTTTTAATGGAATCAGACAATACATCATGTACTGTCCTAGAATTTTTTATTAATTTTTTTTTCAAATATCGGACGGAACAACATGTTCTGTCCCAAAAAAATAAAAAAAAAAATAATAATAATGGAATCGGACGGGACAATATGTTCTGTTCGAAGCAAAAACTTCTCAAACATTTCTCAAACGGGACATGTCCCATTTGAAGACTTTGATCAGCCAAAACCCATCTCATCTCATGGTTTAGTGTTAATTAATGTTGATTTTTTTAAAGTTAATCATATTTAAGTATTAATTTAGTAATTAATTAAATCACTAATAACTATTTAAAACCTAATACCATTTTAATTTATTTCAAAATTACAAAAATACCTCTTGGACAGAACAACATGTTCCGTTCGACAATTTTTTTAATTTTAATTTTCTCAAATTTTGGCAAATGACCATTGCAGAGCACACTCATATTGCTATATCTCATTTTTGCCATTTTGCCAAAATTTGGTAATAACGAGTGTGGATACTCTTAGCAAATTGGCTGGATTGAAGTTACATTTTTTTTTTTTGAATATATCCCTTTTTTGGAAATAATTTGCAAAAAAATGACACTTGCCAAATTAATTGCGCTTGGAGATTCAACAACTATACTTGCTGTTCTCAACAACAAGTTTAGTTATTTTGTACTCGCTATTGGGAACGGCGGACCTAGTTTTATTTTTTGGAGAAACTCGTCGTTTCCAATGGCAAGTGTAGTTCAAAATTATTAGACAAGATATATCATTCCCAACAATGATGTTTTTTGTACTATTGGGAACAACAATGTTCTTTAAAATTTCACAAAGTGAAACTCTCTGTTGGACTTGGCGAATTTTTGAAAGAAAAAAAAACTCCATAGAAGATCTAGATGTTGGGAACAACGAGTCTTATTTGAAAATTTTGAACTAAACTAACCGATGAAAATAGCGAGTCTAGTATAAAGCATATTGTCGTTAGTAACGGCAAGTCTTATTTGAAAATTTTGAATTAAACTTGCCTTTGGGAACAACAAGTAACTTAAATAAAATAAAAAACCTACACTCGTTGTGTCTCAACAGGTAGCTTATAATAATTAAGCTCGTTATTAGGAACGACGAGTATAGTTGTTGACCCCGAACGCAATAAGTTTAGGAAGTGTTTTTTTAACAAATAATTTTGAAAAAAGACATAGTTTAAAAAAAAAATCTTGAAGTTACTATCTGACAATAGTTGGAAGCATTTTGAACTAAACCAATACCAATCTGATCAATATATTTTTTATTTTCTTTTCCCATTTGAATTGGTTGCTTCATTTTCTTTTCCAATTTGAATTGGTTGCTGAAAGCTTGAACGACTAGCATTGTTATCTATATAATAAAACACAAGGCAATTTGAAAAAAAAAATATCAAGTGACTTTTCTTTTATTTAAACAAAATCAACGGTTCAGATTCATCATCCAAGACATATTCCCCCCCCCCCCAAAAAAAAGTTTCCCCCAAAACCAAATGTTTTCCCTCCCAAACTTTTTCAAAGCGCGCTCTCTCTCTCTCTCTCGCACGTGCAACTCAAACTCTCCCATTATATTCTTGACTTAAAAAATATAAATTTATTAAAACGTGCATCGCACGTGCAACTCAAACTCTCCCGTTATATACTTTAATTTTAAAAAATATTTATTTATTAAAACATGCATCGCAGAGACGACTCCAACTTATATGTATCGCATGTATAACTCAAACTCCTTATTAAAACATGCATCGCACGGACAACTCCAACTTACATGTATCACACGTAGTATATTTATTAAAATGTGCATCGAGTACAACTCCAACTTACGTGTATCGCACGTATAACTCTCCCATTACGTGCATCGCACGTGCAACTCCAACTCTCCCAATATATTATTTACTTTAAAATATATATATTTATTAAAACGTGCATCACACTGACAATGCCAACTTACGTGTATCGCACATACAACTCCAACTTACATGTATCGCACGAACAACTCCAACTCCTTATTAAAATGTGCATCGCACAGATAACTCTAACTTATGTGTGTCGCACATACTATATTGATTAAAACGTACATCAGGAAGATAACTCTCTTTCTCTCAAATCTCTTCACTTTTCAAAAAAGGAGAAGCGAAAAAATCTAACATTCTTCAACAGTTGGAAGTAGTAACACTGGCATACTGGATTTTCTTTAACTCTGCTTTGCCTACATTTTCTTTATGTGCTTTACTTTTTCTGTATTTTTTTATGTGTTCACTGGGCTTTTCATATGTTGCATCGTTCAAAAAACATGTCGTAGGCACGTGTCTACAGGCAAACCTAGTCTAAATAATAAAACAGAAGACAATTTGAAGAAAAGCTATCAAGTGGTTCCCCTTCAATTGAAACAAGATGAACGTTTCAAAATCACCCTCCCAAAACATATCCCCCCCCCCCCCAAAAAAAAGTTTCCCCCCAAAACCAATTTTTTCTCCCACAAAAAAAAAAAACTCATTACCTTATTACTATCTCTCTCCTCTCTTCATTTTTTCATATTTCTCCCTCTCTCTCTCTTTATTTCTCTCTCTATTTACTCAGAAATTTAGATTTCATATTTCAGGTTTGTAAAATTTCAGATTTTTTATTCTTTTTTTATTGCTCATGTGACATTGAAAATAGCAAATAAACTCATATTCCACGATGGATCTGGCCAATAACGTTTATTTAGAGGATTTCCATGACACAGCTGCACCACCAAGTGTGAAGACATACCCACTTGTGAATTTTGAGTTCTTGGAGTCCGATATCCAGTTGGCATCACTGTAGCCTTCTAGTACTGCTGGATATCTGGTGTAATGCAGCGCATAACTTTGAGTATATCACAAGTAGTTCAATACTCTAGTTATTCCTTTCTAGTGACTTCGTCCTGAATTACTTGTGTAGCGGCTCATTACATTTACTGAATGTGCTAGGTCCGGTCTTGTACAATTTGTTAAGTACATCAGACTACCGATTACACGTGCATATTCCAATTGTGATATGCTGTCACCCGTATTTTTGAACAAGTGAAGACTGGGATCCACAGGACTTTTGGCAGTTCCATTCGAGTAATTCTTGAACCTTTCAAGTACTTTCTCAGCATAATGAGCTTGAGACAAAGTAATTCCCTCAGACGTCCTGGAAACTTTGATTCCTAGTATGACATCTGCAACTTCCAAATCTTTCATATCAAACTTGCCACTAAGCATGCTCTTAGTTTGTTTGATAATGTCGTTATTGCTCCCAATAATGAGCATGTCGTCTACATACAGACACACCAGAATGTATCCAATTAGAGTATCTTTGGTATAGATACACTTATCACATTCATTTATTTTGAAACATTTGACATCATAACATTGTCAAATTTTGCATACCACTGCTTTGGAGCCTGTTTCAATCCGTACAGGGATTTTACAAGCATGCACACCTTGTTTTCCTGTCCAGAAACTACGTAACCCTCAGGTTGTTTCATGTATATTTCTTCTTCTAAGTCCCCATTTAGAAATGCAGTTTTAACATCTATTTGATGTATTTCCAGGTAACGTGGAGCTGCAATAGCTATCAACATTCTTATAGAAGTTATTCTTGTAACTGGGAAATATGTATCAAAGAAGTTTAGGCCTTCCTTTTGCCTAAATCCTTCTACCACAAGTCTCGCCTTATGTTTCTCTATTGAACCATCTGGTTTTAATTTTTGTTTGAAAATCCATTTGCATCCTAGAACTTTACATCCAAAAGGCAAATCGACTAACTCCCATGTATGGTTTTGCATAATGGAGTCTATTCACTTTTGATTGCTTCCTTCCACATAGGAGCATCAGGCATAGACATGGCTTCCTTGAAAGTTCTGGGCTCATTCTCTAACAGAAAGGCCGTTACAAAGTCAGGACCAAATGATTTTGATGTTCTAGCCCGTTTACTTCGTCTAGGCTCATCATTATCATGTTCTGGTTCATCAACAGAAGTGCTTGCATTTCCTTGTTCACGTGTGCGTTTGGGATACGTAGTATCCATGCACGGAAACACGTGTTCAAAGAAGGAAGCATTCCTTGATTCCATTATTGTATTCACATAGAATCCGGTATATCTGATTTGTATACTAAGAACCGATATGCACTGCTATTGTGTGCATAGCCTATGAATATGCAATCAATCGTCTTAGGCCCTATGGTGACCTGTTTTGGATTAGGTACTGTCACTTTTGCTAGACACCCCCACACTATGAGGTATTTATACGAAGGTATGTTACCTCTTCACAGTTCGTATGGTGTCTTGCCAGTTTTCTTGTGAGGTATTTTATTGAGAATGTAGTTGGCAGTCAGCAACGCTTCCCCCTACATGTTTTGGGGTAAGCCAAAATTCAACAACAAGGCATTCATCATCTCCTTTAGAGTTCGGTTTTTGCGCTCGGTAGTACCGTTTGATTCGGGTGAGTAAGGAGCAGTTGTCTGATGAACTATTCCATGTTCAGAGCAGAACATATTAAATGGTGCATCATATTCTCCTCCTCTATCACTCCTAACGATTTTAATCATTTTGCCAAGTTGATTCTCAACCTCAAGCTTATATTCTTTGAATTTATCCAAAGCCTCATTTTTACTATGTAACAAGTATACATAACAGAATTTTATGCAATCGTCTATGAATGCCATAAAGTACGTTTTGCCACTTCTGGTCTGCACGTATTTTAAATCACACAGATCCGTGTGAATTAGACCTAGAATTTCTGTGTTTCTTTCTATAGAACGTGATGGAGTTTAAGTGAGTTTGGCCTCCGTGCAAGCTTCACATTTTTCGAAGTTGTCTACCTTGGTAGCAAATTCATGTTAATTAATCTACGCATAAAATTGACATTAACATGGCCTAGTCTTTCATGCCAAACAGAAGAAGACTCAACAACATAGGCAATAGGAGTTATTTCATTAACGTTGGGAAAAACAGGAACAACGGTTTTAGGGATGACTGTCATTATATTAAACTTGAACAGTCCATCCTTTACATATCCTTTACCCAAGTACACCCCATTTTTAGATAATACAAAATTATCAGAAGTAAGAACAACCTTAAATTCATTCTTGCTTAGCAAAGAGCCTGATACCAAGTTATTTCTAATATCTGGAACATGCAACACATTTGTGAGTATTAGTTCCTTGCCTGAAGTCATTTTCAACATTATCTTCTCCGTTCCTGCAATTTTGGAGGTGGAAGAATTACCCATGAACAGTTGTTCATCCTTGTTGCACTTCTAGTATGAAGTGAACATCTCCTTGTCCGAGCAGATGTGCTTGGTGGCCCCAGTGTCGTACCACCACTCTCGAGGATTGCTCCCCACCAGATTCACCTCTGATACAACAGCACCGAGATCCAGGTCAGAGAAACTGGTGGACAAGTTCTCAGCTATGTGTGCATGTGATCATTTTGCCTGTCCGGTTCCAGCACGGTTGTTGTCCTTACTGTGGCATTCAGAAATTTTGTGGCCCAGCTTACCACATTTGTGACATTTTCCAGCAAACCTTTTTGCTGCCGGTTTTTTGTTCGAGGCATGTGGCAAGAACTTTCTCTTTTTGCCTTTCTGTTCATGCTCCACCATGTTTGCCTTTTCTATGGACTTATTTTCATAGGACCTGTCAGCCTTGCGATTATCTTCTTCGATATGCAAGTTGACAATGAGGTCTTCAAGAGACATCTCCTTTCGCTTGTGCTTGAGGTAGTTCTTGAAGTCTTTCCATCCAGGTGGAAGCTTCTTGATGACCGCTGCAACCTACAATGGTTCGCACAACGTCATGTTCTCTGCAGCGATTTCATGCATTATCACTTGCAGTTCCTGGATTTGACTCACAAATGTTTTGGAGTCAACCATTTTGTAGTCCAGAAATTTGCCGAGTGCAAACTTCTTGGATCCGGCGCCTTCTGTTTTGTACTTCTCTCCAAAGACCCCCACAGGAGTTTGGACGTCTTGAAGACACAGTAGATATTGTACAGAGGGTCCACTAAGCCATTCAGGATGTAGTTTCTGCAGAGGTAGTCACCCTGAGTCCACGCATCAACCGCAGCAACGGAGTATGCATCCATTGGTGCCAGCATAGGGGCAGATTCAGTGAGAAACCTGTCCAGCTTCAAGGTGGTCAGGTAGAACTGCATCTTTCCATGCCATTTCTTGAATCCAATTTTGTTGAACTTCTCTGGTTTTTCTCCCACGTAATATGCGTGGGCAGAACGACTGAATGTGCCGCAACCGATTGTGCAATCACATTTTGGGTCATTGGTATTTCGGCACTGATAAGCCCATTGACACCTTCGATCTGTGTATTTTCCATGTTCTGAAACAGTTAGAATATAACGGTTAGTTGTTTTTCCGAAATGATAACAAACCTGTAAGGAATCTTGACAAAAAACTGTTAGAATTGAGGAAAAAATTGCTTTAAGATTGTTGGAACCAGAATTTCATAAAACAGAAATGCTAACAATAATTGTGAAGAGTTACAATTACAGAAAATAAAATACGAGAACAAACCATACAATACAGAGTCGAGATTTGAATATCTCTGTCCTTAAAGCAATTTTCGCCCCGTAGTGTGACGGTGGTTGACGAAATGTCTCCCAGGATACAACTTACCTTTTCCCTGAAGAGCAGCACCCTAACTTCAGAGATCAGATCGAACTTGAGCTGTGTTGTATTCTCAGTATTGACTCAGAGAGGACGAAGAAGAAGGAGATTCGGATTTCAGAACTGTATATGATGGCAGACAGGATTTCCTGGTCTTATAGGAGAAGTGGAGCAACTGATAGGAGGCTCCATTACTCTATAACAGCAGAGTAATGGTCCACTACTCTGTAACAGCAGAGTGGTGGTTCAAAGTCATAACTAATGAGCCATTACTCTGCTGTTACGGAGTAATGGTACCAGTTACTGAAGTTGAAAAGCCTCATCAGTATACTGGGAAAAAAATTTCTGACTGGGGCAAAAAAATAGCCAAACCAGCCGGGCCGTGCCGCGAGCAAGCGCGCGTGTGCTTGTTATTTTGGCTAAGTCCTCTCTCTACTACACGCAGTGTTCTAAAAAGCTGCCTAGGCGTCCGCCTAGACGCTAGGCGGCCCCCCAACGCCTCGACTAGGGCCTAAGCGTTTATGAAAATCGGAAATGGGTTCTAGGCGGCTAAAATCGAACCTAGGCGGCGTTTAATCGGTCTAAGCGGGTCTAAGCGGACTAGACCCGCTTAGGCCTTAAGTAATTTTTATAATAATAATAATAATAATAATAATAATAATAATAAGGTTAAAAAAACCCACCGCTCTCACTTTCTCCTCCTAATAAAAAAAATAAAAAATCCTAAATCGCGGTCTTCACTTTCACCCCCCAAATCGCGCTCTTCACTTTCACCCCAAATCCCAGCTCCTTTTCCTCCACCTCCCTCCTCCTTCGCCGTCGTCCTCCGCCTCCCTCCTCCTTCGCCGTCCTCCTCCGCCTCCCTCCTACTTAGCCAGTTCACCGTCCTCGTCCGTCTCCCTCCTCCTTCGCCGTCTTCCTCCGCCTCCCTCCGACGTCCTCCTCTTCTCTCTCAAAGTTCATAGCTCCTCCAACATCCTCCCTCCGTCCGCCTCCCTCCGAATCGCAGCTCCTCCGACGTCCTCCTCCGCCTCCCTCCACCTAGCTCCGACGTCCTCCGACAATATATGCAAAGCTTCTAAATTCTAATAGTGACCTCGATAGATCTTCAAATATATTGGTAATTGGTTATCTTATCTTTCTTTCCCTTTTACATTCTTTTGCGTGCTCTTAGTACAGCTTCTTATGTTTTTGTGGATTCTGATATTGTAAGTTATTAATGCTGATATTTTCTTTGTTATTTATGCTACTAGTGTTCACATCTTTTTCTTGATAATTTTAATGGTATACTTTTGTTCAGTCAGTCAACAGTATGTATGTTCAGTTCACCAGCCTTTTACTCAACAAGCGAATGTAGTTTCTTATTTTGATTATTATTTTATGCACTAATCAGTTAGCTAATGTAGTTCACTAACAAATACAAAGGGCTGCTCAAGATACAATGAGGCTGTATTCATGGATCAATTTCTATTTATAGGAGGCATACTTTGAGAATAAGTATTCGTATGAACTATAGGAATGGTCCGAATGGATTTTCATACATAATTTTTAAGACAAAAGAACAATAATACACTGATTCGACTATATGAAGCCCATCCTACAATTGCAAGGAGAAAAAGTTCAATAGTAAGAAACTAAGAATGAGTAGCAATAAAGAGTAAAAAAGGGTAACAACAAAATAAACCCAAAAGATCGATAAAGAAATAAATAAATAAATAAATTTAAAAAACCGCCCAACGCCTAGCCGCTTAATCCCCGATTACAAGGTCTAGGCGCTAGGCCCCCATCGACCGCCCAACTACAGCCTAGCGCTTTTTAGAACATTGACTACACGTTAGTGGTAACCCCGGGTCACGCCATTTAGTCTATTTTTTTAGTATATATACTAGAAAAAACTTTTCCCATTTCCGATATGGGACTATCCATTTTCTCCCAATATCTAAGTTAGTACATTTCGAGTAGCCAACTTTGGACCAACATTTCTCATTCATACAAAATTCGTTTTTGGAATATGAGTACATCACGGAATAGTACTCGGCGAGAGGAACATGATCCAATCAATTTCCGGTGCCGCCAGTGGCCGGAGCCCACTGGAATCCGGCCCGAAAAATCTGCAAAAATGTTTTCCAACAAAAGTTCTAAGAAGTTGGATTTTACACCCCATTTATAATTATTTTTTAACATATGCTAATGGAAACATGGACTTTTATTTATGTTAAGATAAATCAGAGAGATGAAAACAATACTGAATATTGAATTGAGAAATAACTAAGTACAGTATCTCATATATATAAGAGAGAACCAAATACAAAACTAGTCCAATACCCAATGTAGGACTATAATATCTAACACCCCCTCTCAAACTCACGGTGGTCAAACAGTGTGAGTTTGCCCACTAAATATCGAAATCTCTGAACAGTATGAGATTTGATGAAGAAGTCTGTCATCTGCTGTGACGAGGTAATAGAATGAAGTGAAATGATCCCTGCTTCAAAGCGCTCACGAACATAATGACAATCAATCTCTATATGCTTCGTTCTTTCATGGAAGATCGGGTTGCTTGCAATGTGTAGTGCACTCCGGTTATCACAATGAAGAGGAGTAGCTCCTGAAAGAGTGACACCCATATCTGATAACAGCCAACGAACATAAACAATCTCTCTAGTAGTAGCTGCCATTGCTCTGTACTCAGCTTCGATCGAAGAACATGCAACAACTGTCTATTTCTTACTTCGCCATGAGATTAGCGACTCACCAAGAAATAGACAGAAACCTGTGGTAGACCGTCTGGTAGTAGGATCACCTACTCAATCTGAGTCAGAATATGTACTCAGCTCAAGTTTGGATGTAGCATGCATGAATAATAAGCGAGTAATAGTGCCCCGAAGATATCTGAGAATCCGAAGAAGAGCACCGTAGTGAACTGACGTAGGAGCGGAAACAAACTGACTGACAACACTGACTGCGTGAGCAATATCGGGTTTGGTCATGCATAAATAGACAAACTGTCCAACAATCTATCTATATCTAGTGGGATCAGGAAGGAGCTCACCGTTAGTGGGATGAAGCTTCACATGAAGCTCTAAGGGTGTATCGGCTGATCGACTGTCAGAAAGGCATGCAGCGGAGATAATATCTGAAAAAATATTTCGTTGTGCACTGGCCTCCATGTGCACTCGTGTGCACTCGGCCTTCCCGCCTTCGTATCGACGATCTGAACCATTCACATTGATCTACACATCTAAATGAGTCTAAATATGTAAAATCATTTAAAATTCATTTGCTCATCCATTGAAGTGTTACAAAATTGTATGGCTGAAAATCGTTGGTTTTTATAGTCACATGATGGATTGGCAAATGAATTTCAAATGATTTGATTTTACATATTTAGACTCATTTAGATGTGTAGATCAATGTAAACGGTTCGGATCGTCGATACGAAGGCGAGAAGGCCGAGTGCACACGGAGGCCTACTGCACAACGGAACATCTCTCTATATATATATAGAGAGAGAGCAATGCTCCATTGGAAACAGGTTTGTTTGCAAAAACCCGTGCAAACGAACCCGCTGGCCATTGGATTAGATCAATCAAGATTCAACGACCATGATCGCCCCCGCCCGCTGAATGAACCTAGGTCGTTGTTCCAAACAACGGCCTAGGTTGTTTGAAACATCGGCATTTATAGTCTAGGCCGTTGTTGGGAACATCCCAACAACGGCCTAGGTTATAAAAGGTCGTTGTTTCAAACAACGACCTAAGTTTGTACATTTTATAACCTAGGCCTTTGTTCCAAACAACGGCCTAGGTTCAAAATTTGGGAGTGAGTGAAAGAGTGAATGAGGCGAAGACTTATTCGGGACGAAATTCCCAAATTACCCCTCACAACTTAAGTGAGATGGGGTGATGGGCGGGCTCGATCACAGCCGTTGGATCAAGATGAACTTGATCTAACGGCCAGTAGGTCCATTTGCACGGGTCTGTGCAAACAGACCCGTTTGCAATGAAGCATTACTCATATATATATATATATATATATATATATATATATATAGGATATGGTTCGGGTGAGAACCATGTCCTGGGGTGAGATCTTAAGGGCCTATCCCAGCCACTCATCTGCTTAATTTTAACGGTCAAAATTTTTTTCAATTAAACAATAAGATTAATTAATATTTGCATTAAGATGAGAATCTCTTTAATTAAGCGTTGTTGACCGCGAAATAAAAGGAATGAACAGCAACTGTAATAATTATATATTGCCTTTTTTATTTTATTGCCTTTTATTGCCTTTTTTATATACGCAACATATATTGCCTTTTTTTATTTTATTTTCAGCCGAACCACAATCTTCATCATGATGAACAGCAACTGTAATAATTATAAATAGCAACTGAAATAATTATACAGCAATACCTGACCACTTAAACAGCAACTGTAATAATTATAAATAGCAACTGTAATAAACAGTAACTGTAAGGAACGAATTGGTGAATGATTCTGCAGTTGCTATTAATTTGGGATACAAAATCTTCTCCCATATTTTACGGGAATTAATTATTTCTCTCTCCAGTTTGACCAAATTTGCCTTAACCGTCACACACAAAAAAAATTCTGTACAGTATGATCTATTACCTTATTATGTACTTGCATAATCTCAGCCCTACAAAATGATTTGATGAGTGGTTGGGAGAGGCCCTTAGGTTCTCACCCCAGGATTGGTTCTCACCCGAACCAACCCCTATATATATATATATATATATAGGATATGGTTCAGGTGAGAACCATGTCCTGGGGTGAGATCTTA
The DNA here is from genome assembly GCA_017893485.1 of Hemerocallis citrina. Taxonomy (NCBI): domain Eukaryota; kingdom Viridiplantae; phylum Streptophyta; class Magnoliopsida; order Asparagales; family Asphodelaceae; genus Hemerocallis; species Hemerocallis citrina. The sequence continues at coordinate 1,220,320 of JACEHZ010000418.1, forward strand.
AGGGCCTATCCCAGCCACTCATCTGCTTAATCTTAACGGTCAAGATTTTTTTCAATTAAACAATAAGATTAATTAATATTTGCATTAAGATGGAATCCCTTTAATTAAGCACTGTTGACCGCGAAATAAAAGGAATCCCTTTAATTAAGCAATAAGATTAATTAATATTTGCATTAAGATGGGAATCCCTTTAATTAAGCGATGTTGACCGCGAAATAAAAGGAATGAAGATCACAGATTATTACGCGACATATATTGCCTTTTTTATTGTATTTTCAGCCGAACCACAATCTATACCATCAATAAAATTACTATTTAGCTGGTATATTATCATCAATACATAAACAGCAACTACATATTATATAAACAACAACTACAGTATAATAAATAGCAACTCTTTTTTAGCAAACAAAAAAATTACTGAATTAAAAATATCAAATACTGAATAACAAGATCCATAGATATAAACAGCAACAACAGTACAATTAAATAGCAACTTTTTTTTAGCAAACAAAAAAATTGCTGGAATGAAAATTCTCAAATACTGATTAGCAAGATCAGTACACATAAACAGCAACAACAGTATAATTAAATAGCAATTCACTCTCCAATAATTCAAGTAGCAAGATCTAAATAGTAATGATTCTGCAGTTGCTATTAATTTAGGATACAAAATCTTTTCCAATATTTTACGGGAATAAATTATTTCTCTCTCCAGTTTGACCAAATTTGCCTTAACCGTCACACACACAAAAATTCTGTACAGTATGATCTATTACCTTATTATGTACTTGCATAATCTCAGCCATACAAAATGATTTGATGAGTGGTTGGGAGAGGCCCTTAGGTTCTCACCCCAGGGTTGGTTCTCACCCGAACCAACCCATATATATATATATATATATAATTAAAAAAGGATATGTACTCATTATGTAGCAATCCTAAATTCTAACATAAAATTATTATGATATTATCAAATAGAAACATATAGTTATAGAGAAAAAGAAGATAGTCCTTGGTTTGAGCTGAGTTTAAATTCTGAATGTGGATCAGATCGAGTTTGCTGGTCGGTTTCATCAAACAAAAATAATCGGGGAAGAGCAGCGTGAGAAGCAAGAGGAGGAAGTGCAGCAGATGCGGAACGGGTCAAGTATGTGACAGCACATGGGGAGCGACAGAGGATCGGGTTTGGGTTTGCTCGAGGAATAAGAAGATAATCAGTTTGGGTTTGGGTTTGCGTGAGGAAGAAGAAGAGGGCAGCGACATGTCATGTTTTGGTTTGCGCGAGGACCATAAGAAATTTGAATTTGGATTTGAGTTTGGGCCGAATTGAGCCTAAATAATACAAACGAGCATGAAAATTAAATGAGATTTAATCGGTTAATCAGTCACTTAAAATCGGCCGATTATATCCGATTAAATTGCTAACTATTGAAATATTATAAATCGTTAAAAAATAATCGCTTAGTCTCCGATTAGCGATTAATCGGGAATTAATCGGGCGTAACCGATAATTTTAACTGCTTAGGTCACCACGTAAAATGTTGTGCTCAAGTATTGTGGGGTTACTTGTGGACAATATAGGAAGTTGTTACCTACCATCTTTAGGGTACAGAATTTAGATTCCAGTAGAATCCAAATGTTCATGGGGCTTTGAACAAATTGCTTGAACCAAGTTATAGCGAGCATCTCGTTCCACCATTTGCTTCATTGATAGAGCTTAATGACAAATTTTCGAGGACTGCTACAAAGTACTTATTGTACATCCTAATGTAATTGATGCATTGGATTTCTAGGAATCCAACTGGCTCAAACCGTTTTGGTATGTATCGTCACCTAATTAAATATTGGAAAAATTAATTATTTTCTTTGATAATACATACCATAGCATTATGTGCAGATTGGATTACATGAAGGAATCCAATACATCAATTACATTAGTGGGTACAAGTACAACTTGGAGTACTTGGAGCATTTCTCCAAGTTTTCTAGTGTTTATTGCTTGCTTGAAGGATTTGATTTATCAATACATGAATTGTTCTCCAGGGATGCATTCTGATATGTTTGTTATTCATAAATGACAGGATGCTATCTTCTCTTTGTGCATGGGAGGAATCATGTACTACTTGGAATATGAACCAGACAGTGTGACCCCCCCACTTCTCAGAGGAATCATCCGAAGGTTTCTTGCAAGCAGAATAAGCAATCCAAGCCCACCTTCCAACCGGACCGCTTCCTATTCGTACCTGCAAGCTCTTGGTGCCATTGAGACAAAAGGGAAGGAGCAGGCTGATACCGCAGTATCAGCCAAGTACAATCTGGAATCAATTCCTGGATTTTAAAAGCCTCATGGCCCTCATCCTTTTTATGTATTCTAAGTTTTCTGCCAGTCTAAATGGACAAGAAATGACATTGGTCATTATTTGAATGTTGTAATAAGACTAACAGATGGAGTAAATTTTTTGACCAGATATATGGGTTATTAAGAGAACATGTGGGAATGGACTGTTGGGACTTTCTTGACAATTTTGGTTGATTTTTTGTTGTTTCCAAGTTGCCATACACAAAGTCTATATTAAAGTTTGGATGTTGAATATTGGCAGCAAAACCTTGTCGAAGAGAAGTTGATGCTGAGTTTAGATTATTTTTTGTTTCAGAATAGTGATATTTGCCAGAAATAATCATGTTATGTGCATGCAATTGGATTTTGTGTGTGCTTTAGTAAAATGTTACATAATGCACATAAACTGGATACATATTTTTTTTCCTTGAGCAAATAAACTGGATCTTGTTAACAAACACTTTCTGCATTATGTATTTTTCTGTATTGAGTAATTAACCAGCTTAATTCTAATATGATACGACATACTTTCATGGTTTTCCAGACATTTTACCTCTGCTACACGTACAATATACTCGGTCTTCGAAAAGAGAAAAAAGAAAAACATTGCTACTAAACTTCTAAAGGTAATACATTATTCAAGAATACCTTTGGTTGATAGAGAGATGAAAATATTCCTAAAGCTTAAACTGGTATCGGCAGAAAAAGGAAAAACATTGCCACTAACATTGGGAGTTGAATTTAAAATAATAAAATCTCAGCTAAAATTCAGACAAGTAGACATGCTGGGTTTTTCCATAGTTAATTGGACACTAAACATGACAAAAGCATTCTAGAAACAATCATCTAGAATATTTTTCTTTAGTACAATCCATTCTATATATTTACTATCTACATCTCCAGAATAGAAAGGAAAAAATAATCCCCACAGGTTGGAAGAGTCAATTTTGTAGCTTATTCATCGCGAAATCTACAGATGTTGAACATCTTTTTGCCTATTTTACATTCAATACCACTAAACTTGCACATAAATAAATGTTTCTGTGCGTTGCTTGGGCCATTGCGGAATTTATCCAACTCTACAACCTTCTGCTTGAGCAAGCTGCTGATGTCCCCCAGTGCCCATACTAACGATATATGTGGTCGTGGATCCTATTAATGTTTTGCAGATGATATTAGGTTTCAAATAGATTTGAGATAAACAACACCACTTATTCTTACTAATTCAGCAAACTATAATTACTCACGTTTGAAAATGCATGAATATAAATGATTGGTTTGAGAACTTATTAAATCACTACAGAACGATATTATCAAATGAAAGAATATGATGAGCTCAGTCAAAGTTTAAAACCTGACCTCATAGAACTCAGGAAGTCCATGCAGTCTATATATGTCATTGACAATTTGGATCTGCTTGCATATCTACAAAAGAAAGGAAAAAAAATGATACCCAAATCAGTAATGATGAGAGGAATGAATGCCTGAATAAAAAGAAAAGATCATCACAAGTAAATTTAGCATTCTGATATCAGGGTGAGGTCTGTGAGGATAAGGAAACAGCAGGGTCATAAGATTTTTGAACAAGTGCTTTCTGTTTCATAAAACAAAACGAAGATAACTGGAAAATAACACAGATCCCAAATAGTCTGGCAAGTCTCGAACCCTCCTTTCTAAAAATTTCATCCGCAGGGTTTAAAATACTTCACGATGACGGTTTCAAAGCTCACTCAGATGGCTGCATCACATCTACTCTATTGTCAGAGTTTTTTAAATATGAAGCATTCCTCAAGTTATGGTTTCAAATCTTAGCTATAATCAAGATGCATCAGCCATATCCGATGAAAATTATACCAACCGGTATTGCTTATTGTCACTCAATCCAGATACATAAGTTTAAAACCATGATGCAACAAAGTTTTTCAACATTCACATGCATTCTTCACAAATTAAATGTCAAACTAAAATGAATAAATTCCACATTCTAAAGTTGCAATCAGGGGCCACACACTCATTCACAAGTGTAATACTCCAAGGTTGTGTACATACATGGCATGCACATAAGGTGTGATGAAATGTTTGAATGAAAGATAGAAATGCACACAAGATATTTGATGAAATGCATGAATGAAGGATAGAAATAGTGTGACATGACTTAAGTTTAGTCCCACATAGGTGGTGAAAATGAGAGTACGAGTATATATTAGGTTGCCCATGATCCAAAAAGCACCCAACAAGCTACAACTCTTTTGGTGAGGCTATGCCCTGTGGTGGAGCTATGGTTAGATCCTTTAGACATGTAAGACACGTACAAACCGACGAATAGGTGGTGACTCCAAACTTGGCCTAGCTCGGGGGTTACAAAATGGTATCAGAGCCGACTTTCGACACCAATGATTGGGTCAGGGGGTGTGCACACTGGTGGGGCCATGGGCAGTACGCTGGTAGGAAGGTCAGGTCAGTACACTGATGGGACCAGAGTAGTGGCATCCATATGGACCATATCGACTAGAAATAAGGTCCTAGCTAGATGGACCCGAGCTTAGCGACGACGCTAAGTCCGAAGGAGGGGTAATTGTAATAACCTTAGATTTATATAATCCCATATTAGTTGGTTAGTGGAGTATGAGTTATTATATATTAGATTGTCAAGAATCCAAAAACACCTAGTAAGCTATAACACTATTAGTGAGGTTGTGCCTTGTGGTGGGACCGCAATTAGGTTATGTAGGATTCGGGATGTTACAAAATGGTATCACTATCAGAACCGACTTTCGACACCGATAGTGGGTGGGATGTATGCCTGAAATGGAGCTAGCGATGTACACTAGTAGAGAGATCAACGATGTACACTAGCAAAATAAGGATAGTTCACTAGCAAAATAAGGGTAGTTCACTCTACATCGGCTAGAAATACGATCATATATGTCCCGTGCTTAGCAAGGACGCTACATCTTAAGGGGGGTGAATATAATACCCCAAGGTTGTGTACATATATGACATGCACATAAGGTGCTTGATGAAATATTTGAATCAAAGATAAAAATACACATAATGTGTTTGAAGAAATGCTTGAATGAAGGATAAAAAACAGTATGAAATGCCTTAAGTTTAGTCCCACATCGGTGGTGAAAATGAGAGTATGAATGTATATATTAGGTTGCCCATGATCCAAAAAGCACCTAACAAACTATAACTCTTTTGGTGAGGCTATGCCCTGTGGTGGAGCCGTGGTTAGATCTTTTAGACGTGTAAGACACGTAGAAACCTACGCATATGTGGTGACTGCAAACTTGACTGAGCTCAGGACGTTACAAAAAAGTGTTATACCTTAGTATGTGCTCTTGGATTCGTGGTAATCTAATATATAATAACTTATACTCCACTTTCCAACCAATATGGGGCGGCGTAAATCTATGAATATTACAATCACCCCTCCTTCGGACTTAGCGTCCTCGCTAAGCTCGGGCCCTTCATCTAGCCAAGACCTTTCTAGTCGATGTGGTCCACATAAATGCCACTAGGGTCACTACCCTGGTCCCACAAGTGTACTGACCTAGCCTTCCTACCAGTGTATTGTGGCCCCACCAGTGTGTACACCCCCTGTGACCCCACCATCGGTACCGAAAGTCGGCCCTGATACCATTCTGTAACCCCTCGAGCCCAACCAAGTTTGGAAGCACCTACGTCTAAAGGATCTAACCACGGTCCCACCACAGGGCATAGCCTCACCAAAAGAGTTATAGCTTGTTGGGTGCTTTTTCGATCATGGGCAACCTAATATATACACTCATACTCTCATCTATGTGAGACTAAACTAAAGTCCTATCATACTATTTTTTTATCCGTCATTCAAGCATTTCATCAAACACCTTATGTGCATTTCTATCTTTCATTCAAATATTTCATCAAACACCTTATGTGCATGTCATGTATGTACACAATCTTGGGGTATTACACTTTTGGTGAGGCTGTACCCTGTGGTGGAGCCGTGATTAGGTTATGTAGGACCTGGGACGTTACAACAAGAGTAGCGCCAATGCTACAAAGTTTCCCAGTCAAACAAATTATTGCATGACTAGCTCATCTTGTTAAGATGTGAAGAGATTAAAGTACAAAACAAAAAAAATTCATATTTATGCAAAGAATGCACAAGAAACATAACCCCTGACCAAGCGTATGAGGACATCTCTCCAATTCGGGAGATCGTGAAATCGGCTATATATTCAAAACAGATCATGCACATAAAACAAGGAAATAGTCATGTTGATTGGTACCTCGGATAGTCCTCCTCCAGTAACTTCCAGTGAAAGAAAGGATCGGGTTAGGTCGTCATTGACAAAAACTTCCCATTTGTTAAACTCTATCCAAAATCTGTCATCCAGGAGAAAAGAGATATAGTTCATAATTAAAGAATAATAAACAGAAGAAAGAGGATAAGGAATATTCAAGCACATAATGCAATCTAGAAATAGATAATCTATAACATTTCCGGGTTGATACTCACTGACCCTTTTTGAGATTGGAGCTTTTGCCGAAGCATTGCTGCGATGGAGTCTATCTGATGTACTTGAATTGGAAGAGTTCTACCCAAGCTAATATGAAATTCTCTATCAAAGAGGATCTGTTCAAGCTTCTGGTCATCTTTGCACAATTCACTCAGCGCAATGTCCACATCAACAACATATAGATCAGGCACAGAAGATGCAACTTTTTTCACAAAACTCGCTAGCAGTTTTCTTCCTGTAATCGGTATGCGAACTGCACATAAGAGATAAGAATCATTTAGTTTTACCAAGAGATATACAAGTAGAAAAAATTAAATAAATTATACTAATCAAACATATTGAAAATGACCACCTAACACTATTGGAGAAAAATCTGAAATGAGCTCCAGAATGTCGATACAGTTGCAGATGAAGAAAACTAGTTCCAATCAATGCGTGATCAAACCTCAGTTTTTGTGTTATGTTTGGTACCATGTAATAACTATTTATTAAGTAGAACAAAAGTACTAAAAATCATTAACTTGAACCTTACAGATAAAGCATGAAATGCAGTACCATGTAATAACTATTCAGCATGTAAACATTGAGCCTTTTATGTTCATGTATAAATAGTTGAACATTAAGTTATGGCTTATCTATTACATTGTCGGCAATCCTTACTTCCACTTGGCTTACAGTCCTTAGAAACGACAAATCCATCTTCAATATCTCCTTCCCTCACTCATCTTAAGGCGCCATTTGGCATTGTTGGTGGAAAGAGATTTTGGTTCTAAAAGCACTTTTAGGCTCAAATTACGTGTTTGTCAAACTTAATTAATAAGTTTTTTTTAAGCCAAAACTGCTATTTTTAGTATTTTTCTCAAAGCAACTAAAATCGGTTTAGCTTTTCAAAAAGTGCAGCCAAACATATTTCTTTCTAACAACAATTGTGGTAACAACACTTTTCGGCAAAGCGTTGTTCATTCAACTTAAGTACCTCGTACCTATATTGTCTGATCTGAACAAAGGTTTTTTTTTATGCATACCCCTTTATTTGATTTACTTTGTTTATGTTCCTCGCAACATCTTAAACTCTAATGTCCTAAATGTACAAAAATAAAATCAAGTTCTGGTGCCTTATCCACTGTCAACATTGCGAATACAAAAGCATGTACATTGCACGTGTCAAATGAAGTAAATCACACATACACACCTGGAATGAAGACATGTAGAGCATAATTCCCTTCAACATGTGGGAAGCCCCGTATGCGAACTCCCTGACTTGTACCCGAAAACCCTAACAAAAATAATATAATGTCACACTACAATAATTTGACAATCAGTGGACAAAAGTTGAAGGAAAATTACGAAATTATCCCTGTACCGATTGGAAAATAATTAGGGGGTTGGAGTAGGTCGAGAGGGGGGGGTGGAAGCGGGTTGGGTTCCTTCTTGATCTTGATGCTGCTGTTGTTAGTGACAGTTGGAGGTGGAGAATCTTCCTCGGATTCGGGTTCAGATTCGGATTCGTAGCTTGCTATCAGAGCATCCATGGCATCGCCCCTCTTCCTTTCAAATTTGGGGTTTAACTATAGGGTTTTCAAGGAGAGAGGTTTGGGGATTCAAGAAGAAGAAGAGGATTAAGAGTCCTATAGTCTGCAACTCTATACGCTTCTACTTCTACCATTAATTATGCTTTGAGATGCGCGCTCTTGTATCCTATGATGATGGCTCTGTTTATTTTAGATTATTTTAGTCACACAAATTGTTAATCTATATAATAAAACACAAAGAAAACTATCAAGTGGCTCACCTTCAATTTCAAAAAAATCAAAGACCCAGATCTAACATCACAAAACATATTTTTCTTCCCAAAAGTTTTTCCCTAAAACTCAAATTCAAATCCCCCACCCAAAACAACTCCTATATTTATTTTAATTTTTTTTCTCTCTCTCCCTCTTTCTTCTATTCAAAAAATTAAGAAACTAAAAAAATTAAAAATTTAAAAACTTTAAAAATAATTCCAAAAATCAAAAAAATCATATAATATGTTTTTTGCTGGACCCTCAAAAGTTTCTCATATAATATATTTGCTACTTCAATTAATTTGCTGGATCTCCAAAACTATTTTATATAATCAAATAAGGTGCACCGTTCCGAAGACGTGCCGTAGGCACGTGTCAACGGGCAAACCTAGTATTGTTATAAAATTGATCATAGAAACCTCACCAATTTATGAACATTACTTACATTAGACTAGTATATCCCATGTGCAAATTGTGCAGACTTCATAAAAAAATATATTAAAATATCACTAACATTCAATGGTGTTATAATGTTGTGTGAGAAATATGCACTATCTAGCTATTGAATAGTCATTTGAATTTTGTAAATTATGACTGAAAAATTTTGTAAATTCATAATTCCATTTGGCTTATGTTATTGGATGTTGCTCTAATTTTGAAAGCCATACAATACATTTTAAGAAAATCAATGCTTCAATTACTTGTTAGGCCATAGATAAATTTATTAAACTACTAGCACTGACAAATTATTAGCATAAAAATTGAACTACAAATTTCATGAATATACACAAAATCTAGAGTAGTAAAAATTAAATAAAACTTGGCTTTTGTCATCATATGCTCTAGTATTGGTCCCAAAATCCTTTCCATCATTGCCAACCAATGCTTCTCCCTGAAACATTTCGAAGTGTTTAAAAGATCAAGAATAGAATTTACAGGAGCAATAATGGATCTTAGACACATCCAAATAAGTTGGTTGCTCACCGAACAAAGATCCACTAGTATAATGTATACGGCCAACACTTCACAAATAGAATGGATAATTCCAGCCAAGGCCTGGCAATAGGAAAGTCCCACAAAATGTTATATGAAAGCTTCCAATTAATATACGGAAAATTATATATATATATGCATACTTTCAAATACAGTCATGACTCATTATACTGCCTGTTTGTTTTTGGGAGGAGTGTGGCTGCACCAGGTGTGAGTTCGGACTCAATTTATAATGGTGGAAGGATGCGGTAACGGACAGTGAGCGGGAGGCTCGCTTCGGCACTGGAGGATCGGATCGGATCGCCTCGCCTCGTGTACCTGCAGACGGTCTAGGAACATCGGGGTTTATCCCGGTGACAGACCCTCCGACGGTCTAGTTAGTCTCTGAGAGAGAGTAGTAGTAACTAGGGTTTTAGTGGGCAAAGATTGATTACCTCAAAAGGTGGGAGAGGGCCTGGTATTTATAGAGAATCCCAATTGGGTTTGGATCCGCTTGGGGGCCGGGTCTGGACCCGAAAGCCCATGGGCCTGACATGGCAGGAGGCCCAGGTGGTTTAGGGCAGACGTGGCAGCCTCATGAGCGATTTAAGGCTGACGTGGCAAAGCCCTAGGTGGTTTCAGAGCTGACATGGCTGATCGTGGGGCCCCTGTGCCTCTAAGAGAATCGGATGGCCTGGGTTGTGCCAGGTCATCCTCATCCCTTGGGACTGCCGAGGATCGGAGACCGAAGGTCGTGGCGGGTCGTCGAAACGAGGAGGTCGGTTTTGTGGTTGTGACTTAACGGCTCGGCGCCGACCCTGTGATGGTCCGGGGCCGAGCTGGCCTGCCCTTGAGTGAGAGCCATCCTGGGCCCTGGCCGGGTTCCAGGTCATTTTTATCCTACCTCATAAGCCCCCCACTCCTGCGGGGATGCGAGAGTTAGCCGTGGAGGAGTGTCTTTCGAAGGTCGTTGTGTCTTTGTGAGAAGGCTGCCCTGGTGCTGGACCTCACCTCGGTCTGACGAGGGTTTACGGGTCGGCAAGGACGTTGGCGAACCGTTGTGCCTTCGTGGGAAGGCTGCCCTGGTGCTGGACCTCACCTCGGTCTGACGAGGGTTTACGGGTCGGCAAGGACGTTGGCGAACCGTTGTACCTTCGTGGGAAGGCTGCCCTGGTGCTGGACCTCACCTCGGTCTGACGAGGGTTTAGACGTTGGCGAACCGTTGTGCCTTCGTGGGAAGGTTGCCCTGGTGCTGGACCTCACCTCGATCTGACGAGGGTTTACGGGTCGGCAAGGACGTTGGCGAACCGTTGTGCCTTCGTGGGAAGGCTGCCCTGGTGCTGGACCTCACCTCGGTCTGATGAGGGTTTACGGGTCGGTAAGGACGTTGGCGAACCGTTGTGCCTTCGTGAGAAGGCTGCCCTGGTGCTGGACCTCACCTCGGTCTGACGAGGGTTTACGGGTCGGCAAGGACGTTGGCGAACCGTTGTGCCTTCGTGAGAAGGCTGTCCTGAGCTGATTACTGTCTTCGTGGGGCATTAATGGCGCTCCGGGGCTTGTGCGATGTTCCAATTTCCCGAGGGCATTAATGATGTCCCCTAATAAATGCAGGGTGCTTCAATTTCCTAGGTGTGATGGTTGGGCTTCCGTTGCTTGGCCTCCCAATGGTCGTGATGGCAGGTTGCTTGGGGGAAGCTATAAATACCCCACTCCTCTACTGCTGTTTCGATCACATCGAGGGTGGTCCACCGACCATCTGAGGTGTCTGCCTTGGGCGGACGCCTGATACTTGAAAAATTCTAACCCTGGGAGCCTCAGATTGGTGGTTATTCTGTTGTCCGGATCTTCTCTTGGGTCTGACGGCCCTGATGAGGTTGTTTGCCCAAGAGAGATCGGGACAGGAGGGATACCGACCGAAGTCCGGGCCCGGGGGATAGGAACTTCGGGTGGATGGCTCTTCTGTCATCACTGTCTTCCTTCCGGGCCGACGGTTTTTTAGGGCTGTCTGCCCGGAGGAGACAGTGATGGGAGGTGGGCCGATCTGTTTTCCGATAGGGTCCCAGGTAATGGTGGTTTTTCTCCCACCCGAGAACAATTCAGGGTTTCGGCTTCCGAGGCCGTAAGCCCCGAGTTGTTCGCGGGTGAGAGGGGAGTCGACCGAGTCCTGGGGCCCGGGGCGCTCGCCAAGGACGGGTGCCTTAATACTCTTAAACAAAACCTTCTCTGCTAGCAGTTGTGGGGGTGTCCGGTTTCCGAAGTCCTTCTTCCGGATCGACCCTTGTGCTTGGTAGCGGTTGAGCGCGAACCGAGGGTTGCCAACTGCACAACTGGGTGACGTCACTGGCGCGCGTTTCTAGGAGACGTGGCGCGATTTTCTAGGGGCAGTTTCACGCAAATCGAGGAACAGTAACACGAAAATCGAAGCGTCAACTCTTCCTCTATAAATACCCCCCACTCTTCTCCTATTCCGCCTGTCTCTCTCTTGCTGCTTTCTTTCTTCAAAAACACAAAAACTTCGGTGCTCGCACTCTGTCTTTGTAGCTCCGGCTCGTCTTTCCGAGGCAACACAGGTTAGTTTTAGCTTTACTTCGTTGTCATGTCTAGGGCTCAGTCTGGCTCGTCTGCTTCGACCTCGAATGGGGGAGAAAACCCTGGAGCAGGGCTATCAGACTCGACGTTGTGGGAAGAAGACACCCAGGTGTATGACGTGAAGCCCCTGCGTGTTCGGAGGCCGTTCGTGGTCCAGAGTAGCGGCTCCGAGGAGGAGGGGAGTGATAGCTCAGACTCGGTGCGGATATTAGATCCGGAGTCGGAGGAGGGTAGTAGCGACAGTGAGGGAGAAGGAGAGGCCGAACCGGCTGAGGCTCGGCGGAAGGGTACGGGGAGAAAATTTTCGGCTCGGGGGCGGAGTTGTGGCGTAGGTTCCTCTTCTACGGCGACCGGTCTCGAGCGCCTAGCCACCCCCTCACCGGAGAGGGCCAAGAAGAAGAGGGAGCCGAGGAAGAGGGGAGCGAAGGCTGGCGGTCTGAGCGAGGCGTCCCCCATTCGAAACATTGTGATGGGTTCACCGGTGCAGCCGAAGAGGATTAGGCAGTACCCTGACGATGTCTCCGACAAGGTGTTGTATGGGGTGCAGCCTTCTTCGCCGAGTCGGAAGAGGATAAAGATGGATACGCTGCCGACGATCCTGGAGGCAGTCGATTTAGAGGTGGCTCGGTCGGCCTTCCACATTGGGTCCGGTTACGAAGTTATGGTGCCGAGCCCAAGCCTACGTCCTACCGACCCGTTACCAGAATGGTACTGCGTCTTCCCCCTAGACGCCTTCGGCTCCGGACTGAGGCTGCCGATTCACCCATTTATTTGGGATGTGCTTAATTGGGCGTCCCTGGCCCCGATGCAGTACAGGCCGAATTCATGGAAGCAGATAGTATGCTTTGTGCTGCTCTGCGAGGAGAGGAAGGTGCCGATCCGGTTAGGTGTGTTCCGGGCGATGCTGGGGATCAGCTCGTCGGGGGAGTCGGAGGGGATCTACTACATTTCGCCTCGGAGTCGGGGGAAGGTGGTCCACGGCCATCCAAACTCCATTAAGGAGTGGAAACGAAAATACTTCGTGATCCGGAGCGCGGAGCCTTGGGACATTCCCACACGTTGGAACTATTACAGGTCGAACTTCAAAGCGCCGAAGCAGAAGGATCTCACGGCCGAGGAGTGAAAATTAGTCGAGCGCCTCCGTTTGTCGCACAGCATCAGCTGGCCGAAGGAGACTGAGGGTCACCTGGCCAGCATCGGACTGAGCCCGGCCGTGTCTAGTATGTCGTCGTTTCTTTTTTCCTGTTTTACTGTTCTTTCGAGCTCATTGTCCTTAATGGGTTTTCTTGCAGGTATGGACCCAGAATCTATTAAGGCTCGGAGGCTCGCCTTAAAGAAGCAGAAGGCCGAGGAGGAGGGAGGGGCGAAGAGGACGATGGCGGTAAAGGGAAGGCCCCTCTGGTCGGACCCGAGGGAGGAGATGAGTTGCAGCGACCGTGGGTGCCGGCCTGGTCGATATGGGAGGGGGACTGCCTAACCCGTGGGCCCAACGCCATCGAGGTGTTGGAGAAGCTGGCGACTCCCCGGGACCGTAAAGAGATGAGTGGCGAGATCGTGGGTGAGGCGTTCATGCGCTTGGCGCAGGCGAGCGTGCTGGTAAGTCCGCCGACCCGACTTTCTTTGTAAAAACTTTTGTTGGAGGTGTTTCTGAGCAGTGCTGGGTCGCCGCAGGTCTGTCTGGAGGGGGCCAAAGTGAAGAGTCTCTACGAGGAGGCTGTGGATCGGGAGCGACGACGGGCGGACAAGTGTTCGCAGGAGATGAAGGAGATGAAGATCGAGCTCGAGAGCTCGCACAAGAGGGAGCAGCAGCTGAAGATCGAGCTCGATGCCAAGGAGGTCGAGTGGGCTAAGAGGGTGGCCGCCCTAAAGAAGAAGTTTGTGAAGGAGAAAGAGAAACTGACGACGACGAGGCAGAACATGGTGATCGCGGCCCAGAATGAGGTCTATGTGAAGGCCCTCAGCCATGTGAGGCACTTCTACCCGACCATCGACCTGTCCGGTCTCGACTATGATTTGGAGATCGAGGCGTCACTGAAGACTCCTGATGCTGAAGGTCCGGTCGTGGGTTTGGCTGCCGACCCTCACGTGAACCCGGCCGATGCTGAGGTGACAACATAGGCTGTTCGCCCCCTTGTTCTCTTTTTTTTTTCTTTCTTGTTGTATTTGCCGACCGCGGACTGGCCACCACATTTTTGTACGAAGGATTTTATTTATAAAAAAGGATTTTTGATCGGCCAAGTATTTTGACCTCGGTTCTTTCTGAACCCTTTTGCTTGTGTTGTTTTTGAGTGGTGGATGGTTTCCTTTTAGGTAGCGGCTCTTCTTCCCAAGACGGACCCTCATCGCTCCGACGTGGCATGGCTTCGGAGTAAAATCAAGGTCCTGGAGTCGACGTTGTTCTGCTATCGCAAGGGGGCCCGTGATCAGGATGCTGCCATTAACTATTATCGGGATAAGTCCGAGGCTCTCAGTGCGGAGGCGACGAGGCTAAAAAGGGCAATGGTGGATCGGGACCTCGGAAGTGCCGGTCTCGGGTACACCATGTCGAGCGCATCAGTGCAGAGGCCATCGTCTAAAAGGCTCCTTCGTGACGTCATAGTGGAGAAGGAGATGGAGATACACCATTATAAGACGATGCTAGGAATGTCTGGGACGGGAACGGGATCCTCTTCGGGATTCCGGTGAACGGAGGGGGTTCCCGCGGCGTTGCTGTTGTTGGAGCGTGCTCGACCGGTTGATGCTCAGAGCTCCGTGGTCGGTGTATCGACTTTGGCGGAGCCCAAGGGCCCCCGTGACGAGGAGAGGGCTCCTAGCCGTTCGGTCGGAGTGGCGGTACCCTCTGTCGAACCCGAGGGGTCCTAGGGGGTCCCTTGGTCAGTAGTTTTTTTTTTGTTTAGATGAGTGGAGTGTTCATGTAACGGTATTTGTTTTCTTTAAACACAATAAGGGAGTATGAATAAGGGGTTTCTTTCTTTGCTCTGGCCAATTGTTTGTAGATTGTCGGCGGAGATGAGGGCCGGACCTGCCGAGACCTCTGGTGGTCGGCACCAAAGTGATAACTCGGGTGCCGCAGCTTGACAAAGCCATCCCTTTGTCTGGCGTTCAGTCGGACCTATCGAGACATTTTGAGTTTAACAAAAAGAGGTCCCTTTCATAGATATGTAGAGAGAGAGGCACTTATGGCCTTTTTACATGAGAGAGTTTACAAAATCATTATTTACATTAACCCAGTAGGAACCTATATCCGCTTTTCCAAGAACTTCATTAGGTATTCGGCATTCCAGGGTCGCTTGATCGCCCGACCCTCCATATCCACTAGTCGGTACGTGCCGGGGCGTATGGCCTCGGCAACTCTGTATGGGCCTTCCCAATTGGGGGCCAGCTTCCTCTTCTTGGTCGGATCGGAGACGGATAATTTGCGCAGCACGAGGTCCCCGACTTTGATGTCTGTTGGGCGGACCTTCTTGTTGTAAAATCTCTCGATCCGCTGTTGGTAGATGCTCCTTCGGACGGAAGACTTCTCCCTGACCTCGACGACGAGGTCCAGGTTGGCCCTTAGGCCGGATGAGTTGTCGGCTTCGTCGAAGGCCATGATCCGGGGAGAGGGTAGGCCGACCTCGACGGGGATTACCGCCTCCGTCCCGTAGGTCAAACTGAACGGTGTCTCTCCTGTGGGGATCCTCTTGGTGGTTCGGTGTGCCCATAGCACGCTGGGCAGCTCTTCCACCCACAGCCCTTTGGGGGAACTGTCGAGGCGCTTCTTGAGGCCATCGAGGATCTGCCTGTTTGCGTTCTCCGCTTGGCCGTTGGACTGAGGGTGGCATATAGCGGAGAAGCGTTGCTGGACGCCGATGTCCTCGCAGAACTTTCGGAAGTTTTGACCTGCGAATTGGGTCCCATTGTCTGTGATGAGGACTTGGGGTATTCCGAACCGACAAATGATGTTCTTCCAGAAGAATTGTTGGGTTTGGCGCTTGGTAATGCTGGACAGTGGTTCGACCTCGAGCCACTTTGTGAAATAGTCGATGGCCACTATCAAGAATTTCCTTTGCCCTGTCGCGACGGGGAAGGGACCCACCAGGTCCATGCCCCACATGGCTAGACCTGGCAATCTTGACCCGTGACCCGGTGGGTACCCACGGGTGTACCCGTACGGGCCGGGTACGGGTAAGGAAAATTTAAAAAAAAAAATGAGCGGTTACTTTTTTATCCGGCCCGTGAACCCGCGGGCCGGGTCGGTTATACCCACGGGTACCCGTAGGTACCCATGTATTTAAATAAATTAAATTAAATTAAACACTCATCAACTTGAGTTGTAATTTATTTGAGTGTGTTGAGTTTGAATTTTATTTGGTTTCATTGTTTTTAATGTAATTAATTTCAAGACTATAGAAACTTGTCATATAGTTTCATTGTTTTGATTTTGCAATTGTATTTTTGATTATGTTTAAATTTTGTTTAGACTCAATTATGTCTATATACTTTGAAAAGTAATTGCTCTTTCTTTTCATGATTGGACAAATTATTGCTCTTTTGTCTTTGTTGATGAAATGATAAATTGAAATGCTAGTTGGATTTTGAATGTTGATACATATATTTATTTGAATAAGAAGCATTAAAAAACAACAAACAACAAGCTTATTAAATTATCGTTCTTGATTCCTGATTATATTTATTGTTGTTTCAGTTATTCAATTTTATATTTTACATTTTTTAAAAAAATGATAGCATGTTGCTAATGTTTTTAATCAATTATTCAATTAAAATAAATTTTTAAATTTTTTTTAAAAACCCCAAAACAAACTCAAAATAAACAATGAAATATTGGCGGGTACCCATGGGTACTTGTGGGTACCCGTGGGCCGGGTCCGGGTTGGAAAAAAACTTTAAAAAAAGTTGCGGTTACTTTTCGACCCGGTCCGTTGGACCCGTGGGTCAAGCAACCCGTACCCAATGGGTACCCGACCCGGCCCGTTTGCCAGGTCTACACATGGCGAATGGCGTAGGACTAGCCAAGGATCGGAGGTTCGCTTGAGGGAGCCTCTTGATGGGGGAAAATCTCTGGCACGGGCCGCACCTCTTGACTAATTCGTAGGAGTCTTGCAGCATGGTTGGCCAATAGTACCCTTGATTCAGGGCTTTACGAGCGAGTGATCTGCTCCCCATATGGCATCCGCCGATCCCCTCGTGAAGCTCTTTCAGCGCGTAGCTAGCTTCGTCGTTGGCGAGACAACGGAGGTACGACTTTCCGTCGGCCAGTGTGTATGAGCGTTTGAAGAGGATGTCGCCAATCATGACGAACCTTTCAGCCCAGATCCTAACCCGCCTCGCCTCGGCTCGGTCTTCGGGAAGCTCGACACTGACTAGGAATTTTCTAATGGGGGCGGTCCAGTCGTCCGGACTGACACCGCTTTGCACACACATTGCCTCCTAGCCTTGGTCATCGATGCTTGGTTTTAAGAGGATTTCGATGAGTACCGTTTGGTCGAGACCCTCGAAGGAGGAAGAGGCGAGTTTTGACAAAGCGTCTGCTTGGGCGTTCTGCTCTCTGGGGACCCTAACAACTGTGGAGCAGCAGAAGGATGCTAGGAGTCATCGGACCACGGCCAAGTATCGTATCGTCCGGTCGCCACGAGCCTCGTATTCTCCGGTGATCTGATTGACCACGAGCTGAGAATCGCTGAAGGCTCGGATCTGCTTGGCTCCGGCTCGGTATGCCAGGGTCAGTCCGGCAATCATGGCCTCGTATTCCGCCTCGTTGTTAGAGACCGGGAAGTTGAGGCGGAGGGAGTATTGAAGGAGGAATTGGTCAGGACCCCGGAGGATGATTCCGGCACCACTCCCGGTTTCACAGGAGGATCCGTCGACATAGACTTCCCAGATCGGATCCGAACCTTTGACATTTGGCTGCTCGGAAGCGGTGCACTCGGTGATGAACTCGGCGAGGGCCTGGCCTTTGATCGCCGTCCTCGGCTGATAGCCGATGTCGTATTGGCTCAGCTCAATTGACCACTTGACCAAGCGGCCAGAGTTCTCTGGCTTGTAGAGGATGGTCTTCAAGGGCTGGTCAGTTAGAACTTGGATGGAGTGAGCTTGGAAGTAAGGGCGGAGCTTCCGGGCCGCCATGACCAGAGCGTAGGCCACCTTTTCGATCTTCGCGTACCTCGTCTCGGTGGGGAGTAGGACCTTGCTTACATAATACAATGGCCTCTGAACCACGACCTCTTCTCAGACGAGGACGGCGCTGAGGGCGCAATCCGAGGTGGACAGGTAGAGCCATAGGGGTTCACCCGGCTCGGGTTTGCTGAGGAGAGGAGGGTTGGCGAGGTACTGTTTCAGCTGCTCAAAGGCCTCTTGTTGAGGGGCACCTCATTCGAAGCCCCCTTTTTCGCGCAGAGCTTTGAAAAAGGGGAGAGATTTCTCCCCTGATTTGGAGAGGAAGCAACCGATGGCCGCCAACCTGCCCGTGAGTCTCTGAACCTCCTTGACATTCCGGGGTGGGGCCATGTCTATTATGGCCTGAATCTTCTCTGGATTCGCCTCGATGCCGCGCTGGCTGACGACGAACCCCAGAAACTTTCCCGAGGAGACCCCGAATGCGCACTTGGCCGGGTTGAGCCTCATGTTATGACGTCGGAGGATTCCGAAGGCTTCCTCGAGGTCGGCGGCGTGGTCTGGCCCGGCCTGGCTTTTGACGAGCATGTCGTCGACATAGACCTCCATGTTGCGGCCGATTAGGTCTTTGAAGATCCGGTTCACGAGCCGTTGATAGGTGGCTCCGGCGTTTTTCAGCCCGAAGGGCATAACGCGATAACAAAAAAGACCCTGGTCGGTGACGAACGAGGTCTTCGCAATGTCAGGCGGGAACATCCGGATTTGGTTATACCCTGCGAAGGCGTCCATGAAGGACAGCAGCTCATGTCCCGAGGTCGTGTCGATCAAAGCGTCGATGCTGGGGAGGGGAAAAGGATCTTTAGGGCATGCTTTGTTTAGATCCGTAAAGTCTATACAGATCCGCCATCCCCCGGTCGCCTTTTTAACCACGACGACGTTGGCCAACCATTCGAGGTAGCTGACCTCCTGAATAAACCGAGCGGACAAGAGTTTGTCCACCTCTGCTTTCACAGCTTGCTGCCTCTCCGGGTCGAATTTGTGCCTCTTCTAAGCGACCGGCTTAGATCCCGAGATGATGCTCAGCCTGTGCATGATCAGGTCTTCGGATATCCCGGCCATGTTGGAGGGCTTCCAGGCGAAGAGATCGACGTTGCGGCGGATGCAGTCAATTATGCCTGCCTTCAAACCTTCGGAAAGCGAGCGGCTCACTCGGAACCACTTCGACTCGTCTGCGGCCCTGAACGGGACCTCCTCCAGCTCGTCGACTGGCTCAGGGGCGGAACCGTCGCTCTCAGGTTCGAGCTTGAGGGCGTCGAGGGGGAAGACACCCCCTCCGACGGCGGTCATGTAACAGGACCGCACCGCCTCTTGGTTGCCTCGAACGACACCGACCCCTTGCTGGGTGGGGAATTTTAGCTTCAAGTGATAGGCCGATGGTACCGCCTGAAGGGAGCACAGCCCCGGTTGGCCAAGTATGGCATTGTATGCCGCCTTGACGTTTACCACCATGAAGTCCATAGACTCGGTCCGCTGAATAGGAACCGAGCCCGCGGTGACGTCGAGAGTCACAATCCCTTCTATCACGACAGGGACGCCGGAGAACCCGTGCAAAGTGTATCCGGCCGGCTTAAGCTTGTCCCTGGGCAGTTTGAGATTCTCGAAGGCTTCGAGAAAGAGGATGTTTATCGAGCCGCCGTTGTCGACGAGGATCCGGCGTACTTCACAATTAGCCATGTGGAGGCTAATGACGAGGGCATCGCAGTGAGGGAAGCGGACGCCTTCGAGGTCCTCTCCGGAGAAGGAGACAGGTACCATTTGTAATCGGGGTGAGGGGAGATCTTGGACAGCATTCACCTCTCCGATGAAGGCTTTCCAAAAAGTATTTGACTCTCCCCCCATCGGTCCTCCGTGGACACAATGCAGAATTGTCGGGGTTCCGGCTCCCTCGGGATCGGGATCCCGATCCTGGATGCGGTTCGGAGTAGGGTTCGGAGGCGAAGGCCTCCGGTTCCTGGTATCTCGCCGATCCTGTTGGTTTTCTCTTGTGAACTCCCGGAGGTACCCTCGTGAGATGAGGGCCTCAATTTCGTCTTTTAGGGCCCGACACTGGTCGGTTTCGAGCCCATGATCCCTGTGGAAACGGCAGTAGAAGCGTTGGTCTCGCTTCTTGTTGTTGCTTGGTCGGGGAGGAAGTCGGACGAGGCCCTTGTCCTCGATTTCTAAGAGGATGGCGGACACGTTCTGTGTTAGCGGGGTGTACCTTTCGAAGCGGGGGACCGGAGGTACCCTCCTCGCACCGACTCCTTCCTTTGCTGCTTTCCGGGCATGTTTGATCTCATCTGCCCTGTGCTTGCCCTTTCCTACGACTTCTTTGCTGCCATCTGGGTTAAGAGCTTCTTCTGCTCGTATGTACTTCTCGACTCGATTGAGAAGTTCGGGGAAGTCCAGAGGTGGCTTCTTCGCCAAGGAGACCGTCAGCTGGTTGTGCCGGACATTGTGTCGGAAGGCGGCCGAGGCAACCCCGGCGTCGAGGGCAGAGACGGATCTTGCCTCAGTTGTGAACCTTTTGACGAAGTCACGGAGTGGCTTCCCCTCCTTCTGGCGGAGGTCGAGCAGGGATGCGCTCGTCTTCTCGGCTTTCCTGCTGGTGACGAAGTGGCCCAAGAAGTTGGCTTCCAGCTGGTCGAACGAGAAGATTGAGCCGGGGGAGAGTTTGGAGAACCACTCCCCGGCCGGGCCCCAGAGGGTGGCCGGGAAGGCTCAGCACAGCAGGGGATCCGAAGCGCTGTGAAACATCATGAGGGTCTTGAAGCCCTCCATGTGATCAGCTGGATCACCCTTGCCGTTGTAAGTCTCGAATTGCGGAGGTCGGAAGCTCCGGGGTATCTCCGCTTCTAAGATGTTGATGGAGAATGGCGGCCGGGAAGGCGCTCGGCCTAGGACGGGGTTCGGATTCCCGTCGCCGATGCATTCGAGGCGATTCTCCATCTCCATGAGGCGACGGAGTACCTGGTTTGTGCGCTCCGGTGGAGGAGGTGGCACACGAGTGTAGCTCCTTCCTTCGCTCATTTGACGGGGTCGGTCGAGCGTCGCGGACCTTGGCGCTCCGTGAAGAGCCTCCATGATCTCATCCCGGAAGCTCCGAAACTCGGCCCTGGTGACCGCGCCATGGCAGAAGGGTCGGGTCGGGGCGTAGGAATTTGGCCAATTCGGCTGAGTACCGACGGCCTCTCTGCAGGCCCGGAACGGTTCGGGGCCGAGTTGGAAGCGGTCCCTCCCCTGGCCTGGTTAGCCCTTCGGTTCATAATGACCCGACAAAGGTCGGGTTGCTCGACGTGAGGTTCGCCTTGTTGGGGTCCAGGGTTCGCCCCCGGATTATTTGATCCTTGCTTTCCGTCGAGGGCGTCCTGAAGAGGAGGCCCGTCCCGACGGGCGGAAGAAGTCGGTCTTCGGGCCCTGGGAGGCATGGGAGAGTGGCTCGAAGGGAGAGCATCGACGGCGAGGCTCGGACCGTCGTCCTTACCGAAAAAATAGATTTCCCACAGACGGCGCCAACCTGATGCTGTTTGTTTTTGGAAGGAGCGTGGCTGCACCAGGTGTGAGTTCGGACTCAATTTGTAATGGTGGAAGGATGCGATAACGGACAGTGAGCGGGAGGCTCGCTTCGGCACTGGAGGATCGCCTCGGATCGCCTCGCCTCGTGTACCTGCAGACGGTCTAGGAACACCGGGGTTTATCCTGGTGGCAGACCCTCCGACGGTCTAGTTAGTCTCTGAGAGAGAGTAGCAGTAACTAGGATTTTAGTGGGCAAAGATTGATTACCTCAAAAGGTGGGAGAGGGCCTGGTATTTATAGAGAATCCCAATCGGGTTTGGATCCGCTTGGGGGCCGGGTCTGGACCCGAAAGCCCATGGGCCTGACGTGGCAGGAGGCCCAGGTGGTTTAGGGCAGACATGGCAGCCTCATGAGCGGTTTAGGACTGACGTGGCAAAGCCCTAGGTGGTTTCGGAGCTGACATGGCTGATCGTGGGGCCCCTGTGCCTCTAAGAGAATCGGATGGCCTGGGTTGTGCCAGGTCATCCTCATCCCTTGCCAGGCTGAGTGGAAGGCCCGTGGGACCACCGAGGATCGGAGACCGAAGGTCGTGGCGGGTCGTCGAAACGAGGAGGTCGGTTTCGTGGTGGTGACTTAACGGCTCGGCGCCGACCCTGTGATGGTCCGGAGCCGAGCTGGCCTGCCCTTGAGTGAGAGCCATCCTGGGTCCTGGCCGGGTCCCAGGTCATTTTTATCCTACCTCACTGACATTCAAGGAGAAATTAATTGCCAAGCCCAAAACCCTGCAGGTAATTAATACTCCCTCCGTTCCACTTTAAGTGATATTTAGGAGTTTTGCACACAAATTAAGGAAGGGTGAGATAAATATTTTTTTCCCTTTATACCCTTATTAATAAGTCTCTATGAGTAATTACTAGGAGTAATTCTGATTTCAAAAAATGTAATTAATGTTTTCAAACCCAGATATCAAAAAATGTAATTAATGTTTTCAAACCCATATTTAGGAGTAGTACTTTTGATTTGGAAAATATATAGAGTTGCAAGTAGTAGGTGAGGGAGAGTTGGCATTAAATTTTTGGAGAAAATAAAATCTAGAAACTTGAAACTACAATTTTCTAAGAATAGTTGATAGGATTAAGATGAGTAATTAAGATAAAACTTCAACATAAATAAGGGTGTTCTTGGAAAAAAAAGGAAAAAAATTGGATAATATCACTTAAAGTGAAACAAGAAAAAAACCCCCAAATATCACTTAAAGTGAAACGGAGGGAGTATATGATTATTAATTGGATAGGGCAACTAGCACAATTTATTATAGATATTAGAAAAATTAATGCAAATTGCAGAGTAAGGCAGTGTTTTTTTTTTTCTCTTATAAACAATTTATCTCTTGTAAGAGGTGGTCCACCTCTTACAAGAATTTTTTTCGCATTCTTTTTTTACCTCTTATAAGCAATTTTTTCCAAAATTGCTTATAAGCCTAAAAGACTTCTAGTAGCCTCTTTCAAATTCTTATAAGCCTTCTATCACTTAAAAATTCTATATTATCCCAAAGTCTATATTATAATTGTTACTAATTTCAATCTCAAAAATGACAGAGGTACTTATTTTTTTGCTCTTCACCTGATGAAAGATTAAGAACATTCTGGGGCGTTCAATGTTCATGGTCTATGTGAATTGATCGGAATGCTTTCATCATCATAACTAATCATATCTGTGATCAAGTGCCAAACTTGAGATCCACCATGGGGTTAACATTCCAATGGGTTCTAAGTGGTATGTGGATTTATATTCCCGTATGATGATGCATTATAAGTAAGCTAAATTGGTAGGAAAGATTCTGGTCTTCATCAACAAGGCGAATCTTCTCATGTAGCCATAGAAGGTCATTGATGCTTTTTGCATTCATTCAGTCTAATATACTGATGAAAAAAGAAATCTTAAAATCAGACGTACCAGTTTGTTTGTTTTTTTTGTTTTTTTTGTTTTGGGAGGGGGGGGGGGACCCCTAATTTTTCTGAGTTGTATATGAGTCATGTTTTCTGGGTTGTATATGAATCATGTAGTTAAGTATATTAGATCACAACTGAAATGAACATCCAGTGACAATGACGAAAATGAAATCATTTGTAAACCGACACATTTTTAGTTTAAGCTGCAGTTTGGCATGGAATAAAATCGTTTGTAGAAAGTTATCTCTTCTTCTCCCCAACTTGTTCTGATTGCCATTTATTAAAATTCATATGAAATAGCAACTGATTGAATGTCGTCATTTGCCATATTACCGTTTTCTTTGTTACTATTGGTTCTTTTTTGACTTTTCACACTTTTGTGTGATAGGCATCCAAAGTGATGCAATTGAAAAGACATAATTTATCCAGCATTTGAACTTGTCTTTTCTTCTCCTTCATCTCACTATTTTTATATTTTGGGGTAATATAGATTTTGGGGTAGTGAAAAAAAAAATAGAAATCTCTTATAAGAGGTTCTTATAATAGGTTCCTATAAGAAGTTATTTTTATATAAAAAGAACACCTAAAAAAAAAGCTCTTACTGTAATTCTCTTATAACCTCTTATAAGAGGCAAAAAAAAAACAGTATCTACAAGTAAAGCTACAGAAACTTAATTTTCTACGGCTCAAAAATTTAAAGCTGGTCCCAATGACAGTGTGATGTATTATTCATTTCTAAAAAAACCAGAAATTAATTAAGAAAAAAAAATCATTTTAGAAACTAATTTATGGTTTATTAAATCAAGAGCCATTATCATTTATCAATCCTGTGCATACTAATTCAAAAGTAACCCTCTGAAGTAGACGGGGATCCACGGCTGCGGGTTTTTTTTTGTGTGTGTGTGGGGGGGGGGGGGGGGTACTAATTCAAAAGTAACCCTCTGAAGTAGACGGGGATCCACGGCTGCGGGTTTTTTTTTTGGGGGGGGGGGGGGGGGGGGGGGGGGGGGGGGAACATGTAGTCGCAGGAATTAAACACTCATCTTGAGATAAAAAATCATGGATATTAAATCGAACCCTTTTTATAACAATAAATCAGAATCTAAAAACATAAGGATTTAAATAAAATAATTTATCAAAAAAATAAAATAATTTAACACGAGATTATTGAACAAATTCAGAAAAATAGACTCTATTGTTCACCAAAAGAAATAAAAATTTCCGCTTATTAATTTTTAATTGAATCTGTGCTATTAAGGTAAGTTACGTGCAGTTCACGTGTTAACAAATTTAGTCACTAATAATAAAACCCCAAATGCAAATCGACCTCACGAAGGGAAATCGACCTCAAGAGATCGACATCAAAAAGGAAACGCTTGAAACTGAGAAGACAAAAAAGTTGAACGGTACTCTTCTAACTCTTTGATTTAGATCTCCACCTGTTCTGCATTTTGGATTCTATGTTGATTACAATTAGGGTTTTTTGTTAATTTTGGATTTGAGTTTGATTAGGATGAAATTGATAGTAGTTTTGTGAATCATTTGGGTTTTTTTTGGGGTGTATTTTTGCAAAGTTGGGAAATTAGTCTCAAATTTGGTAATGTCGATGTTTATAGATTGTTACTGGGGTTTGAATTGATTGGATTGAGAATTGAGAGCAGAACTGTAGAATTTGGGGGATTGGGTGTAATATTGGGCATTTGTGGAATATAAGAGAAATTTGTAGTAATACTACTGTCATTTGAGTAGACGAATATACCCGTGATGGTCTTCAGTTTGTGCATGTGAATATTGGAAAGTAAGTGCAGGGTATGTGCAGAAAGAATCTAGTATACCGACGGTGAACGGCTTTGTTCTGCTAAGATGCCTTTACTGTCCGACATTTTGATTGGTTCGGCTTTGTTTGGGAGGTAACTAGGTAAGATACCTTCATATATCTTACTCTTTTGTGTTCCAGAAGTTAAGATCAATGTTACGAGTAGTATGTTTAGATTCGTGGTATGGGTACATGATCGCGGTTCGTTACTTTGTGTAGTAGGTGGTACGGAGGGGGTAGGATGAGTTGGGGCTCTCGTTGAGTAATATATAAACATATCTTATGTGTGCACATGTAGGCATAGAGACCGAGAGAACATGAATATGTAAAAGCATTAGTTACATGCATTGCTATATATAAGAGTAATAATCTTAGTGGACTCTATGACTAATTGAGGAAAATTTGAAGAGAAATTAATGGTTTAATAAATAAATGTATGCAAGTGTCAGTGTGGTCCAATGGTAAGCCTTTTGATGGTGAGCAAGAGGTCGGAAATTCGATTCCTGCTTGCACCAAAAATTCCCAATTAATATATTTGCGGGGTAAGTGTGGCTACAACCTTGTTTAAAAAAAATAAAACAAAAGAAAATAAAGAAAATGAAAATATTGAGTAAACTGTATGTAGATCACTAGTTTAAGAGATCGAATCGAGACCCATTGGATTACAAGATTAGGAACGTGGTTAAGAGGGGGATGGAGAGAATCCAGTAACACTTGTTAAGATACATGGAAGTGCCTTTGTCAGATTTATATTAGATGTGAAACTGAGATTGTACTTGTACCCTATATATACTAGCCTTTAGTGCCCAATAATATCATTCATCTTTTCTCTCAATCTCTCTATGTTAACCTAACATGGTATCAAAGCAAACTTTAATCCAAAATCCAATCCTAACCCTAATCTCTAATCTTTAATCCCAAATCCAAATCTCCATCACAAATCCCAAATCCTAATCCCCAATGTCCCTGCCCTAATCCTTAATCCCTAATCCTAAATCCTAAATCACAAATCCCATAACTCAAAACCCAAAACCCTAACCCTAATTCCTTCTTCCCACCGTCGTCGCCCAAAGCCGCAATCATCGCCCAATGCCACTGCCTCCTCCCTACTCTTGCCTCCTCCTTCCTTACCCACTCCTGCCTCCTCCCCTACTTGCTCCCGCTACCAAGCTCCGCCCACAGCTGCCATCTCCCTCCCGCTCCCACACCCACCGCCGCTTCTCCTCCTGCCACTCCAGATCCAAAACCTCTCCAACTCCAAACCCTAAACCACATCTGCCTCCAAACTCGACCTGCATCCAACCTGTACCTGAGCTCGACCCGCTTTCTCCAAAAAATAATAAAAAAAAATTAAAAAAATTCCGAACTCTCTCAACCTCAAATCCTGAACGCCAAATCCAATCCCGGTCGAATCCCAACCCCTTCAAATCCTGTCCCGATCGGATCCCATATCTTCTAAAATCCAAATCCAATCCCGATCTGATCCAATTCCAACAAACCCGACCCTAATTTTCTAAAATCCCGAATTAACCTAACCCTACTTCCAAATCCAAACCCTAACCCACTACATCCAAACCCGAGTCACTTCCAAACCCAAACCTGAGCTTTAAAAAAATCCAAATAAAATAAAATACAACTTGTAACCAAGTTCTACCGCTCCTACATCATTATGGAGCCTCAGTTTCGCCAGTACCTTCCGTCTCCACTGACTTCTCGCTTACCTCTGATGCCACCTCCTCTCGCGGGCTCCGCAACAGTCCCATGCCTCCTTCTGACCATCGCAACACCCCTTACTGAACGCCTCAGTCACCTTTGCACTATTTGCAAACAGATTGGCCACTTAGAGCACGTTTGTCGTCTTCAATTTTGTAACTATTGTCAGAAGGCTGATCATTCTGATAATAATTTCTTTGTCCAGCATCTAGAGCTTCTAGTCCAATCCCAGTAGCGGAGGAAGCAACAATGTTTACCTCCTCTTTGTACACCTTTCCGTTCACCTCCTGTCATGGCCGTTACTCCAGCTTTGTCATCTCTTGCTGATTATGCCAACCTTTAGCATCACCTCGCTCAGCTGGAACTTCAGACCTCGAGCCAGTCTGCCAATGCTAGCTCTTTTGCCCCTGTTTTCTCTATTATTCATGGTATGAATTATTCATGGCTTTTAGATTCTGGTGTATCACACTATCTTACTTGTGATTTTACACTGCTTACCACCAGCACTGTACTTTCCTTTCACTTTCCATCATTATACACAGCCACTGACTCACTACTTCTTACTATATACTCAGGATCCATTAACTCGTCCACTTACATTACCTTTTGTTCTTTATGCTTCTCATATATCCATAAACCTTATTTTCATTAGTGCTTTGTGCGATAATGGCCTTACAGTTATCTTCAATTCTTTCGGTTGTTCTATACAAGATTCATAGACTTTATATCATCTATATTTTCTTCATGCACATGGTTCTCGTTTTAGTTTTGCTAATGTCTTGTCCTCTGATGTCGATCTGTGGCACAGACGTTTAAGTCATGTTACTGAGTCTCACCTATAGAGTTTAGCTCGTAGTGGTGCTCTTGGATGTCTTTCTTTTACACATTTGTTCGTTTGTCAGGGTTGTAAGTTGGCAAAACACATAGCTCTTCATTTTAATAATAAAAGCATTTCTTATTCCACTCATGCTTTTCAACTTATTCATTCTGACATATGTGATCCTCTTATGTACCTTCTCGTTCTAGCTATCTCTATTATGTTAGCTTTGTAGATGTCTTCACTCGTTACACATGGGTGTACCTTATGCGCCCATAATATGGGATTCCTATCATTTACCAGGTTTTTACGTCCATGATTCATGCTCAGTTCAGTGTCCGTATCAAGTTTTATTCGCTCCAACAGTGCTCATGAGCACACTTCCACTACTACGTGATCAATTTTTCAGTCTCATGACACTCTTTTTCAGCAGTCATGCCCTCACACATGAACAGAATGGTATAGCTGAACACAAGTATCGTCACATTCTTGAGACGACTCGCACTCTTCTATTCTCTTCCTTTGCTCCCCGTATCTTCTGGGCTGAAGCTGTCCTCACTTCTGTCAGCCTTATTAACATCACTCTCTCATTTATCCTATCTGGTAAGATGCCACACGAGGCTCTTCTCCACTCCATCGGACTACAGTATGCTTCATATATTTGGGTGCACTTGTTACGTCCTTCTCCCTCCCACTGAGAGTACGAAGTTGACCGCTAATGCTACTAAGTGTGTTCTCCCAGGTATTAGTTCTGAGCACAAGGGATACATTACTATGATCCCTTGGTGTGTCACATCCGTATCTCTTGTCATGTCTCCTTTGTTTAAGACTCCCCTTACTAGTCCTTTCTTCAGGATGTTCGCTTTCTCTATTCTCCAGTTTCTTCGACCACCTCACTGAATACATCTTCACGAGTTTCCTTCGGTTCCACCCCTCTAGCTCCACTCCTATCTCACATAGATACTATGATTCTTATCACTCCTACATAGGTCCCTACCACACCACCTGCATCATCACCTCCACAGGCACTTACACCACTTCCATCACCTCGTGCATCACCACCTCCATAGACACCTATGCAACCTACATCACCTCTACAGCTTGTACATCCACCGGCTATTTGGCAATGTACTCGCTCCAATATGGATATCCCACCGGCCCATTTTACACCAGATGCCACTGGTCCTCCCGACCAGTTTGGCTTTGCCACACTATTACACTCCACTTGTGAGCCTAGATCTTATCAGGAAGCTATTAATCACCCAAAGCAGCGGAAAGCTATCGTAGAGGAGTTCTGTGCATTAGATCAGACTAACACTTGGGATGTTGTTCTACTACCAGAGAGAGTCGAGTTTGTTAGCTGCAAGTGGATCTTCAAGGTCAAATATCAACCTGATAGCTCCATTGAGTGACACAAGGCTCGCCTAGTTGTCTGAGATTTTACTCAGGAATATGACATTGATTATGATGAGACATTTGTTCTAGTTGCCCGAGATTTTACTCAAGAATATGACATTGATTATGATGAGACATTTGTTCTAGTTGCCTAGATGACCACAATTTGCACTTTTCTTGCCGTTGTCACCATATGTCATTGGCTGTTATACCAGATGAATGTGAAGAATGTATTTCTTCATGGTACCTTATCTGAGGTTGTTTACATGCTGCCTTCGCTTGACCTCACCAAACCTCGTCATGTTTGTTGTCTACGTCGAACTATTTATAGTCTGAAATAGGCTCTTTGAGCCTGGTTTGAATGCTTTCGACGTGTTTTCACACATGTATGTTTCAGTCAGAGCTCACAGAATCACTATGTTTATGGTCATCACCATGGGAGAGTACTTCTATTGCTGTATGCTGATGATATGATTATTACAGGGGATGACTTGTCAGGCATTGCATCACTTGGGGATATCATCATAAGAAGTTTCATATGAAGGATCTTGGCAGGCTTCGTTAGTTTTTGGGTTTAGAGATTGCCCAGGCCACTCAAGAGATATTCATTTTTTAGCAGAAATACATATCAGACATTATTTTCGCTGCATCTTTATCTGACAGTCGATCAGCTGATACTCCCTTAGAGCTTTATATGAAGCTTCGTCCCACAAATGGTGAGCTCCTTCCCTATCCCACTAGATACAGATAGATTGTTGGACAACTTATTTATTTATGCATGACCAGACCCGATATCGTTAATGTAGTCAGCATTGTCAGTCAGTTTATTTCAGCTCATCGATCAGCTTACTACAGTGCTCGTTTTCGGATCTTCAGATATCTTCAGGGCACTATCACTCGCTTATTATTCATGCCCTCTACATCTTGACTAAAGCTTAGTGCATATTTTAATTCAGAATGGGCAGTGAATCCTACTATCAGACGGTTTACCACAGATTTTTGTCTTTTCTTAGTGATTTGCTGATCTCATGGCGAAGTAAGAAACAACCAGTTATTACATGTTCTTCCACAGAGACCGAGTACAGAGCTATGATAGCTATAACTAGAGGATTGTTCATGTTTGGAGGCTATTATTAGATGTGTCACCTTTATAGGAGTCATCTTCATCGTGACAACTAAGTGCTATATATATTGCAAACAACCCAGTCTTTCATGAGTGGACGAAGTATTGGTGTATGCCCTAGAGGCCAGTTGTGTATTGACCTTACTAGTTTACAGTGTATCGTGACATTTATTTCATATATGAGGCATTTTATTTATTGTATTATTTATTGTGATTGAATGAACATAATAAAGTCCTTAGATAGTATGTTCAATACCATGGGACATCAAGTGTATGACTTAATTGTGAGATCATATTGGTTGTAATCAGAACACTATTTTTAAATGTCCCTAGTCAAGTATTATTGTGAATTAGGATAACAATAAGAGACTAGTATGTGCGTAGACTGATGACCATTTCTCGCGAGTCATGGATATGAGATATCAAGTCTTCACATGAGTACATAGAGTAACAATGTACTGAATGACCCACCATGAGAACACTGCATGAATTGTTACGTGAGTGTCATGAGCAATTCTCATAGTGACCATGGTGTAAGTGAACATTTGACTTCAAGTCACTACGGTTTCCTACATGAGAAATTATTTGTTTTAATACCATTGAACGCCGTCTGTGATAAAGTGATTATAAGAGCATCCACAGTCGTTATTGTTAAAAAATGCATAAATGGATAAATGCATATAGCAATTTTCTATTTTGCTGCAGTCGTCGAATGCTATATTTTACCATTTTAAATTAAAATAATATACAGACGGAGCTTCACATTGCGTCGGTGAGGAAAAAAAATTTAAATGGTGGGACGACACATGGAGTGCCGTCGGAGGAAAAAAAAATGAAAATAGTGGGATGGAACATGGAGTGCCGTCAGAGGAAATAAGAAAAAAAAATTAATGAAAATATTTTTGGAGGGACGGCTGAGTGGGATTTTTTTTTAATTACAAAAATTAATTTTTTTTGGAGGGAAGGCACTTCAAGTGCCGTCCGACCATCAAAATATTTTTTTTTGTGCGACGGCACTTCGAGTTTCGTCCTTCGTATATGCATAATTCTCATTTTGATTCTCATATATAGCAGTCTCCTGTAGCAATATATGCAAAATATGCATAATTATCCAACGACTACAGCGCTATTTTTGACAAAATATGCATATTATGCATATTTAGCAAACGACTACAGATGCTCTAAAGTCGGCGATTGGACATACAATGAATCATGCGAAGGAATGTGAGTGACTCAGATAAGATTTGTTCCTCTTACATAAAAGGAGCAATATCTTCGGGCCTCTTGATTGACTGAGATTGTAAAATGCATGACTTTGCTCAAATGAGTCAATATGAGATATTGATTCTATTTGTTTTAATAAGTCTACTCGGACATTTAGAAACCAAAGATTGATCTATACAAGGTTGACACACTTCATACCTTGTTGTCAATTAAGATATGTGGACAAAAGGACTAGACTACATGGTAACATTAGTCACAGATAGGTAATGTCAAATCACTGATACCGCTCACTGTTTGTAACACTAAAATACGATTTTAGTATTACTGTTAACGTAATAGGAACCTACAGGGTCACACATTTAGAATGGATCAGAATTGGAATTTAAATTCATAAGATGAATTTAATTGAGAATCCAAGTAAGACTTGGGCTCCCAACATTGGTTGGGTTATTAATTAGATTAAATGGGCCAACCAAAATTAGAATGCCCACAGATAAATCTAACCTAGGTTAGATTGTGAGTCCGGCAGCCGCTCTACTCTCTTAGGGTGGATTTCTTGCTATATATATATATATATATATATATATATATATATATATATATATATGATATGAATTTGTGGGAAAGAATACAAGAAAAAAAACCTAGCCGTCACTAGAGAGAGCGCAACATGAACATCCCCTTCCCGTAGCTAGCACCGCGGCGTGAGGAAGAGCTTGATTCCATTCGTTCATGTGGATATTGTGGAGGCACCACAACGTTGCAGTGCTCGTGATTGGCGGATTGTGGAGAGAGTCGTTCCATCGTTGAGGTAAAAACTCCTGACACGTTTAATGATTCTTGCATGGATCTATGGCTGTGTTTCGGAATTTTTAATTTATTTTCGCTGTGTATTTACTCTGTGATTGACTTCGAAACCCAATACGAAGCACATTGAAATTGATTGTCATTTCGGACGTGAGCATTTTGGGGCAAAGACAATTTCACTTTATTATGTGACTTCTTCAAAGCAGACAACCGACTTCTTCACGAAATCCCGCACTGTCCATTCAGAGATTCCAACACTAGTGGGCAAACTAATGTAACTTTTTTTTTCCCAAACAGGGCATTGACGTGAAATATATTTTTTTAAAATGTGAGTTATAAGCCTTGGGAATTTTCGGAAACTGAACTTGAACCTTGTTAATACATAGGAAATAGGTATCTTTCTGTGGTTAGTGTGTAGAAAACTTCAGGGTCCTGGAGAAGAAGAATTTACGGTGAAATTGTCTTCTACGGTTCCACAAAGTAAATTTATCTATCAACTGGTCAAACATTTAAAACTCAGTTATTTCTATAAAGTTTTGTATGATTAATTAAATTTATACAGAACTCATGCTTAGTTTTGGGACTGTATAATTAAATTTATGAAATGTCTTTTTTTTTATAATTAACACATGGAAATTGTTCCCTTAGTTTGTTTGCTGTTCCCCGAAGATGTGAAATAAAGGTTTTTTTGTGGTTGTTATTATTGTTGATGTATGTTTCTTCATTATCCATTCACAATTAAGACTGTAACTATCGCTGTTGTTACCCTAATTTTGACAATGACCTAAATTGTTTTTTTTTTGTTTGAATTTGTTGGAGATCTTTTGTTGACTCATTCTAACATTATCTTTGTTACTAATCTACTGATTTATGATGTATTAAGGATGACTATGCAAGAAGCAAAACTTCCCCAGATTGCTATTCTTGGCGGAGGTATATTTGTTCGCACGCAATATATTCCTAGATTGAGGGAAATAGCTGATTGTGTGGTGGTTAAAGCTATCTGGAGTCGCAGTGAAGTAAGTTACATGTCATGTTGTTTTTCCAAGCAGTTAGCTAAACATTTTATTTAAAAAAACTTGGGTAACACTACGAAGAATTTCCTAATTATGATGTTTAGCATCCCTCTCATTCTCTATTATTCTTAGAATATCATCATAAAATTTCTCCTGCCAAAGATACCATCTCTGTTGTCGGAAAATATTATTTCCAGTTAAACCACTTTTCCTATATTTTTATGGAATATGATAGGGGCACCTTGTCTTGACTGCTACTTGTATGGCTAGTTGGTGTGGTAGCATCGAATTCACAACATTATAGTCTTCTGACTTTCCTATTCTTAGAAACTTCTGATTCTAGCATTTATTCCTTTCTCAATATGCATTTTGACATTATGTTTAGGAGTCTGCAAAGGCTGCTGTGGAACTTGCACGTGATTTTTTACCAAATGTGGAATGTAAATGGGGCGATTTGGGCCTGGATGACATTATTCAAGACACTTCTATACAAGGAGTTGCAGTAGTTCTTGCTGGTCAAGTTCAGGTTCGGCTATATAATTTGTTCACTTTCCTTTTGTGAATGCCTGATTCATCTTAATCCATTCCCACTGTTTCTTTTTCATATATCAGAAATCTCTGAAATTTGTACAAGAGCCCAACACTATAGTAGCAATCTATGAAGCATGGGTACGGGCACGGGACACGGCAAATGTGTAAAAAGTAGTGTATGGGGACACGGCAATATTATTATATAATATAACTTAATATAACTTCAAATATGTATAATTTAAATAAAAATGGAGTTAGAACTATACAATTTGTTATAGATAATCAAAATAAAAATATATTGTCCACAAAATGTGGTAATACTTCACCGTACACCATTAAATTGGAAATGTGTATGAAAGTAAATAGAATTAATTGGTAAAAGAAATATTTTGTGAATTTAAAATTTGTTAATTGTGTTCTAACTCCTAAGAAGTGTTTGTCTAAGAAATATCCAACATATAAGTTGTATTACAAAATTTTGACACGCATGAAAAGTGTCCGACCAAGAGTCCATATGTCCCAAGTGTCCGACACGTGTCCCATACGGGTATGGCTCCTTACTAGAAGTACCCGTGCTACATTGATAACAATTATTACAAAAATTGTTCAATACTTACAGATTAAACTTTTGTACAATTATGCAATGTAGAATGCAATACAATTGGGACATATATGCACGGGTATGTTATGAATTCTTGGTGGATTGTGCTTTTTGTTGTACTGTTTATAGTTGAAGGTTATGTTTAATCGAAAGTAGGGATGGTGGTGGGCAAGGTAAGATTGGCTAAGGCTAAAACCCTTATCCTATCTGTTTGTATGATGGGTGTCAACTTATTGATGGAAACAGGCAGTAAGTTCTTTCTCTATGTTAGGTTTATGGTAAATATGGTAAATAAGCCTGAGAAGGGTTTCATTTTCTTATCCTTAAACCTTACGCTACCTATTTACTGAACTGGGTATAGAATCCTTACATATATGCTGATGTAAATGGGTACACAAAAGATTCCTACCTTTGCCCTGAAAATTAAGATTAAATAAGGTTGGGAAATAGATTTGCCTTTATTCATTACCATCCCTAACCTATTAAAATTTTAAGATTAAGCGGATATTGGTAGATTAGTAGGGATTTAGTTTACAACGATCAACTTACTAAAAAGTGATCTCCACTGAAAGCCTCAAATTTTTTGTATGCGATAAATGCCAAAGTGTGTTACTATTAACATTGTGCCTTATCCTTTCTAAGAGAATGACACTGACATGCTTATCAAAGTTTGCAGGTTGATATTTCTTTGAAGATGCTTAGGGCTGGAAAACATGTTATACAAGGTAATTATGAGGTGTGAAGAGACCCTTATTGCTAATAAATAACTGATCTAGGGTCTTTATTCACTTATGTGAATTCAGCCACATGCAAAAAGATTGTACATACACATGTGCACACGTTTTTGCTAATTGTGTGAGATTATATAAAAAAAATATCAAGTAAAAGTAACATCTACACTGATTTTGTAGATTCATAGATAGGTACAGTGAAATTATGATAGATAGATATGTTTAGTTGTTTATTTTTAAAATCCATCCATCAAGTTCATATTCACAATAACTTATATTCTTCAGCTGCTTTTATTTGATTTAATTTAAATTTACATGATTAATTATATTTTCTATGTGCTTCTAATTAATCTCTTTCTCCTGCATGACCGAATGAATATTTGGATCTGAAGAGAAACCTGCTTCTGGATGTAAGTGACCTCTCCGTCTCATCTCTTTGTTTGATTGACAAGTTCTAATATGTTGTTAGCCATTGTCTCCCTGTCATGTAGTTTTTTAAAAAAACTGAACATAAAGAGTTTTGCATATCATCTCTGGAAGAAGCAGCTGGCTAATTAAGAATAGGAAACATTGCATTATTATTTCGTTTTGTTTACTTTTATCTCCAATTTTGTACCGCTGATTAGTTTATAACCAATTATTTCTTGGTCTAATACTGAACCTTTTTTCCATTTACATCCGTGCAGCACCTAAAGGTTTCTGGGTTTATTTACATGAACAAAATTATTATACTTTGTTATTCATGAACTTCAACATATGTTAATGATACCGTGTGTGTGTGTGAGAGAGAGAGAGAGAGAGAGTTTCCCCTGTATCTGTATGTCCATTTGTGTGTGTCAATTATAATGTATTTTCAAGATAAAGCACATCTTTGATATCTGCGTTGCGCGGTCCATAGAGTGTGGGCTGAATCAAATGCTTTTCTTCTCTAATTAGTTATCTTATTCTATTTAGTTAATTATTCTCTGAATATATTTGTCTACATATGTAAATCCTCTCCAAGATCGCTTTATGCTTCTTAATAGAGAAAACTAGTGAAAACTTAATTATCCTTCTTGAGGCCTCGCCCTTTCTCCCACTAATCAACTGTTGGGTTATGTAAATTGGCTGAAACAATTAGGCAAGGGAAGGGAGAATTGATGCAGTTTCCCCATCTTGTTTTAGTTTATTGGTTTGTTCTCTTTCTTGAGTTTAAAGGCTCTGTGTGAGTCTGCTCACTGCATGTACTAACTAAAAAATTATGCCTTCAAGTTGGGTCGTAAGATACTCCCAGGCATTTCAAAATCAGTAATCCTCCCGATATCTGACTTGTCTAAACATATTTATAAATATGAATATAAACTATATAAT
Source organism: Hemerocallis citrina (assembly GCA_017893485.1). Taxonomy (NCBI): domain Eukaryota; kingdom Viridiplantae; phylum Streptophyta; class Magnoliopsida; order Asparagales; family Asphodelaceae; genus Hemerocallis; species Hemerocallis citrina. The sequence continues at coordinate 1,257,259 of JACEHZ010000418.1, forward strand.
TGATGTAGTAATTGTTCATTGATCTAAAGTATGTCTAAATATCCTTGTTAAGAGATATCAATGGAGAAAATTACGGAGAAATGATCTCATGGATAAGATAGGAAAGGATTATAACCAATTGATATAATTTAATTATTTTAAGTTTACTTTATTTCCCATGTTTTTCTTAATACTTAATGAAGGTTTTCTCTTAGGTTTTTGTTTAATCTGGGTAAGGACAAATATGACAAAATTTGTGTGATATTCCAACACTCGTACATAATATAATAACTAGTTATTTAGTAGGTGCAATGTATGTGAGAGAGGTTATACATTTTAAATTTGCTTTTTTAATCTTTAAATTTAAATAGAGGATGGTTGATATAAATTGGAGTTTTAAATGTATGGTTTTGATTTAGGTAGATGGTTGATATAGATGGGGTTTTAATCACATGGTTGAGATTTAAGTGGTTGGTTGGCTTTAAATGTACTAGTAGTTTACACGTACGATGCACGTCTGAATAATTTTTTTTTTAAAGTAAAAACTCCGATGTAGTCTGGCCTCGAACCTGAGACCTCCTTCATATTAGTTATGTACACGCGATACACGTAAGTTGGTATGTTTACAAACGACAACTCCAACTCCAACTCTGCCATTATAATATTAGAGATGGTTGATACAGTTATTGAAGTTTCCAATGTGGGTCAGATTCGTAAGTGGGTGGTTATCCACTATTTACACAGCTCCAACTCTAGTTATAACAGTAGAGATAATAAGCATATGAATGAATAAAGAGTACATGGGAACCCCATATTTATATGAGATTTCCTCATGTAGAGTGATCATCATCACTTGGTGGGACCATTATCGATGATCCGTAATGTTGACATTGATTTACAAATTCAGTGTATGAAAAATCAAGATTTTTGGTTGCTTCTTGGTCATGTTTCAAGTGTTTTTAAATTGGAAGGTTTGTCAAACAAATTGGACAACAGGATGCATAGGTAAGAGGCCTCAAAATTACTCGAGTTTGTACACATGCGTCAAAAGTCACTAAACATGACGAACTATGTGGATTGTGCATAATTGGTCCCACCGAGTGATTATAATCACTATTGAGAGAATTTTCTTTTATATATATGAGTCTCTTTATTTGTTTAAGAAATATAGTATACTAAGCTTGATTTGGTAGGAACCTTTGTTGCAACTTTTGTGTTTCATGTGTTATATTGAGCGTGAATGTCGTGATATTTAATCAGCAGTTTCTGAATATATTAGTGAGATTTATCTCTGGAGTCTACGTGAATTACTTGTCAAAATGTCTTAATTTGGGCTCTGGAAGCAAAATGTTAATTTCATATTTAATTTGAAGTTGTATGAAGTGTTATTATCCATTAATGTAATATTACTTTAGTAATGATTATATTGCCATTGTGTATCAGTAAAATACCAATGCAATACAGAGTCTATACTCTGATATGAACTTATGCAGTCATTACATAAATTCTGCAGAGGTTGATCTCGGAATATATACACTATTGAATTAGTATTGTGTGGTACTCTAAATGCATAACACAAGCATTCAAACACCACTGGTTTATAATGATATAAGTTACTGGCTTATCATACAGCATACCAGCCTGCACAGCTTAATTTAATGTATAGGTTGGCTCAGGCTGGGTTATGACAATGTATCATCTTTTGCTGAGAAAAAAAAAATTTTTGTTTTTAGTTTGTCAAAAGAATTTAGTGGAAGTGATCTTATAAAGCTATATTGATGGGGAACCTAATTAGGAAGAATCTAGTAGATTCAGGTAGTAGTTTAATTGCTGATTCTGTTTTTTAGTTAGGAATTTCTTAGTTTATTTTTGTTAAAGTAGTCTTCGTTTAGTCCCACATCGGAATTAGATTTAGATTACTCTCTGTTCTCTCCTATATATAGGAGCCAGTGTATTCAGTTATATGCATCCAATAAAGTATTTTTTTTCTTTATACTATACTTTCACATGGTATCAGACCAACCCAGATTCAAATTCCATCGGCTACGCAATTTAAATGCGGATTTTAAAAAAATACTGCTGCGTGTAGTCCAGGTCTCGGACTATAATTTGTTTGGCATTTATCTTATTTCTTTGGCCCATAAAAAATGGCTCTTGACCTGAGGGGGCGTGTTAGGATATAAGTACAATTTTTTCTCAACCCTTTTACAACTTCGAAGTTTTGACTTAGTGGCAAAGAATTTCACATGGTATCAGAATCGGAAAATTTTTAGGGTTTTCTCCCTTAAAAAAAACTAACAACAGCACTGTCTTCTTCCCTGTTTCTTCTTCATCCGAACTTACAAACCCAACCTCCTCAAAACCCTAACCCATCCCACCCGACGCATCCCGATGTCTCCATGCCTCTCCAGCATCCCTCGTCGCCCCTCCTCCTCGGCCCCTTCCTCCTGATGCCCTCCTGCCCCTCTCCACCTGCCAGCTCCCGAAACCTTTCTGCTTCCGATCCTGCTGCCACCCTCCCCTCTGCCTGCCGCTATCCTCCCTTCATCTCCAAACCCTAACCCCACTCCTCACTCTCCTCTCCAAATCCTAACCCTGATCCACACCCAAAACTCGTAAGCTTCTTCGCTTCCTATTTTTCAAAAAATAACCAAAAAGATGTCTCGTCCTGCGTGCTGCTCCGTAATGCGTGATAGTGTTTGATTTCCTCTTCAATCACTCGGGTAATGCTTGTCATGTTTTCTCACATCAATGGATGGTTGATTCAGATGCTTCTGAACATATGATCTATTTTTCTCTTTCTTCATATTCTTTGCTTTCAAATTATCATGTGCGTATTGCTGATGGCTCACCTATCCCTCTTGAAGCGGTGAGAGATATTTCTTTTTCTCCGTACCTTCATCTCAAATTGGTTTTGCATATTCCTAACTTTTCTAATAGCTTATTATCAGTTCTTAAACTTTGCAAAGATTTAAACTGTTCAGTAACATTTTTCCATCTCATTGTGTGTTTTAGGATATTGCAACAAGGAAAGTGATTGGCACTGGTCGTGAACATGAGTTGTATATCTTGAATTCTCTAGTCTCGGCTTTTAGTTCTTCTGCTGATCCTGAATTTGGCACCGACGATTTGGATATCCTTCCTCTACGACCCTCAAACAACTTAGTTTCAGGTTGTAAGTCTTCCTTTAAGGTATCATGTGAGTCATGTGAGTTAGGTAAACATCAAAGGGTTTCCTACCCATGATGCATCAATAAACGTAGTGAACATTTGTTTGATTTAGTGCATTCTGATGTTTGAAGCCCTATTGGTTTTTCCACGTTTAATAACTATCGTTATTTTATTACGTTTATTGATGATTTCTTTCGAATGACGTGGTTGTTTCTTTTGAAAGATTGTTCTGAAGTATTTAAAGTTCTTCAAGAATTCTTCTTCGTGATGTATACACAATTTGACACAATTCTTAAATATTTTCGTTCTGATAATGCTAAATAATACATGAGTTCTCATTTTCAACGATTTTTTTCCTAACATGGAATCATATACCAAACTTCTTGTGCCTATACTCAACAAAATGGAGTGGCAGAACACAAAAATCAACATTTACTTAGCACTGCTCGCTCTCTGATGTTTGAAATGAAAGTCTCGAAGTTTTATTAGAGTTTTGCGGTTCTCACTACATGTTTTCTTATTAACGTTATGTCTACTCCTTTTCTTCAAAATTAATCCTCATTCAAACTGGTATTTCTATCTAAAAATCAATTTTTAATACCACCTCGTGTTTTTTATTGCACTTATTTTGTTTAGAATCTCCACCTAGGTACTGATAAACTTGACCCGCGTGCTAGTAAATGTGTATTTTTTTGGTATTTGCGTCTTTCGAATGGTTATCTTTGTTATTGTCCTTCACAGAAAAAAATTGTTTACCTTGACAGATGTTTCATTTTTTGAACACACCCTTTTTTGAACAAATTCTTTTACACAATCCCGATCTACTAAAGGCTGTTGTAGGGAGTTTTGATTTCCCAACACAACCACCATCACCATCACCATCACCATCACCACTCCATTACTTCAAGTTTATGTCAGCAGACATAAAACTCGTTCAGGCTCGACCATCCAAGCGATACCCTCTGTTGTTTAACCAGGGCCAACCATTTCGATCAATAATATCCCTAACACAGATGATTTACCTATTGGTCAACGTAAGGATAAACGTTCTTGCGTTCTTGAGCTCACTATCCTATTCGTAAGTTTGTTTCTTCTAAACTGACCAGATCCTTTCGAACTTTTACCTCTTCTTTGAAATCCATCTCTATTCCTAACAATGTTCAGGAAGCACTCAAGCACCCTGGTTGGACAACAGTCATGAATGAGAAAATGCATGCTCTTCAGCAGAATGGTATTTGGCAGTTGGTTCGCCTCCCTGTAGGTGGTAAGACAGTTGGTTGTAAATGGGTATTCACTATTAAACATAATCCTGATAGCACAGTTGACCGACTCAAAGCTCGCCTTATCGCTAAAGGTTGCACATAGGAATTTGGGATCGACTATGCAGAGACTTTTTCTCTGGTTGCGAAACTTATGTCTTTTCATGTTCTTATGTCTCTTGCATCAAATTGTTTTTGGCCCCTTCATCAGCTTGATGTCAAGAATGCATTTCGCAATGGAGACTTGAAAGAGGTGGTATATATGTAGCAGCCTCCTGGTTTTGAGCGACATGGGGAAAATCTTGTATGTTCTCTCAAAAAGTCTCTTTATGGCTTCAAATAGTCTCCTCGGGTTTGGTTTGAAAAGTTTGGCAAAACTGTGTGCTCTTATGGGTTCTCAAGAAGTAAGACCATTCTCTCTTCACAAAAAAAGGAAGCAAAGACATTGTTATTCTTTTAGTATATGTTGATGATATCATTATCACAGGCAGTGATTCGCTATGCATTGCAAACATCAAGCAACGGTTAGCTCAAACCTTTCTGTGAAAGACCCTACCAATAGACAAAAACTCCAAAGTTGTGGTAAGGGTGAGGGTTTTAATATTTATATTCTAACATGTCCCCGCAGGTTGAGGGCTATCTTTGTGGGCCAAGACACTATACACAGCGGTATTTTTTTAACTTTTAAATATGCATTTAAATTGCGCAGCCAGTGAGATTCGAACCTGGGTTGCTCTGATACTATGTGAATCTGCCAGTTTTAGCTTAGTGGCAGAGACTTTCACTCTTTCAAACAAAGGATCAAAGGATCTTGGCCTGCTTCGATATTTTCCTGGCATTGAGGTTGTACGCACAAAGGATGATATCTTTCTTTCTCAAAGAAAGTATGTCCTTAATATTCTTACTAAGACAGGAATGTTTGGATATCGCCCCTGTGACACTGATGAGGACATCGGTTCCAGACGATTTGGGCGTTTCTATCAGCGCAGACGTCTTCTTCATCAGCTGTTTTATTTAGTTTAGGATTTTTATTTTATTACCAATTTTGTTTCTGGCAATTATAGCCATATGTAATCTTTTTGTATTTTTTTTAGATTTTGAGAATATTTTGGAGATGTGTATCAAGATGTATTTTGAGCCTATTTAAAGGCCTTGAGATGAATGAAAAGATATGCCATTATTGATTAAAAAATTTTGTGTTGAGTTTTTGCTCTTCCTCCTCCTCCTTTGTGTGATACAATTGAGATCTAAATTAGGGTTTGTGATAAATCCTAATACAATTTTAGGGTTTGTGATAAACTCTAAAATCTACCCCAAAATTAAAATTCCCAAATAAAACCAATTTCCAAAACCCCAATTTCACAAATCCCCTAACTCAAACCCTAATCCCTATACTAGCCGCCGTCACCCCTCTCCTTCATCTCCTCCATCTTCTACCTCACAATCCCGTCGCCGACCAACCCACGCCTTCTTCCTCTCCGTCGCAACCCTACCTCCATCATCCCGCACCTCATCTCCTCTACACCCGATTCCAACTAGTGACCCCCCTCCCGACCTCCTTGCAACCAACGCCCTCTCCTCGTCCTCCCCAGTTCTTCACCCTCGAGAACCCATCGAAACTCCAACTCGACCACCCTCACCACAACCCCGTCAGCCCCCATCATCTTCTCCGTCTTCTCCCGACCCAACAACCTCCCTCACTCCTTAACTTCGACGTCGACTTCGAACCCTTGCATCCAATCGACGCCCGAACTCAACCTCCCTGCACCCATCGACACCCAACGTCGAACTTCTACACCAGCCAGCCACCCTTACCGCACCATCAGCAAGATCTGTGGCCCTTCTTCACCGTTGCTGCCGAGCTTCTCTCCCTTGCTGCCGTTTCCGCTCCGATTGCGATCTTAGTTACTGGTCCAACTCCGAGATCTACGCTGGTTTTCTTCGCATTCGGTATACTCTTTCTACTATTAATATTTGTGTTCTACTGCCCTGATTATCTAGTATATTATCTAATTTTCCTGTCGTTCACAAAATAACTGAGATTGAGTGTTCCACATGTCTGAATAGTGTACGAATTGATATTGAACCTATTACTTGCTAAACACATAGGAATTTAATTATTGATCGCAAGGTTGAATTATTAATTGGAACTGTTACACTTATTCAATTCTTGAAAACCCATCGAACATGTTAACTGTTAAAAATTTTCAACTTAGATCCACACTTTCATGTTGGTAAAATTAACCCATTAAAATTTTTGGAAATTCTCTGTTTCAGGGTTGGTTTTACATCATTTTGGTATCAGAGCGAAGGTTCTTAAAACCCGAGTTCTTGCATCGTAGGCATCATTTTTGCATTCATTTATGATCGTGTAGTCTTTTATTTTATTTTTATTATTCTTTCTTTTATTTTAGTTTATTTCAGATTCATTAAAAAAAACACGACCCCTAGTTTCCACTTTTGGTGAATGCGTCTTCGCAGCACCATCACAGACCCTGAAGAGCCTTTCCTATCCCTTCCTAATCACCCAATTAGGAATCCTAGACTCCCCAGATCTGAAATGAACAACCCTGATATCTCCGCTACCCTAGTTGCCATCCAAACAACTCTTGCCAATATCAATCAGAAGCTTGAGAAAGTGGAGCTAAATTAAACCATTGTCCCTGAGCTTCATGCCCATCGTCAGATCCCTCAAGGGAATGTTCATGACGATCGACGTCAAGAACGTGATCCTGACGAACAATATAAAAAGAACATTAAGGCTGACGTTCCCCAGTTTGAAGGCCACATGGAACCCCAAGCTTACCTCGATTGGATCCCTGCCATGGACCACTACTTTGTGTGGTTCGACATGAGCAAGCCCTTAAAGTTAAATTTGCCACCATGAAATTAACGGGTAAAGCTCAACAACATTAGACCAATCTTGAACATGCCCACAGAGGCCGAGGCCTGGCACCCATAGCCACTTGGGAGGCCATGAAAGAGAAGCTCACTGAGAGATATGTACCGTTATCGTTCCATACCCAATTGCTAGATTCATGGAACCAACTGTATCAAGGAAGTAAATCCACACAAAAATATGTTAATAAGTTTGATGACTTCCTTATTCGGTGAAATGCTTTAGGTAAAGAGAGTGAAGAACAAACTCTCTCTAGGTTCAGAGCTGGACTACGAGCTGACCTTAGGAACGAGCTAATCTATAGAAACGTGGACTCAATAGCGGCAGCCTACGCCCTAGTCCTCGACATGGATTCCCTTAAAGCTAGTTCTCATTCTAGGTCCAGCGACTCGAGAGATCATTCCTCTAGAATGAACTCTACTGATCCACCTAGACCTAACCCTCCCTCTTAGCACCCCAACAAATCTTACCCCAGCAAACCTAATTCAAATTTTAATTCACATAGAGATGAACATAAGGGTAAGAACACCGAAAGAGATTACAGTAAGATTGACCCTCTCACTAAGTGCTATAAATGTAAGGGATATGGTCATGTTGCTAGCAACTGTCCCAATCCCAGTAGGATTAATATAGTAGATGGTACCGCTGTCATTGCTGACGACTCTGACAATGAGTTTTCTTATGAGCCTATTGAAGGCGATGACTTCGGTGAAGAAGAGGATGACCAGTATCTCTACTGTATTCGGTCTATCCAATCACCTCACTTGAATGTAGTCAGATGTGCTTTGTCCCAACCAAAAGAGGAAGATGATTGGAAGCGCACTGCTATATTCCACACCTTTACGACTATAGGTGGCAAAAACTGCAAGGTGGTTGTTGACAGGGGGAGCTGCGTCAACGCTGTCTCTTCAGCGGTCTTAGCGAAGACCGGACTTAAGGCTGAATCCCATCCATGCCCATACAAAGTATCATGAATTGATGCAACAGCACTCCAAGTAACACATCGATGCTTAGTCCTTGTGGACTTCAAAGCTTACAAAGAGAAAATTTGGTGTGATGTGCTCAAAATGGATGTGGGTCAAGTCATTTTAGGGAGACCTTGGTTATACGATCACGATGTGACCATATATGGTCGATCCAACCAATGTGTGTTCCAGCACGATGGACTAAAAATAAAGCTCATACCCGTGAGACCACGAACTAGTCCGGCTGAAACAACACCGGCTCCCTCGAGAAAAGGCAAGGAGGTAACGTATATGGGTGAAAATGAACTTACAAAAGAAATTGAAAAAGGGGCTACCATTCTTTTACTCACAGCGAGAGAAGTCCCTAAAGATCCTAAGTCACTCATCCCGTCCCAAGTTACTCCTGTCCTACAGAAATTTGCAGATGTGTTTCCTGCTGACCTTTCCAATTAGTTGCCCCCATTGCGTGACATCCAACACGCTATTGATCTGGTTCAGGGAGCGAGTCTTCCTAACTTGCCACATTATCGGATGAATCCGACAGAGCATGCTGAGTTGAAAAGGCAAGTTGAGTTATTGGCAAAAGGCTTCATCAGAGAGAGCTTAAGTCCTTGTGCTGTTCCTGCTCTATTGACGCCAAAGAAAGATGGAAGCTGGCGTATGTGTGTGGCAGCCGTGCCATAAATAAGATCACGGTGAAATACCGTTTTTCCATTCCTCGTTTGGATGACATGTTGGACATGATGTCTGGTGCCACAATCTTCTCCAAGATTGATCTTAAAAGTGGCTACCACCAAATACGTGTTCGTCCTGGTGATGAGTGGAAGACCGCCTTCAAGACGAAGGATGGCCTGTACGAAATGGTCATGCCATTTGGAATGACAAATGCTCCGAGCACGTTTATGAGAATCATGACGCAAGTACTCCGTCCCTTTATGGGCAAGTTCCTTATGGTGTACTTTGATGATATTCTCATTTACAGTCGATCCGTTGGGCAACATCTTGACCATTTGAGACAGGTCTGCGGTGTTTTGAGGAAGGAACAGCTTTATGCTAATCCTACCAAATGTACCTTGCTCTCCGATCAGACTATCTTTCTGGGATTTATTGTGTCTGCCAGAGGAGTATCTGCTGACCCAGAAAAGATACGAGCTATTACAGAGTGGCCTGAGCCCCGCAATATTCATGATGTGTGGAGTTTTCATGGCCTTGCCACCTTTTATCGTCGGTTTGTGCAAGGATTTAGCACGATCATGGCTCCGATAACCGACTGTTTAAAGAAAGGTGAGCTTGTCTGGTCGAAAGAAGCCACGAAAGCCTTCGAAGAGATCAAGAAGAGAATGACTCAGACACCTGTCATGAGGTTGCCTGATTTCACTAAAGTCTTCGAAGTAACGTGTGATGCTTCTGGTATTGGTATAGGTGGAGTCCTCAGTCAAGAGAGTCATCCTGTTGCTTATTTCAGTGAAAAACTGAACGAAGCAAGACAAAAATACTCCACCTAGCGGTCATTCAGTCACTTTGCTATTGGCGACATTATCTCCTGCCGCAAGAATTCGTTATCTTCTCAGACCATGAGGCCTTAAGATTTCTTAATTCTCAACAAAAGTTAAATCCGAGACATGCTCGATGGATAGAGTTCTTACAGGAATATTCATATACCATTAGGCACACAAAAGGGATTGATAATAAGGCCGCTAATGCGTTAAGTCGTTGTCACATGATCTTATCTGCACTGCGCACCGAAATTATTGGTTTTGAGAGATTGAGAGATGAGTATGCCTTCTGCCCAGATTTTCATGAGATCTACACTTCTTTAAAGGAGGGTATAACTCGAGTGATAGATGATTATTTCTTGAAAGATGGTTATCTATTCTATCGCTCCAAACTGTGCATTCCTAGTACATCTTTACGAGAGTATCTTGTTTGGGAATTGCACGCTGGTGGCCTTACTGGACATTTTGGGCATAGCAAGACCATTGATGCTGTGGAACATAGGTTTTACTGTCCGAAGCTAAAGAGACGTTGTGAGACTTGTTAACAGATGTCACACCTGTCAACTTGCCAAACAACAAAAACAGAACGCAGGCCTGTATACTCCATTACCTGTTCCCAGCCGCCCTTGGGAAGACGTGAGTATGAATTTCGTGTTAGGCTTACCGAAAACACAAAAGAAACACGACTCCATTCTCGTCGTCGTGGACCGTTTTTTCTAAAATGGCCCACTTCCTCCCGTACTCGAAATCTTTTGATGCATCCCGCGTGGCTCAGATCTTCTTTGATAATATTGTAAAGCTACATGGGTTTCCAAAAACCATTGTGTCTGATAGGGATGTGAAATTCACGAGTTATTTTTGGAAGACCCTATGACACAAGTTGGGTACAAAATTGAAGTTTTCGTCAGCGTTCCGCCCACAGACAGATGGACAGACTGAGGTTGTCAATCGGAGTCTTGACAATCTCTTACGTACTCTTGTGGGAGAGAACTTGGGAACATGGGATTTAAAATTAACGGTTGCTGAATTTGCTTATAACACATCTAGGAATAGAACCACTGGCATGAGTCCACACGAAGTTGTACACGGTTATCGTCCTAGGCAGCCTATAGATCTTGCCCCAATGTTAGAACATCACCGAGTTTCCGAGTTTGCATCTGCATTTGCATCCCGCATTCATGACTTACATAGAGAAATTTTCAAGAAGATTAATAAAAATAATTTTAACAAGTTAAGAGCTGATATTAGAAGGAAATTTAAAATTTTTAATGTGGGTGACGAAGTGATGGTTCGAATTCGTCCGGAATGGTTCCCAGCGGGATCCGTTAAGAAATTGAACGCACGTGCTGCAGGTCCATTTAAAATTCTTCATAAAATCAATGATAATGCCTATGTTGTTGACCTCCCCGAAGGCTTTGGCATCAGTAAAACTTTCAATATTGAGGATCTAATACCCTATGAAGGGCCAGAATTTAACCCTAGAAATCCTCTTATAGATGAGCCTACCCTGCAGCCTAATGATGAGATTCCCCCATTACCTCCACTACCAGATACTACTTACCCATCGATATAAGAGTTGGATAATATTTTAGATGATCAGATAATCTCTACTAGAGATGGTGGTATTCATAGATATTTGGTAAGTTAGAAAAACAAGCCGGAGTCGGAGAACACTTGGATAGATCGTGGAGAGCTCCAGTGCTTGGATCCAGACCTCTTGGAGCACTATGACTGGAGGACTGGTTTTGACTCGACTGGGTCGAGCCCTCTCCCACCCGGGGAGAATGATGAGGACATCGGTTCCAGACGATTTGGGCGTTTCTATCAGCGCAAACGTCTTCTTCATCAGCTGTTTTATTTAGTTTAGGATTTTTATTTTATTACCAATTTTGTTTCTGGCAATTATAGCCATATGTAATCTTTTTGTATTTTTTTTAGATTTTGAGAATATTTTGGAGATGTGTATCAAGATGTATTTTGAGCCTATTTAAAGACCTTGAGATGAATGAAAAGATATGCCATTATTGATTAAAAAAATTTGTGTTGAGTTTTTGCTCTTCCTCCTCCTCCTTTGTGTGATACAATTGAGATCTAAATTAGGGTTTGTGATAAATCATAATACAATTTTAGGGTTTGTGATAAACTCTAAAATCTACCCCAAAATTAAAATTCCCAAATAAAACCAATTTCCAAAACCCCAATTTCACAAATCCCCTAACTCAAACCCTAATCCCTATACTAGCCGTCGTCACCCCTCTCCTTCATCTCCTCCATCTTCTACCTCACAATCCCGTCGCCGACCAACCCACGCCTTCTTCCTCTCCGTCGCAACCCTACCTCCATCATCCCGCACCTCATCTCCTCTACACCCGATTCCAACCAGTGACCCCCCTCCCGACCTCCTTGCAACCAACGCCCTCTCCTCGTCCTCCCCAGTTCTTCACCCTCGAGAACCCATCGAAACTCTAACTCGACCACCCTCACCACAACCCCGTCAGCTCCCATCATCTTCTCCGTCTTCTCCCGACCCAACAACCTCCCTCACTCCTTAACTCCGACGTCGACTTCGAACCCTTGCATCCAATCGACGCCCGAACTCAACCTCCCTGCACCCATCGACACCCAACGTCGAACTCCTACACCAGCCAGCCACCCTCACCGCACCATCGGCAAGATCTGTGGCCCTTCTTCACCGTTGCTGCCGAGCTTCTCTCCCTTGCTGTCGTTTCCGCTCCGATTGCGATCTTAGTTGCTGGTCCAACTCCGAGATCTACGCTGGTTCTCTTCGCATTCAGTATACTCTTTCCACTATTAATATTTGTGTTCTACTGCCCTGATTATCTAGTATATTATCTAATTTTCCTGTCGTCCATAAAATAACTGAGATTGAGTGTTCCACATGCCTGAATAGTGTACGAATTGATATTGAACCTATTACTTGCTAAACACATAGGAATTTAATTATTGATCGTAAGATTGAATTATTAATTGGAACTGTTACACTTATTCAATTCTTGAAAACCCATCGAACCTGTTAACTGTTAAAAATTTCCAACTTAGATCCGCACTTTCATGTTGGTAAAATTAACCCATTAAAATTCTTGGAAATTCTCTATTTTAGGGTTGGTTTTACATCAGACACACCTATGGATCCCAATACTAAGCTGTCCTCTTTCTTCAATGATGCATTGTTCTTTGATCCATGACGATATTGTAGGCTGATTAACAAATTCATATATCTCTCAGTGACTAGGCCAAATATTTCCTTTGTAGTAAGTCGAGCCAACCAATTTATCCATGCACTGACCATCACTCATTGGGAAGCATTAGTTCACATTCTTCGCTATCTTAAGAAAGTTCCTGGGCAATGGCTAATCTTCAGGTCTGGTGATTCTCTTTCTTTACGAGGATATTCTGATACTGACTTGGCAGGATCGGTTGATGATAGACACTCAACTGGTGGGTACTTTGTATTTTTTGAAGGAAATCTTGTATCTTGGAAAAGTAAGAAACAATCTGTTGTAGCAAATCAAGTGCAGAGTCTGAATACCGAGGGCATTTGGTTTCTGAAGTTTTATGCCTCAAATATCTTCTTCGAGACTTGGCAATCCCATTATTATCACCAGTTCCTTTCTACTGTGACAACAAAATTGCTATGCATATTTCTGAAAATCCTGTGTTTCATTAGCGCACAAATATATCGAAGTTGACTGTCACTTCGTTCGAAATGGTGGGAGAAGGTTATTTCATTTTCATATGTTTGGTCCGGTGAACAACTTGCTGATATCCTAACTAAAGCTCTGCCTCCTTTCAAACTTTTTTGAGCAAGCTTGACTTTAACAATATCTACGCACCAGCTTGAAGGGGAGTGTTAAAGTAGTCTTAGTTTAAACCCATTTCAGAACTAGATTTAGATTACTCTCTGTACTTTCATATATATAGGAGCCAATGTATTCAGTTAGATGCATCCAATAAAGTATTCTTTTCTGTCTCTATACTAAACTTCAACAATTTCCTACCATCTTTTGTTAGGATTTTATTATTTTGTTGCTACTTGAGCCATTTTTTATAAGGTTTTTTAATATAAATAAATAAATAAATTTATTTTTTTAAAGAAAAAGTTGTTAATGTGATTTTGTAAAGCCTGCTTAAATAGAGCAGTGTATACTTTGGGAAAATATTTCGTGTGCACCTTGAGAGAAAGTCATCCCTGGGCCCCTATCTCCTTTTCATATGTGTGGTGCAAACAATAATCAGTTTTACCTTTTTACTACCAGCTACCAGTGAGGCAGAAGCAGCAATTTCAAGCTACAAGACCTTTTGTAACAGCATTCCACGTCAACCAATTTGGGCAGTTGCTGAAAATTACCGCTTCGAACCTGCATTCGTAGAGGTAATCATCTTTCTTATTTTTGTCTGGATTTCTTACTATAAATATCTTTCTGAAGTTTATGTACAGTCCAGAAAGTTGATAGCTGAACTCGGTGATATGATGAACATCCAAGTTATAGTTGAAGGATCAATGAACAGTTCTAATCCATATTTCTCGAGCTCTTGGCGGCGAAATTTCTCTGTAAGTGAGGCAGTCAAGGGAATTTTACTTGCTTTGTGATGTTAACTTCAAGAGTTAGGAAAAATGTCAGTGAAACTTGTGTGGTGTCATATATCATGATAGATTTTATTTATTTTGGTTAGGGAAAATATTAACATATTTCTCACAGCTAAGCATACACTTTTAAATCCTTTCTATAAGCATAGTTTCAGCTCTTCTCTATTTATCTACCAGAGGTTTAAGTTTCTCTTTTAAAAAGCATTGAGCCAACATTCTACATAGGAAAGAATACTTGAATCGGTAGACCGTGGATGCACTGGTTCTATATTTTCTTATCATTAGCAACCATTCACTTCTCAACCACTCATTGAATTGGTGACAGGTCTCAGAACCCAGTAACATTATCCAGTATGAGCAGTGCGTGTAATACATGGCGATGATCCAGAAATTGATTTTTGGGTTATGTGTGCATTAACTACCTACACTGACAACTCACATCCTGAGTTTTAGAGATGTTAAACACTATGACTTAAGCTCTGATGTTTCTCGAATGTTGTTGGAAAGAAGGGGAAGGGGGCTATGGGTTGACTAATCGTTCTATACATCTCTACTATTACTGCTAGAGAGTTGGGATTGTGGAAAATATGGCCAACCCACTTAAACCACATGTTTTCTAAGTCAGAGTTATACCAACGATCCACACCTCACATTTGATTTATACAAAAACTTGAATTTAAAGATTTAAAAATAAGGCTAAATTTAAAAAAAGTACACAGTTTTGGGCCAGTTTAAAAAAAGTACGCAAAAGTTTTTTTTATTTTAAAAAGGACACAATGTTTAAATAAAGTCCACTGGGTTAGTTAGGGTTAGGGTTGGGTTTAAAAAAACCAATTTCATCTTTCATTTGTGTTTAAAAAAATCACATTCATCTTTTATTTGTGTTTAAAAAAACATCACTTAACTAATCAGATGTTTAAATAAACCCCCCCGAACTAACCCTAACCCTAACCCTAACTAACCCAGTGGACTTTATTTAAACATTGTGTCCTTTTTTTTTAAAAAAAACTTTTGTGTATTTTTTTTAAAATGGCCCCAAACTGTGTACTTTTTTTAAATTTAGCCTAAAAATAATTCACATGTATCACATGCTTTGTACTAGTTTGCAGATAAATACAAGGACCGGGAAACGTGTGCAAGCTTTTCTCTGTGTGGACAAAAATTAAACTATCCATATAATTTAAATGTACCATACGTCTTCCTAGTGGGGTATTAGATGTTAAAATTTTGGAATGAACTTGATCTTGTACTTAGATTTCACTTACCCTTGCAACTCTTCAGTAATACTTCTAGATCCCCTAGAACTTCTCCATCTGTGATAACTGCTTCTGGACATCCTAAGCATGCTTTTCAAAGATGGCTGCTATTCTGCTTAGAGTTAGGCAATAATGGGAGAAGTAATAAGAAAGCAAGAGTGCAAGATACAGTAGTGCAGGGAAGAAAGAAGAAAAAAAAAACAAATAGAGGACAAGAGAACACATAGGTTCGAGATTTTTTGATGTAATTGCATGAAATCCATCGATAGTTTAAATCAAGAAATTTCTTAATCTAGTTTATTCTTCAATTTAAATTGTGCAAAACTTTTTACTGTTTTGTGCAAAATCGTTTTATAAATAAATTCCCGGATATCAGGATTCTGAAAATTTGTTTTAAAATATTTATTTTCCTAGGTGACTGCTGCCCGAAGCCTTAAACATTTCGTCCCTACTCCCTACCACCCCCACCCACTCACCCATCCACCCTCTCTGACTCAGATTTAGCACCTAGCATTGAGTGCTTTCACTGGCTTGTTACTAAGTGGAGAATATGAACATATGTCGCCATAATGACCTCTGTGAAAACTTACCTACCATTGCTTGAACCTAGTCTAATTTTGATTCTGGCAGTCAAATTTTGGTGCTTATTTGCCCAGAAAACTGTACTAATTATATGAAATTCGGTGCAATTTTGTAGGGAGGTTTCATTTTGGATATGGGGGTTCACTTCATTGCAGGGTTAAGAATGGTATGATTTCTTTCTTGCTTTTGTAATATATACCAATTTGTCTAGGGTAAAAGGTTATGGTTTTGAAGGATCCGTTGATACTTTACAAAGATTTCTGTAGTGTTGGACAAAAAATTATGTAATTGCACATGCATGAGATAAGTCTGCATTAGTTTGTAATATTCTAGAAAAATTGTAAAATCAACCCATAAGCTTATAGAAAGGAAAATGTTCGAATGAAATCATGTTATAAGATCAAGAATATTTTGGCAGAAAAAAAATTTAGGTCGATGGATCCTCTTAATATTATTTGTCATGCATGTTCTCTTGATGTTGTGCATCAAGGATAACTTTTTGAATTTTTACTTTTTTTTAAAATAAAAATGTTTACGATTCAACCTATCTTAAAATATTTGCTGGGAATCGAACTCTAATAATGAGTCAGAGGTGATTTAGTGCTAACTTGGATGGCCAAAGCAGAATCCAGGATCACGAACCTTGGATCCCACAGATGAGAAACCCATATTCATTGAGAAATCAATCATAGTTGTGATGTTTTGACTTGATTTTCTAAAAGAACAGTCTGGGTTCCATGATCGGTTCCAGTCCTAAGAATCATGGATTCATGTTTTAAAAACATCCAAGGACCATCTCTTCGCAATTTCTTTGTGGCCCGGATTTTTAACGAACAATGCAGGTTTCCCCATCCCGGACCCTGGATCCAGGCCTCAATGTATTCAACTTTAAAAGATAATCCAGCGACCAAAGTAGATTTGGCTTGTTCAGGTTTCGATTTCTAAAGAATAATCCTGGTTTCCCAAACTTGGATCCCCAAATTCTCAGTTAAGAATCCAAAATAGAGAACACGTTTTAAAAACTGTACACAGTTTCAGTCGTAAATGACATCTGATTCACATACAAATTCACTTCATTCAAACTTGGTGTCAAAGATCACATCATCCATGAAAATATGAGAAACTTGGTCTCAAATATCACATAAACCGTAAAGATTTAGTAAAGTATACAAACTTGACATAAGCAATTCGGAGTTCGCATACAAATTAAGTTCACATATGAACCATTTCACATAAAAATACACAAGCGGTTCACATAAGCTATAAGCTAGCAATGGTTCACACATAATAAGCACGTCAAGGCTCTCTGATGAGAACATCTATTCTGTTTAGTTTAGTATTTTATTTTAGTATCATATTTGTTTTTGGTAATTATAGCCATATGTAATCTTTCTTTTATGCATTAGAATATTTCTGAGATTTTAGAATATTTTAAGATTTGTATCAAGATTTGTTTTGAGCCTATATATAGGTCTTGAGATTAATAAGAAGTTATGATATTCTGATTAAAAAATTATTGTGTTAAGTTTTGCTCTTCATCTCTTCTTTGTGTGATACAATTGAGATCCAACTTATTAGGGTTTGTGATAAATTCTAATAAAATTTTAGGGTTTGTGATAAACTCTACACTACCCCAAATTCCCAAATCAATTAAATCAAAATCCTAATCCCCAAATCCAAAACCCTAATCCTTCTTCTTCCTCCTCCAACTCCCGACCAAACCCAACCCCTTCACTGCCGCTCGACCTCCAACATCGCCAGCACCATCTCCACACCGTCGACATCCTCCATCCCCATAACCATCACCTTCTCATCTTCTTCTTCCTCCAAGTTCCAACTGAAACCCTAGTCTCCATCTCTGACCTTGCCACCACCGTCGCCTCCACTCCGAACACCCCACTGACAGCACTGCACCACGTCCGGAAAACCACAAACCCCTCGCCTTCACCCTGATGCTTGCGACCCCACCTGTGCCTCGACGCCTGCGCCTCGCCACCGTGTACGCAACCTCAACCCCCGCTCCCTACCTCCAGCCGCCGTCGAGTCCCCTCAGCCGTCCTCTCGCTGGCCCCCATTGACCGCTGTGCTGCTCCTCACCCCTTGCTACTAAGCTGAAATCTAACACTAGTTGCTTCGAACCTCGGTATACTCTTTCCACTTTTTCAAAATTTTTGTTATACTGCTTATTCATCTCTATTATATTATTTAATTTAACTGTCGATCACAAATATCGAGATTGAGTGTTCTACTTGCCTAATTAGAGTACGAATCAATATTGCATATTTTACTTGCTAAGAACGCTTAGAGATTTAATCATTGATTGTTAGAACTGAATTATTAATTGGGCTTGTTAAACTTAATTCAATTCTTGAAAATCCATCAAACCAATTAATTGTTTAAAATTTTAACTTTGATCCGCATTACATGTTGGTAAAATCAATCCTTTAAGATTCTTAGAAATTCTCTATTTAGGGTTAGTTTTACATCACTCTCACAACTCTCCTTCTCCTTGTCCGCCTCATGTAAATATCAGAATATCTATTTGCTCAAAAAATAGTTATACTCACTATGAAACCGACATACATAAATTTAATGAAGGAAACTTGGTCTCAAATATCACATGAACCGTAAAGATTTAGTTGAGTATACAAACTTGACATAATTAAGTTCACATTACAAATTCACATATGAACCAGTTCACATACAAATACATAAGCGGTTCACATAAGCTATAAGCTGGTGATTGTTTGCTCATAATAAGCACGTCAATGTTGAGTTTACGTCTTGCATACTAGGTTCGATGTGAAGAGAAAGATTGTGAAGCGAGAAGAAGTTCGAAGCTAATATTGGAAGATGAAGAGTTATTGTTCAGGCTGTATCAGACTGGGTATCAAGGTACGGTCGACTACCATATGGGGGCAGTAGACAGCAAGCATCAGGTGTGCTCTCTAGATGCTTTCGAGTCCAAAGTAGTCGACCGCAATCAATGGACAGCAGCTGATGGGTCGGGTTCTGGGTGAATCTGTTTGAGCCCAACTTCCTTTACAAGTCAGATTGTATGACTCCTATCATGTGACTTTCTCATCAGAGTATATTGGACGGTTAATGTATCAAGACTACAACATAGGATTTCTCTAGATCTCCGTATATTATTGTAATGACATCCATTGTTAGATAGTACTTCATCTGATAGTTTTTCATTGTATATAACAGAGTATCTTCTAGTGAGGCTTGAGAAATAGATAAGTTCTTGGTGAGAGATTGTAACTCTTGTATCTTCTCTAGTTGAATATCTCGGTTATTTCTCATCCGGATTAGGTTCATCCGAACCGGGACAAAATTGTGTGCTTTGTGTATTTGGTTTGGTTTACTTGCTTATTTGATTCGTTGTGATCGGTTATCGCTTCTCTATAACATCTCTTTGCTGTGCTTAATCTCTTTGTACTTCATCTAACTGAGTAGTTGATTTGATTGTCTTTATTCGTCTATATGTGTCTTGTTACTTGTTTTCCCTTGTCCATCATAGCGCTTTCTTGCTCTGCGAATTCGCCCTTTCTGTACTTCTATTGGGTAACAAAATTTTGGTTCTTGACAAAAGTTGACTTCTTTATGGATGATATCTCGCAAAAAGCAAAAAATCTTAAACTTTGCAATTACTCTCTCCTCCCCTGCCCACCGGTGTGTTTTCACACCGAAAGCAACCCTTCATTTCAATCACAGAGCAAGAAAAGCTCAATTTGCAGATCAAAATGCTCTATGGCGGCTGAGGAGGAAACAAGCAACAAGACACTTGAAGGATGCTCTTCATTGTAGTTCTTTTTTCCAACTAAAGTAGGAACTTGCGGAAAAAGATTCTACCAATTGTGCAAGAGAAGTGGTTCATCCAGCTCAAACATGGAAACCGGTCCAACTAGGCAGAAGTTTAGGCTGGTCCAATTGCGGTTAACATCTCACTATCAAATCTCCATCACCTCTTCTGATTATTTCTCATGTGGATGAGGAGGAATATTCCTTTAGACAAAAAAGTCAATTTGATGGAGAAGAAATGGATGTTGGGGTTGTGGCTCAAATAATAGTCCCACATAAAAAAAATAAAGAGATGGTTGGATGGTTAAATTAGTTTATACCTTACACTCCAATAAGGAATTTTCCTTTTGGGTCATATACGATGTTAGACTAATTTACCAAATATCTATCTGGATTAGCAGGCCGAAGTTAGTGGGCCCTTAGTCGTTACAATGGGAAGCAAGCTGGTTTGGTAATTTTCCTTAGCACCGATATGTTGGTTTCGCCATTAAGGAATCAAGGGACCTTGCAACTAGATGAAAGTAGCGGCCACGCTATCTAAGATGGGGACAAAGCTAGTGCAACCTCTGAACGTTGGTGAGAATATCATGTAGGTTGTATCTCATCGATGGAACAAGTTGCGCAGTTGCGCTAGATAGGAGTGATGGATGTGGGCCTACCAATTTCATCGAGATTGGTTGTTCAAGAAGTGGGCCACTCAAATATTTCGTGGGCAATATTATTGAAATGGATTCACCTTTTATATTGGACCTTCCAATTAATGTTGTAAAAGTCGAATTGGGGAGATGGCCGATCCCCTATTTTTTAGGGTTCAACTAGGTGCAATGTCAGTTGGACTGGGTTCAATGTAATAAGAATGCCTAATTTGATGCAATGTCGGTGATGTTCATAACCAAATTATTTGATGCAATGCCAAGGAACATCACCGACATTTCTCCTCATCTTGTATTCCTCGGGTCAATTCATGGCTTAAAGATGAACCTTGGGGTAGACATACTATAACAGAAAAATCACTGGTTTCTCCTGTAGTTGTTGTATTTGTGGTTTTTGCCCCTTCATACATATCTTTAATTACCACATTATACCGAATAGTTACTTTTTTATTATTTAACGCCCACCATACTATGTCTCTAGGAACTATCATATGTTTTTCTAGATCTATAAACACTATATGTAGATCTTTTTTATTCTCCCTATATTTTTTCATAAGTCTTATCAGTACATAAATTGCTTTTATTGTTGATCTTCCAGACATAAATTCAAACTGATTCTCCGACACTGTAATTTCTAGTCTCAGTCTATGGCCGAACATGGTAGACTATATAGTAAAAAAATCTAGGTGGAACAATGAAATTCAGAATTTTCATCATCGACCAAAATGGAGTAACCCACAAATTTTTTAGAAATTAGAGATTCAAAATTTCACAAAATCGGGTGTAGACGAAAGACTGTAGCCAACAAAATTATGCTAAAAAGGGGGAAATTAAACGTTTCTCGAAATATGGTGAAATTGAAATTTGGCCAAAACAGGAAACCTAGAATTCTCAAAATTGGCAAAAAATATGGCCAAAAATGAAATTGAAATTTTCTTAAATCGGCCAAACATGGTGGACTATGCCCACTAAATTAGGTGAAAATAGTGAAATTTCAATTTCGCTAAAAAAACCCGCAAATTTTGGCTAAAATAATCAAATTTAGAATTTTTTAGAATTGGCCAAAAATGGTGGATGGTGGACCAGCCGATAATATATGGAATAAATAACATAATTCAAATTTTCTCAAAATCAGTAGAAAACAATGCAGTTGACACAGTCACATAGACCACAAAATATGATCATGTGTGTAATTCAAAATTTCACCAATTGTTCGAAAACATTGGGGACTATATAACCCACAAAATTTGATCAAAATAGTAAAATTTGGAGTTTCTCAAAATTGGCCGAAAACAGTGGACTATAGTCCTTATAATCTAGGGAAAAACAATAAAATGTGGAATTTGTCCAAAATTAACCTAAAATGGCAGACGATGGTTCCATAAACTTTTTTTCAAAAAAGCAAAATTTAAAAATTCTTAAATTGTCTGATAACAGTGGATTGTAGCCTATAAAATCTAACCAAACAACAAAATTCAAAATTGACCAAAAACGGTAGACTAGCCCACAAAATCTAGCAAAAATAGTGAAATTCGATATTTGTCAAAGTCAACCAAGAACAGTGCACTAGCAAACAATATTAGGAAAAAATACTGAAATATAGAAATTTCTCAAATCGACCCAAAATGGACTAGCCTATATTATATGTGAGAAATTAATGAAATTCAAAATTTCTCACAATCGGTTGATAATAGTGGACTATGGCCCCAAAAATCTAATCAAGTGGGTGAAATACAAATTTCACCAATTGGCCGAGAACATTGACTATATCCCACAAAATTTTGCTAAAATAGTATAATTCAAAATTTCTTAAAATCGGCCGAAAACGAAATATTGCTCCCAAAATCTGGGGGAAATATTGAACTTTAGAATTTCTCAAAATATGTCAAACATTGGTGGACTATAACATTTGAAATCTTGTCAAATAGTAAAATTTAGAAATTTTCAAAATCTGTCGAGAACAGTGGGATTAACCTCAAAATTATGTGAGAACAGAAAATGTCACAAAAATGAACCAAAATGGTGGAAAAAATATCAAAGATGCTAAAACACAAGTCATAAATTTCTCAAAATTGGCCCAAAAATAGTGGACTATAACCCAAACTATGAAATGTGGAATTGGTTAACATCGGCTGCAATTGTTGGGTCTATAACCTAAAAAATATGGGGAAAATAAGTGATTCAAAATATCTCAAATTGGTCAAAAATTGTGAACATGCTCTCAAATTGTGGATAAAACAATTATATTCAGTATTTCTCAAAGTTGGCACTAAACGGTGGCTACCCAAATAGTGAAATTCAATTTTCTCAAAATCAATGGCCAAAAAAGCTTGCTCAAAATAGTGAAATTTATAATTTCTAAAAATTGGTTGAAAACAGTGGATCAAAAAATCTGGCCAAGGTGGTGAAATTCATAATTTCTCAAATCGCCCGGATGTGATGGCCTAAAACCCTCAAAATTTGGCCAAAATAATGAAATTTAGAATTATATCAAAATCTGCTGAAAATTGTGAACTATAACCCTCAAAATCTTGTCTAACAACAAAATCCAAAAGTCTCTCAAAATCATCCAAAACGGCGGGATCATATTCCAGAAAATGCATTCAAAAAATGAAAATTAAAAGCATTCAAAATTGACCCGAAACGGTTGTAGCCCGAAATTGTGCTAAAAAGCAGTGAAATTCAGAATTTATGAAAATAGGACGAATAGGGTATATTGGCATATTGGAAAAAATAGTGAAATTAAAATTTTCTTAAAATCGAGTAAAAAATAACATCCAAAATCAGGACGAAACAATGTAATTCGGAATTTTTTAAAATCACACTAAAATGGTGGAGAAAAGCCTAAACGGTGAAAATTAGAATTTCAAAATTTACCAAAAACGGTGGGCAAGAGTCGCATAATCTGGCCAAAACAGAAGTATCCAAAATTTCTCAAATTATGAATTTGTCTAAATTGACCAAAAGTGCTAGATAATAGCCCTAATAATCTGGACCAATGTTACTCGGTTTGCAATACGGGTATGGGATCGTGGTATGCTACCCTAACCAGTACGTGGTACGGAGGAGGTAGGATGAGTTGGGGACTCATTTGAGTATAGATGTGTGGAGAGAGAGAGAGAGACATAATTAGACCATAAATACATGTAAACCAAATATAAGAGTGAGATTCAAATTTAACTCTGGCGAATTCAAGTGAATTTGGAGCAAGTTGATGGATTAATAAATAAAGTTCATTTAAAAGATAGAGAAAAAAAACTCGTATCTAAAATGCTAGTTTAAGATACCCGCATCGTGAAACCGCTATAAATTGGAGCGCAAGATCCGGATCGTAGTTCGTTAGGGGCTGGGAGAACCCGGTTACTGTGATCTGGACAAATAGCGAAATTCATTTTTTTTCTCAAAATTAGCCAAAAAATAGAGTAATATAGCCGACAAAATTTGCCAAAACAACTGAACAAGTTCAGAATTTATCAAAATTAATCGAACATTGAAATTAAAATTTATCATAAATCGACTGTAAGGTGGAAAATCAACAAATATGCACCTAATAGTGAATTTCAGAATTTTTCAAAATCAGCCGAAAATGATTCCCTCTAAATCTGGCCAGAAGAGTGAAACTAAGAATTTCTCAAGATCGGCCAACAAAACTTGTAGCCCACAAAATCTTGTCGAAATAATAAAATTTAGAATTTCTCTAAATCTGCCCAAATTAGTAGTAGACTATAATCCTCATAATTTGGCAATTCAAGGAAAATCCAAAACTTTTTAAAACTCGATCGTAAATGGTTGATTATAGCCTACAAAATCTGGCATGAATATTGAAAATTTGAAATTAAGAATTTGTTAGAATCACCCTTATAAAATTCAGATTTTTTAATTAAAAAATCAACCTAATATAAAAAGGCCACAAGTTTCTCAAAATCAACAAAAAACGGTGGATTATTGCCCACGAAATTTGGTTAAAACAATATAATCTTGAATTACTCAAAATCAGTCGAATACGGTGAACTAGCCCACAATATTTTGAAAAGCGGTGAAATTTATAATTTGGATAAATTTCACTTAACCTTGCTCAGTTTAGGTGGTTTGACACAAAATCCACCTATTATTTTTCCGTCATCAAAGAGCCACCTTCCGGTAGTACCGTTAATCAATAAATCACCCTCGTACACTTAAATTGATCACATGATGGCATGTGATTGTTAGGTATTTTCTTGCCAAAAATACTCTTGATTAACTATAATTATCTTGTTATGTCTTGGGCTTTGGATTTAATTTGATTGGAGAAGAAGATAGAGAAATAATGGTTTTGATTTGGTTGGAGAAGGTAGAGAGTTAATGGGTTTTGGATTT
This sequence comes from Hemerocallis citrina, assembly GCA_017893485.1. Taxonomy (NCBI): domain Eukaryota; kingdom Viridiplantae; phylum Streptophyta; class Magnoliopsida; order Asparagales; family Asphodelaceae; genus Hemerocallis; species Hemerocallis citrina. The sequence goes on from JACEHZ010000418.1 coordinate 1,282,291, forward strand.
GATTTGTTTGGAGAATTAGGTGGTAAGTTGATGGGTTCTGGATTTGATTTGGTTGGAGATAGAGGTTGAGAATTGATGGGTTTCGGGTTTAATTTGGTTGGAGAAGGTGGAGAGTTTTGGATTTGATTTGGTTGGAGAAGGCGGAATGGGTTTTGGGTTTGATTTGGTTGGAAAAAAGTGAATTTGGGACTTTTCACGCAAAAGTTAACGGAGGTATAACATTAGAGGGTGTTTTTTTTTTTATAGGAAATTTCAAATAAGGTGGCTCATTGTTAACGAAAAAAGACTGTTTTGTATCAAACCGAGAGTGGTTAAGTGAAATTTATCCTTATAATTTCTCAAGATCGGCCGAAACAGTGAACAATTACTCACAAAATCAGGTTAAATGAAATTCAAACTTTCGCCAATGGATCGAAATCGCTGCACTATAGGCCATATATTTTTGTGAAATTATCACCCGAAAACTATGGACCATATAGCCCAGAAATACCCAGTTGAAATAGTGAAATTCAGAATTTCTTACAAGTAGCCAAAAATGGTGGACTGTCCACAAAATCTTGAAAACACCGTGAAATGAAGAATTTCTCAAAATTGACTGAAAATGCTTGACAACCCTCAAAATCTTACAACAGTGAACTTAAGAATTTCTCAAAATCGGCCGATAACTGTGGACTTACATAGGCCACAATCTATTTAAAATAGTGAATATTAAAATTTCGAAAAATTAGACGAAAACTGTGGATTAACTCAAAATCTAGCAAAACAATTGAAATTCATAATTTCTTAAAATCGGTCGAACATGGACTATGGCCTACGCAATCTGGCTAAAATAGTGAAATAAAGAATTTTTTTATATCAGTTGAAAACGGTCGACAGTAGCTCATAGAAATTGGTAGAAAGAATGATCTAAAATTTCAAAATCGGTGAAATACGTTGGAGTAGCCCCTGAAAAACATGCCAAAATAGTGAAATTCATATTTTCTTAAACTTGACAAAAAATGTTGCACACAAAATATTTCAAAAAATTAAAATTTAGTATTTATCAAAATCCTGTATTTATCAAAATTGGCTGAAAATGGTGAAATAGCCCACAAAATTTGGCTAAAATAATGAAATTATCGTCCAAAACGGTGGGTTAGGTAGCCATAAAAAATCTGGCCAAAATAGTGACTCATAATTTTTCAAAATCAGCAGATAATGGAGGACTATACCCCAGAAAATGTGAAAAAATTGTGAAATTCAGAATTTCTCAAAATCAACTGAAAACTATGGACTACAACACAAAATTTGTCCAGAGTAGTGAAAATCTTAATTTTTTAGAATTAAGCGAAATAGTGGGCTATGAATATATAACTCATAAAATCTATAGCTAAAACATTCAAATGAGAATTTCTTAAAATTAGCTGAAAACGGAGGACTATAGGCAACAAATTTGTCAAAACAGTGAAATTCTGGAATTTCTTAAAATTCGGCCCAAAGACTAGATAGCAAAGTACAGTAAAACTCACAATTTTTCCAAATCAGTCAATTGTCAATAGGCCATATTTTTGCTTGATACTCTGCTATTGGCTTGTCTAATTATTTGTTGCTTCGAGTTTTTCTCCGTATGTTAGGATTTTGTGCCGAGTTTTGCGACAACCAATCCAATAAACAAATCACCAAGCAATAATAGATCAAACCAAACACACAAAAGTGCACAATTTTGTTCCGGTTTGGCCGAACCCTAATTCGGTGGAGAAATAACCGGGATATTATTCAACTAGAGAAGATATAAGAGTTATAACCACTCTCACCAAGAATCTCTCTCTCAAACCTCACTAGAAGATAATTTGTTGTTTACAATGAAAAACTCTTAATGAAGTACTTTCTCTCTTACCTCTCAAAGGAGGGTGTTACAATGATATATAGAGATCTAGAGAAATCCTAGATTGTAGTCTTATCCGATATACGCTGAAGAGAAAGCCACACGATAGGTGCCATACGATCTAACTTGGAGAAGTTGGGCTTCAATCCGATCACCTAAACCCAGGCTCAAACTACCACTACTTCAACTTGCGGTCAACTGCCTTAAAGGGCAGTCGACTGCAATGGCCCTGACCCAAGTCAGAGAGCATCCAGCAGTCGTATGACTGTTCCTGCCGCTACTTCATGTTGTTGTTGCTGCTTCTAACCCAGTATGCAAGACATAAACCCAACAATCTCCATCTTGGTTTGGATACTCATGCTTCCACACCGTGATTAATCGCCTATAGACTCTTTCATTCTCTTGCAAACAAGTCGGTTCAGTGACTTCTTCTGCTAGTTAAATCTATCTCCACCTTTATTATTCCAATAGTATGCTCTTTACAAGGGCATACCCCAGCAAACGTTATCACGGAGGAGCCACTCTCTCCACGAACTCTACCTACCCGAGGCACTCTCCACCTCCCCCCGATATGCGAACATCACGATCTCGCTTTGATAATTCTAGTGGCAACGAAAGATGATGATTTAAGAACGCTAGGCTTTGGAACACTTGCGCAAGATTTTCTGTTCGCATAAAGCTTGTAAAGGTTATGCTGAACAGCCTTCCCTTCTTCACCGTATGACGACCTTCCCAAACTGATAGAACTTCACCTTGAGCTGTTTACCTACAACTCTGTACTTTTAGAGTTCTCAAGGATTTAGGTTCCGTTTCAACAAAGGAATATGCATGAACTTCTCTATTGTGAACCCCTTTTTATCTGGCGTTTCTAACTCAAATGTTCCCTCACCCACTGGTCACTACGTCACAAATTCCACTAGTTTCCGTTCTCACATAACGCTATGTTGTAGACTTGTAAGTAGAAAATCTCTCATTTGAAGCAAATATGAGAGCTATCCGAATCAAGAAACTAGCTAGAATTTATATCTAGAGAACTTGAAACAAAAGTACAATCTAAGTTATGTCTGATTCAATGGCACTATGTAGGCACCCCTCTTATTCAACCACTTGCGACAATTCCTTTTGTAATGCCTATCTCTGTACAATTGTGGCAATGGAATATACTCTTACGTGCACTTTTTCTTTCAGCTGAAGTATCATCCACCGCCAAGCAACTCAGAAGTATACGCCGATTTCTGGCTCTCATTCTTAAGTTCATCATCCTCCAAGCCCTCGATCACACCTGCTACCGGTAACTACTCTTTGGCAAAATTTTCGTCTATCACGGTAGTTATCAAATGCTTGTATGGATTTGGTAGTGAATATATCTAGTTGACAGTTTAAGATCATCTCTGTATATTGCCGCCTTCAATTCAGATAACTCTATATTGAATTCCACTGTATGATCTTGAAGAGCGGTACCTTCCTTCATTGAGTAACTAAACGGTTATCTCTTCCAGTACATCCGATCATGTAACGACGATTCCGATTAGTCAGTTCTGAGTCTCGCCTACAGACTCGCCACACTCAACTGCACCTAACGTCGTTCGCCAATAACATCCAGATTAAACCTAAGGTGTCTGAACATATCTCCTCCCAAGTCCCAATTATCCTGCTTCATGTCGGATGACCTCCCTTTTATCTCCTTCTAGGGTAAGATGCATGCCCTGTTTAATCAATTGTCGTACGTGTCGTCCTTCAAGTTATTTTATAGTCAAACCGCTTGATCTTCATGAAACCTGGATCTGTCAATTTCTCCAAGGAACTCAACCCCTTTCTGCAATCTGACGCTCTGATACCACTTCTTAGGAACTCGTGCAAGGTTTTGCAAACCCTAATTCGGGGAGGGGGGGGGAATAACCAAGATATTATTCAACTAGAGAAGATACAAGAGTTACAATCACTCTTACCAAGAACCCATTTATCTCTCAAGCCTCACTAGAAGATAATTTGTTGTTTGCAATGGAAAACTCTTAATGGAGTACTTTCTCTCTTGCCTCTCAAAGAAGGTTGTTACAATAATATATAGAGATCTAGAGAAACCCTAGGTTGTAGTCTTGATGCAATAACCATCTGATATACCCTGAAAGAAAGCCACATGATAGGAGTCGTACAATCTAACTTGGAGAAGAAGTTGTGCTTCAATCAGATCACATCACCTAGACCCAGGCCCAAACTGCCTTTGCTTCAACTCTTGCGGTCGACTGCCTTTAGGGCAGTCAACTGCAATGTCCCCGACCCAAGCCAGAGAACATGCATCTAGCTGCTGCTTCTCCTTGTTGTTGCTGCTGCTGCTCCTTTCTCCAACGACGCTTTGATCATCTTCTCGCTTCATTGTTTTCTCTTCACATCGAACCCACTATGCAAGACATAAACCCAATACCGTATACAACATGGAACTTTTGCACTACCATATGCTTTTGTTAGAAACACATTGGGTGCTTTGCGATCATCAAAATACACTCAATATAGTAAAAACATACCTGGAGGTTGTTTGAACAATGTATAATGGACTGAATATGGCAGTAGTTTTTTGCATATTATGGTATAGCACAATTTGTACTATGAGAACTTTCAATTATGTAGGCTTTTAATTTCAGCCAATATTTTTCGTCACCGTAGTCAAGATCTATGGAGATGAAGTTTAGGAAGCGTAAATTCATAGTTTTAGGCTTCTTAACTATAGCAATAGTATTCAATAATGGAACTTTCTGATTTTATAATTAGATTGCTGGATGTGAGATTGCAACTGTATCTGCCATTGCCCGTTATGTCGATACAACTTTGCCTCCACCTGATAACTTATGTGCACTTTTGTAAGTCACGTTGCCACCAACTTTCTGATTTTTGCTGAGCTAATGACAACACCAATTCTTATTAATGAGCCTTCATTTGTATGTGTAGTCAATTGGAAAATGGTTGTGCTGGTGTGTTTGTAATGGCAGTATCGTCGACGGCACCCAAGGTAAACCAAAGAAATTGTTTTAGCCCTTCCTTCTATTTATGCATTGGTTTGGTAATGCTGCATGTGTGCATCATAAATGGAACACAACTTCCTTTTCAAAATGATGAAGGCGTCGTCTTGGTAATGTTGTTAACAAACAGTGTTGCCAAAGTAAGCATATTAACTTGAGTTTTGATGGAGGGTTGCAAAAGCACTTCTCTAGAAAGCTAAGAGAACCTAAACATGAAAAAGGAGGAATCCCCAGTTTTAGAACCGGTGCTTTTCATGTCCTATACCTCTACTCAAACTTATCAAATACTTGTGAGGTCAATGCCCTGTTTGGAATGCAGTTACATGGAATTACGTGGAGGTAGGGAATAACGCCACTCTCAGCTCATACAAGTTATTTGCTTCCTCCAAAAACTCCATATTGCCCTATTCCCAAACAGGCCCTACGTGATTGTTTGGTTTGGAGGAGTGAAGACTGAGGAATTGAAGAAAGCTAGGGAATCCTAATACTATGTAGGTCCCACTCCTTTATTTTGTCTGTTTGTTCAATACATTGGAAAAGTTAAAAGGTAATGGTTTTAAAGGTAGGGTGATACGGAAGAAAATACTGTTTTATAGATTCTTGACTATGAAATCTGTGGGTCTCCGTTTGCCTTTTATACTTTAATCATGGAAGAAGAAAAAACACTTTTCACCCTAAATCACTGGAGAAACTACTGATTTGACAAAGGGGTGATTTTAGCATTTCCTTTTGGTCTCCTTCCTTTCTTCCATACCAAACCGCCCCTAAAAGTGATTTGAGGAACTCCGAAAGCAATACCAAACATAGCTTTAAAACTCTAGGTTTCTATTATTGGTATCTTGGTTTCTTGTTTATTTCGTGCTTCTAGAAGTGTGTGGTGTCCTCAGATATTTTGGCGAGTTGATGGGACAAAGGGGACAGTGCAAGTTGAACGTGGCACCGACGGTGGACGCCATGGCTACGTGGTAAAGTTGGACTTAGCTCCTGTAGTACCTTTTGGATTAACTCATTATCCTCAAGTCAAATTCAGTTTGTTACAGAAATGAGATAGAATTTGTTATTCTAGTAATATTACTTCGTTTGGCTACTATTGCAGGTTTTGTTCAATAAAGCAGATGGCCATAGCGAAACTTTTTTTTACCCTTTCTCCGGTGTGCATGAAGAACTGAAATGTTTTTTTAATGACATTACAGAAGCAAACAGCAAGGTCTCACCTCTCTAACTTTGAAATATAAATTAATAGCTGTAATTCCTTTCTGTCTTTTCAGTTTGTAGTATGTTTGTGTAAAGCGTTTAGCTAGTGCAAATAGTGCACTATGTAACCATAGATTTCTTCATAAATTCTCTTGCATTAATTTCTAAAGTATTTCTGTCATAGATTTTTTCAAGAGGAAAGAAGTATTTCTTTCATAGAATGGCTCCTAACTAGTAAAATATGACACAGGAAGCTCGGCTTCTCTTTCCCTGATTTTCTGATAATATTTTAATATTTATATTTGGAAAATGTTAGAATGTACCTTAGTCTTCTTTGCTTCATAAACTAATATGAATATGATAAACAGTCCGACGTGGATGTTTATCAAGTATAGCTGTGCACTCACTTCCAGTCGAAAGTTTTACCTAAGAACAGCACAAATATGCTAAGGCATAAATATTTGTGAAAACTCGTACTCCCTTCTCAGTTCCCATGTTCCCTCTGAAAAGTGGGTGTCTAAAGTTCTCTTGGTTTTATCATTTGTGGAAGATGAGAAGTTGTGTTTAGAAGATCAGTATTTCACTTTTCATTTCCTTCAGAGTTATGAGTGCATTGTATTCAACTTATAATAGGATACAGGATGTAAGACTATCATGGAAGAATAATATGACATGGAGCTTTTTGTGAAAACTAAACTAATTTATATGACCAATTAGGTACAATCTCTGAAAACATACTCTCTCTCTTATCTCTAGTACTTCCCTTGGGTGGAAATTTCACATCAAACCTAGGGGCTCATTACTGATTGATGAAGTTTTGAGAAAGCTCCCTTAAACACAATTCAAACTTTAGGCCAAGTTAGTTACTCCCACACTGGTCTCCATGTACGTGTAAAAACTTTGATGATGAATGATGATGAATGATGATAAAATGAGGAAGCTATAGTTGCAATCTTTATATGCTTTTTTAATCTTTCGGAGCCAACCTTTGGTGCAGGCAGTAGAAACTGGGTGGGAAGCAGAACCTCGAAGTTCTTATATTGAAGGTGCACAAGATGTTGCGGTCTTAGAAGCTATGCTTGAATCAAGTGAGAAACAAGGAGCTCAAGTTCATGTCAAAAAATTCTGAGCTTTTTGGTTGACTTATAGCAAAGATTATATCAGCTTCAAATTCAGATGATCTCATTCAAACCTACAAACACTCGGACAATATTTCATCATAAGCAATTCTTTCTCATTCCTTTCTTGGCATTATTTCTTACTGTTCATCTGGAAATGGACAGTGTAGGTGATGTATCTCGTGAAAACTGATTGCTTGCATTGGATATCACAATTCACCAATCACTGGTGTATGAGAAATTGTCATTTTTAAAATCTTGTCATTGTTGTACACTTTGCTTTTATGTGGGACTCTGTTAAACTACTATGATTTTGTTTTTTTATGCTTGTAATAATAACTATACGAGCTTTGCAAGGCTCATTCTGAGAATGAGATTCATACTGCCCCATTCTTGTGAATAGCTTACTGCCTGCATTGCCATTCTTGTTATTAGCCTAATGCCTGCATTTCATTCATAGTTTGCATTGGGTGATGCAGAATTCTCCATGTACTCCACATGATAAGAGCATCTGTGGCCGTTGAATCTCCTTCAATCCACAGTTCATCTCCCAACTGGTGCTGGAGAATAGAGCGGGCTCTTTCCGGTGCTGCTCTCAACTCAACGGAATCTGCTGAGGCAGTGAAATGAATGGAAACACCTCCAGCCGCTATGATGGGGCCGAAGCAGTTTCTCTCCACAAATCCTGCTACTGCTCTCCCGTCTAAATTCACAGACCCGCCGAAGTCCAACATAATCCCCACCCGTTATCTGGAGAATTCTACTTATGACTTAACACAGATTGAAATAAAGGAAGACGATTAGCAAGAATCCACCCAATGCTTTAATGTATGAGAAGGTGGTGCCGAATGCTTTAATGTAAGAGAAGGTGGTGCCGGTTCCCGAATGTACCGGTGGCTGAAAAATGAAAATGATAACTCAGAAAAGATTGCCAAAATAGTGAAACTCAAAATTCCTCCAAATATTGCAAAAATAGTGGGACTAGCTCACAAAATGGAGACAAAAGGAAGGAGTTTAGAATTCTCAAAATATGGTGAAAACAGTGGAAAAGATGGCCAAAATAGTGAAACTTAAAATTCCTCCAAATATTGCAAAAATATTGTGGGACTAGCTCACAAAATGGAGACAAAAGAAAGGAGTTTAGAATTCTCAAAATATGGTGAAAACAGTGGTTATTGCCCACAAATTCTGGTCAGTACAATGAACTCCGTATTTCTCTAAATCTGCTGAAAATGGTGGACTATAACCCATAAGTCTAACCAAAACAGCAAAATTAAAATTTTATCAAAATTGGCAAAATACGATGCACTATCCACAAAATCTGGACAAAATAGTAAAATGCAAAATTTCATAAAATATGTCAAAAACATTGAAATCTCGCCAAAATATTGAAATTCATAATTTCTCAAGATTGGCTTAAAATTGTGAACTACAACACAAAAACTTTAGCGAAAACATTAAACTTCAGAATTTCTCATAATCGAAATATAAAAAAACAAAGGACAATTGCATTAAAAATACCACCAACCAAAAATAGTGGATTATAGCTCATAAAATCTAGTAAAAAGTAATGGACCACAAATTCTAGCACAAACAATCAAATTTGCGATTTCTCAAAATCGATCGAAAATGGACTATATAGCCCACAAAAATGGGCCAAAATATTATAATTTAAAATTTCTTGAAATTGGACAAAAACAGTGAACTATACAGCCCACAAAAACTTGCCACAATACCCGAAATTTGATATTTTAAAAAAATGGTCGAAAACGATGGACCATTTCTCACAAAAAACCAGTCCAAAGCAGTGAAATTCAGATTTTCTCAAAATCGAATCAAAATGCTAGACTTACAGCGCATAAAATCTGGAAAAAATAATGAAATTTAGAATTTCTCAAACTCGAATTAAAATGCTAGACTTACAACACATAAAATCTGGCAAAAATAATGAAATTCAGTATCTATAAAAGTCGGTCAAAAATGCTGGATTATATAGCCCACAAAATCTAGAAAAAACAGTAAAATTCAAATTTATTTCAAAATAGACGAAAAAAATTTGCACACTACAGCTAAGTAATCTAAGCAAAAATAGTAATTTTTTATAAACGGCCGAAAATAGTGGATTATAACCACAAAATCATGTCAAATTGCTTGAACTATACTGAAAACAATGTACTATTACCCACAAAATTTGGTCAATACATTGCACTCAAAATTTCTCAAGATTGATCGAAAACAATGAATTATGAAGCCAACAAAATCTGGTCAAAACAACAAAATTAAAAAATTCTCACAATCGCCGAAAAACGGAGGACTAGCCCCCACAAAATTGGGACAAAATAGTTAAAGTTAGAATTTCCTGAAATCGGTAAAAAAAATAGTTCACAAAATCTTAGCCAAAACATTGAATTCATAATTTTTAAAAATTGGCTGAAAACGGTGAACATAGCCCACAAAATTGAGCAAAAACATTAAAATTCAAATTTTATAAAAAAAAACCTATGGACTATACACCCCACTAAAATCGAGTCAAAATAATGAAATTTAAAATTTCCCGAATGGTAGCAAAAGCGGTGTACTATTGTCTTAATAACGTTGATAAAACATTGAACTTTAGAAGTCCTTAAAATCAATTGAAAACAGTGGATTATAGCTCATAAATTTGATGAAAACAGTGACAATTAAAATTTCAAAATTTGCCAAAAACAATGAAGTAGCCCCACAAACTCTAACCAGAATTGTGAGGTTTCAAATTTCTCAAAACCGACTGAAAACATTGGATATCGTTCGCAAAATTGAGCAAACTGGTGAAATTTAAAATTTCTCTAAATATGTCAAAAACGGTGAACTATATAGCTCACGAGATTTGGCCAAAATTTCTCAAAATCTGTCAAAATGGTGAATTTACAGTAACCAAAATCTAGCCGAAATCTGTAAAATTCAGTATTTATCAAAATCGGCCGAAAATTGTGGACTCTAATCCACAAAATCTAGCAAAAAAAGTGAAATTCTAAAATTAGAAAAAAAACAAAACAAAAAAAAAAACGGTGGAAAACAGACTATTTCGCACAAATTGTCAAAAACGGAAAAAATTATAAACTTTTAAATTAAAAAAACGGTGAACACGAGATTTGGCCAAAATTTCTCAAAATCGGTCAAAATGGTGAATTTATTGTTACCAAAATCTAGCCGAAATCTGTAAAATTCAGTATTTATCGAAATCGGCCGAAAATAAATCTAGCCAAAAAAATGGAATTCTAAAATTAAAAAAAAACAAAAACAAAAACAAAAACAAAAACGGTGGAAAATGGACTATTTCGCACAAATTGTCAATAACGAAAAAAAAAAATTATAAACTTTTAAAGTCAGCCCACAAAATATGACAAAAACAGGGAGATTCAGAACTTATGAAAATCAGCTGTAACCGATGAGCTCAATACTTCCTACTGTATAACACTGTCTATGGTACGGAAAACCCACCAAAACTGCCTGTCACTTATGCCATCTCCAACCCCAAATGGTGTAACTTTTACACCAAAATGGTGTAAAAGTCACGTCAAACAGTAACTTCATCTCCAACCCACAACATCATTTTTAACACCAAAAAGGAATATTCCCTTCATATTCTCCTCTACCTACTTTTAAAATAACTTTTAACTAAAATCCTCATTTCTTATATATTTCATCAATTCACCACACAATTTTTTTTTATTACGTATTGATCATATGATAAGTTTCCATAATTTTAACAAATATGAACAAAATATCATGAGTAAATTATGTTTTATTATCTAAAATGAAAAAATTAATATATTATTAGAAAATAAACGATCTAAAATGACAAATCTACATTAACATTGAACAATTTTTGAACCAAAACATTAAATTTCATAATGAAACATGAAATACAAATTGTTACAAATATATGTTAACGGTTTAATTAACCATCTGAATTAGTGTACTCCTCCCACAAATGATCAATTAGTGCATTACGAAGCGTAATGTGAGCATCTTTATCCTTGATTTGTATATGACGAGCAAGAAATTATTGAAATTTTGTATTTTCATCTACTACCATTTCAACTTCTGCAGCTGGAGCTTCCCTCACATCTTTGATTGGTCCACCAAGATCACATTCATCTTCGCCAATCATGTTGTGCATAATAATGTACGCAGTCATTATGTCGTGCAACACATTTTTTCTCCAACAACGTGTCGTTCCTTTCACGATTGTGAAGTGTGATTGGAGAACTCCGAATGCATGTTGTACGTCTTTTCTACATGCTTCATGTTTCATAGCAAAATATTTTTTCTTCCGAACTTGCGGTTGTTGAATAGTTTGTACAAGAGTGGACCATTTTGGGTATATACCATCAGCTAAATAATAACCCATGTTGTACACTTTTCCTTGAATAACATAATGAGCGGGAGGAGCATTTTCCTTGAATAACATAATGAGCGGGATGAGCAATACCTTGAGCTAGATTAGAAAAAAGATGAGACGACTCCAACACGTTGATATCATTATTTCTGCCTGGCATACCAAAACATGTGTGCCATATCCAAAGATAATAATCTGCTACAACTTCAAGAATAATAGTTGGTGACCCAATACGACCTGCGTATTGTCCAGCCCATGCTATGGGACAATTTTTCTACTTCCAATGCATACAATCAAGACTGCCCAACATGTCCGGAAAACCACGTTGTTGACCAACATGGAGTAGTCAGGCAACGTCATTAGCGGAAGGTGTTCTTAAATACCGCTCTGCAAATATCTCCACAATAGCCCGGCAAAATCTCTTCATACTTTCAATTGTCGTTGACTCACCTATCTTAATGTACTCATCTGTAGCATCCGCCGGTTGAGCGTATGCCAACACCCGGAACGTGGCTGTTACTTTCTGTAAACTTGATAATCCCAGTCTACCAAGGCCATCACTTCATTGTTGGAAATGGTAGTCATGATCTTTGACCGCATCTACAATACGCATGAATAGACTTCGAGACATTCTAAATCGTCGACGAAATATGGCATCACTGTAGCATGGGTTCTCTGCAAAATAGTCGTCGAATAAATTGCAATCCGCAGTTTCCCGCTCACGATTGATCACCACATGACCAGGAATCGATCCACCTTGATTGCTTCGTTGATTTAAATAACTGTTGATGATCCAGTTGTTGTAGTCGAGCACTTGATGGCCATTTCGGTGGCATCAATTTTGGGTAGCACACCCATCTCGTCGTCATCTGAAGAGGAACTAGAATTTGCATTATTTGATGGACCTCTAATATCGAAATTCATTTTTGAAGTGAAGATATTGAAGAAGTTATTCTGAATTTTGTAGAGGGTAGATAGAAGAAGAAGAAAAGGAGTTTAAATTTTTTTTTAAGGATCATAGTATAGTATGTTATTTATAGTAAGGGCAAATATGTTTGAGTGCATTGGATTCTCTCTCAAAAGATGTGTGGCCAGTCTTTAACCAAGTGTACACTAGTTTGAACGCATCGGTTCTGGTGTAGAATTGTTTTAGTGCAATGGCTTCTCTCTCAAAAGCCGTGTGACCAGTCTTGGACCTAGTGTACACCAGTTTGAACGCATCGGTTCTGGTGTAGAATTGTTTGAGTGCATTAGATTCTCTCTCAAAAGCCATGTGACCAGTCTTGGACCTAGTGTACACCAGTTTGAACGCATCTAATCTGGTGTAGAATTGTTTGAGTGCATTGGATTCTCTCTCAAAAGCCGTGTGACCAGTCTTGGATCTAGTGTACACCAATTTGAACGCATCGGTTCTGGTGTAGAATTATTTGAGTGCATTGGATTCTCTCTCAAAAGCCGTGTGACCAGTCTTAGACCAAGTGTACACCAGTTTGAACGCATCGGTTCTAGTGTAGAATTGTTTGAGTGCATTGGATTCTCTCTCAAAAGCCGTGTGACCAGTCTTGGACCTAGTGTACACCAGTTTGAATGCATCGGTTCTGATGTAGAATTGTTTGAGTGCATTGGATTCTCTCTCAAAAGCCGTGTGATCAGCCTTGGACCTAGTATACATCAGTTTGAACGCATCGGCTCTGGTATGGACTTCTTTGAGTGCATTGGATTCTTTCAATGCTTAAGATTCCACAAATGATTTTTTTCCCTATATATAGCAAACTACACTTGTTGTGCAAACACTCATCCTTCTAATATTTTTATTCTCAACTGTAAACTTCCTAAGAAAATGTCTATACGAGCGTGTGGATATGTTATTGGTGAAGATGTGCTCCTCTGCAAAACTTATTTAGAAATTTCTTAAGACCGTATTATGGGTGTTCACCAATCCGCAAATCAATTTTGGACTCGTGTAGAGCGACGGTACAACCAATCAAGATACCAGAGTTGGGATTGCCATAACAACCGATCGGTATAGTCCCGAATCCTAGCTATAATGAATGAAGTAAGAAAATTGAATGGATGTCTCAAACAAATAGAGAATATGAATCCAAGTGGTGCATCAGATGCAGATATTGTGAGAACTTCTTTAAACTTAATTTTCACTATTATTAATACAGTCCGATTACTTTTTAACATTAATTTTATTTTCAATTTGCAGTTACGTCGAGCGAAAGAGCTATTTATGCAAAATCCCAAGTTTAAGAAAGGTTTCAAATTTGATCATGTTTGGAATATTGTTAAGGAATTTGAAAAGTTTAAAGATAGCGTCACAGCTGTAAGACAAAATGTTCGAAGCAGTCAAGTCAACTATGGCTCATCACAGTCCGATAATCCAACTCCTGAATCTCCCATATCATTTCCTGGCCAATCATCTTTTGCTCCAAATTTAGATGAACTCAATTTTGGTTCTACTTCGTCTGAACGACCCATCGGTGTGAAAAAAGCCAAGTTGAAAAGAAAAACTGATGAAAATTTGAACGATATTAGAGAAGGAAATCAACAGCTGGTGGAGTTGTTGTAGAAGGCAAGCTTCGACATGCAGAGACAAATGGATATCCAGGAGCAGCAGTTGGCATTCAAAAAAGAGAAAGAAGAGAATAAAATCTTATTAAAATATTTGAATTTAATTACTGATCCTAGCGTACGTGAGTTCTTTCGAGTTAAACAAGTATCAATTATTCAAGAAAGAGCTGAAGAACAAAAATAATTTCCTTCTTCTGACACTAATGACCTGGGGCAATATTTCACTAATATTGGAGGATCTGAAAGCGGTTTACTAGATATCGAAATTGCCGTTTTATTATTATGTATTTTTCATATTTCGTTTCAGCATAAGTTTAGTTTGCATATCTATGTAATCTGAATTTTAACGTTGTTTGAATGTTTGGTGTTTTTTAATGCGCATTTCTTATTTTTCTTAGGTATTATTTACACTTCGTATAAAATTCACTATTTAAATCACCGTACAATTCACCACACTTTCAAAAAAACTAACAAATTGTTAAAATTGTAAAATTAATCTCTAATATTATAATGGGAGAAGGCCTTAGTGTCATTTGTAAATGTTTGTCATTCTACCAACCCTTGCAACGCACGTGTTGGTAGATTTTTTTTTTTTTTACCCTTTTCATTCCCCACTCCCCATTTTCCCCACGTGCAACGCACGTGTATAATACTAGTTTAGTTATAACTAAAATAGACTTGTGAACAAAAAATTAAATTTTCTACAACACAAAATTGGCTACAATACAAACCTATAACTAAAACACACAATTATCTATGAAAGTGAGACCTTATTTGCAAATTTAACAATTAAAAAAAATGGCGTTGATGAACAGTGCCACGCCAGATTTGGCAAAGCACTGTTCATCCACACCAAATTCCCCATAATTGGCACTGGAATTGGTGTTGGGTTGAAGCCCGATCCAGCGCCATTTCTGGCATTAAGCACCAGAATGGCGCTGGATTGGAGAAGCCCTTAAAATGATCAGTCATCCTTCCTGTTTGATGTGACAGACAGGGAGGTCTTCGAAAATGGAAAACTGAAAACGGAGGAAATTAATATTAGAAAACTAACTGTAATCAAAGATGCGGCAGTGACAATTTCCGGTGCAATGTCCATGAGAATCTGCATGGTAACCAGCAAGCAAGTAGCAGGATAACAAAAACACATGGTATCAGCATTCTAGAGAGAACTGTATCACACCATTCTGAATATAACAGCATTTATATGACAATAATACACTTCTCCTAACCCTGCTGTCAAAAGACTGCTATCGTTTGCTAACTCAAAACTGAAATTTCTGAAATATTATGAAGTATCCTTGAAACAGCTGCAATCAACCCCATTCTGTTATCGGGCTAACTTGCATCAACAGCCACCATCATACTCTCTATCCAACTATCCTTCTCCTTTTTATAGATATGTGAAGCTTTGAAGCCACCTACAAAGTCTAAAGGGGTCATGAAAAACTCCCACCACCTTCACCAAACGGAATCAACACAAAAAGAAGACTCTGCTCTTGTATTCACATCGTCCTTCTCGTTCTTTCTTTCGGTGAACAAAATACTGCAATTTGACTCCCCACAGTTCAGAAGCCCTTCATGGCAAAAGGACCAAAGATGGACCCTTGAATGTCCTTAATTACTCTTACAAAAAACTTACTTCAGAGCCCCTCATAAGGAGTTGAGTAGACAATAAGGATGGCGGATGTTCCCAGATGCTGCAATTGATATTTAACATGAACCTTTAGATAATAAATATGAGGTGAGGTGACACATATCAGAGCATATTCAGCAGTTCCATGAACACTACTAATGAAAAACACCAAATTGGATATTGATTTGTCATGTATTTGTGCAGGAGGAACTCATTATCTAATTAAGTAATGCATGCAAAAGAAATTTCAATGAAGAATATTGCCAAAGTAACAGAGGCAAACAGAAGGTCAAAATTACCGTATAGCCATTCTTTGAAATGTGCATGTAGGGCACTCGCTATGTCTTGCTTGCAGTTCTGGTCAACTTGCAAATCCCTTAAAGCTTGTTGGGTTTCAATCAAGGTTGAATGCTGAAAGAAATAATCGTTGCATCTAATGCATTAGTAGAACAGAATCAATGGGCCAAGTAAAAAATAATATGATCGATCTACAGAGTAGCTAGTAGCGTCAGAATTTGCTAGTGAGAGACAAGTACAGGATAAGAAAAACCATTTGAGCTGGCGCAATTTCTGTAAAGTGGAATTGTTAAAAGACAACTTACTTTCTTCTTCAAGGATTCCAAATAAATCTCTGGCAATGGGAATGGATTTTCTTTTGCAGAAACTGCTGATTTAGCTTCAAACCATGTAGGAATCTGAAATTCAATAATAAAGAAAGAGCAAGTAATATTGAAACCATCAGATGGACAAGATTAAAGAAGAAGAGAGATTGTAAATAACTTGATTGATTTGTTATTAGTATGTGGTAGTATATATATACAACTTACCAGATCTGAGATTGGAGTAAATCAAGCAAACAAATTCTTACTGATTCTCCACTAATCAAGCTATCAACAGACTTACCAAAACTGAATATATATTCCTACTGATTCTCCACTAATCAAGCTATCAACAGACTTACCAAAACTGATCATATATTCCTACTGATTCTCCACTAATCAAGCTATCAACAGATTTACCAAAACTGAATATATTCCTACTGATTCTCCACTAATCAAGCTGTCAATCTAATTATTATTGTTGATATCCTCCCGCAAGTTGTATAATCTGGAAGAGAGATGCAACTTGGACAGTAAGGACTCGAACCGAGGACGAAGCAGTGGTTTTGTTAGAATATCAGCAAGCTGATCATCAGTAGACACAAAAGACACTCGAAACCTGCCATGTTGGACATTTTCTCGGACAAAGTGATAGGCTAAGGCTATGTGTTTCATCCGAGAGTGGAAAACAGGATTAGCACTTAGATTTGTGGCACCGAGATTGTCGCAATATATAACCGGATTGGTAGTGGGTGTGTGACCAAGTTCTGTAAACAAGGAAAGGACCCATAGTAGCTCACTAGCCGTGTCAGCTAAGGCTTTGTACTCTGCTTCTGTTGATGATCGAGCAACAGATCGTTGTTTTCGGGAGCTCCAAGAGATGGGAGTGCTGCCGAGATACAACAAGTAACCAGTTGTTGAAATATAATCATCCTTGTCGCCCGCCCAATCCGCATCCGAGTAGGCATAAAAATTCAGCGGAGCAGTTGCCGAAATGAATACTCCTTTGTCACAAGAGCCCGCCAAATATCGGAGCACTCTTTTGAGTGCAGACCAATGCGTCGTTCGTGGGTTCTGCATGAACTGTGCAAGTTTGTTGGTGCTGAAAGCAATATCTGGGCGAGTAAGACTCAAATATTGGAGACTTCCAACGAGTGCTCGGTACTCAGTTGGGGAAGGCAGGAGGGAACCTGAATCCTTGAGTAATGGAACACTAGCAGACAAGGGAGTGGATGCCGGTTTCGTATCTGCCATGCCAGATTTATGTAGCAGATCAGTGATATATTTTCTTTGTGAAAGAAACATACCTGCAGCGGAAGGAATTACTTCAACACCCAAGAAATAGCTAAGACAACCAAGGTCTTTTAATGAAAAACGAGCAGCGAGTGTGGCAATGAGTTTAGACAACTCGGCAGAGGAGCTCCCAGTGACAATTATATCGTCAACATACACTAATAAGTACAGTGTAACACTCAGTTTTTGGTAGATGAAGAGAGAAGCATCTGCAGTTGAATTTACGAAGCCAAGGGAGAGCAGGAATACTCGAAGCTCCGTGTACCAGGCGCGGGGTGCCTGCTTCAGTCCATAGAGTGCCTTTTTTAGGCGACAGACATGATCCGGGAAGTCTTTGTTGACGAAACCAGGTGGCTGTATCATGAAGACTTCCTCCTTGAGTGTCCCCTGAAGGAACGCATTGTTGATATCAAGCTGACGTATGGACCAACCCTGGCGAACTGCAAGTGTTAGGACGACTCGAATGGTTACCGGTTTAACAACTGGGCTGAATGTTTCCGTATAGTCCCAACCAGGGCGTTGGTGAAACCCTTTGGCAACTAACCGAGCCTTGTAACGATCAATCGATCCATCCGGATTCCGTTTGATTCTGAATACCCATTTACAGCCAACCAAATTCTGAGCAGAGGACCGACTAACAAGATCCCAAGTGTTGTTGCGGTGTAAGGCATCAAATTCATCTTGCATGGCTGAGCGCCAATCAGGGTCGCGAAGAGCCTGGGTGATGGTGCTGGGTTCGATGGGAGAGGAGGGTCGGACATGGAGGTTGAGCTTGTTGATGGGTTTGACGATGTTGTTTTGAGACCGGGTGATGATCCCACCGCCATTGGGTTTCTGTCTCTTGACAACGGGTTGGGTTGGTGGGGCAGGAAGTTGTGGAAATGGTTGGGAGATTGAATTGGAGGATTGAGTGGTGTGGGTGGGTTCGTTTGAGGGTGATGATGGAGCCGGATTTGGTGGGTGGGTGATGGAGGGAGAGGGAGTGGCAGCGGATAAGTCTTCAGGTGTGTTTAGAGTGGTACTCACCGTGGGTTGGTCTATGGGCTGTAAAATGGAGAGTTGGAGTGGGCCTGTTTGTTGCTCTACACTTGAATTGGATTGAGCCACTAGAGAGCTGAACGGGAATTCAGATTCTACGAACTTCACATGGCGAGAAGTGTAAATCCTTCCTGTTTTGGGGTCGAGACACAAATACGCATGTTGATCAGCCGAGTAACCTACAAAAACACATATAGCATACTTTGGCGCAAGTTTATGATCAGCATATGGTTTAATCCAGGGAAAACACAAACATCCAAAACATTTTAACTTATGATAATCCGGGCTAATGTTGAGCAATTTGGAATAGGGTGATTCATACCCAAGAATTGGAGTTGGAAGGCGATTTATGAGGTAGGCTGCGGTGGTCATGGCGTGAGGCCAATAGGTTAGGGGCAATCCCGAGTGATGGAGGAGAGAGAGACCGGTTTCGGCGATGTGACGATTCCGGCGTTCTGAAATTCCGTTGTGCTCGGGTGTATGAGGTGGGGTGGTGTGATGACTTATACCATGGTTGCTTAAAAAGGGACGAAGACCAATATATTCGCCACCATTATCTGTGTATAAGATTTTTATTTTGTGGTGGTAGAAATTTTCAATAAGTGATTTAAATTTTGGGAATATGGTTTGCACATCAGATTTGTGTTTCATTGGATAGAGTCAGATATAGCGAGTAAAATGATCAACAAACATGCAATAGTAACGAAGACCATCAATGGATAAAATGGGAGAAGTCCATACATCCGAAAAAATTATTTCCAATGGATAAGAAGATTTTAGAGTGGATTCATGAAAAGGAAGCTTGTGACATTTGGTAATTTGGCATGAGTTGCAATCTGATTGCTGGAATTTATTTGAGCCCAAAGAAAAATGCTGTTGAATGAATTTGAAGATTGAAGATGAAGGATGCCCAAGCCTATGGTGCCATGATGCAGAGGATTCCGTGTGGACGGTGTGGACGGACGGTGAGGTAGCGGGCTAGAGATAAAGTCCATCCACACATGGGCCTTTATGGGTTGTTTGGTCTGTCTGCAAGTTCTTTACATAAAAAGAGTTTGGCAGGAAAACAACAGCAGAGTTAGTTTGTTTGGTAAGTTTAGAGACAGAGATGATATTTTGTTTCATGGAAGGAACGCACAAGGCATTAGACAAGGATAAATCATTAAGTAAAAGTGTTCCAGAATGAGAGATGTTTGAACCTGAACCGTTACCCATAAACAACGAGTCGGGGCCAGTGTACGGGTGATGAAGCGCCAGGTTTGCAAGATCATTGGTGATGTGATGCGTTGCTCCACTGTCAACCAAAAAACCAGTCTGAGATGGGCCAGCAGCTGCAGTATTGGCCCGAGCTTGTCCAGTGTAAGCCGGAGGATCCCGAGGGGGAGGCGGGATACCGGGGTGTTGCTGTCTGAAGGTGTGGCACTGAGATAGAACATGCCCTTTGACATTGCACCACTGACATCGGCCTAGAAACGGTTTTGGAGGGTTGCGGTAGCCAGTGCGCTGATTAGACTGTGCAGAGAATTGTCCTGACCGAGACTTGTTGTTGGAGTTAGGCCGAGCCTGAGCACTCAAGGCTGTAATTGGAGCAGGATTCTGTCTCTGAGCAGCAACGATGGAGAGTTCCTGGATGAGAAGCTTCTCGAGGAGGTCATCAAAGGTGATTGGGATGTCTCTTGCATTCACGCCGTCAATGACGGCTCTGTAGCCGTCGTCGAGACCGCGCAAGACATGGTCAGTCATGTCTTCAACAGAGACAGGAGATCCAAATGATGCAAGAAGATCTGCTGTTTGCTTCAGGGAATGCATATAGGTTGTGATGGATTGTGTACCTTTGGAAGCAGTACGGAGACGCTCCTTTAGTTGCTTGAGATGACTGCGGGATGCCTTGGCATAGGTGCTTTTGAGAAGGGTCCAAAGATCATGCGACGTCTATGTCTGAGACACCAGGGAGGCCACTTCATTGGAGAGAGTGGTGAGGAGGGCGCCATAGATGAGGCGGTCCTGTCGACGCCATGTCTGATAGGCAGGATTTGGGGTCGTCACTGGAGGCGATGCAGTGGTGGAGATTGTTTCCGATGGCGCGGGGAAGGATCCATCTGGATATTTGAGGAGATCATGGCCATCAAGGAGAGCTTCAACTTGGAGTTTCCAATTAAGATAATTGGTGGGGAGAAACTTGGTGACACTGATAAGAGTGATACAGGCAAAGGGTTTGGAAGGTTCATAGGGGTTGGAAATGAAGGAGGTGTTGTCGTTGGCCATTGGAGGCAAGGGTGAGGGTTAGAGTAAGGAGCGGCGTCCTTAATTAGAGAGAAAGAGGGCAGGATCGTTTTGGCTCTGATACCATAAAGAAGAAGAGAGATTGTAAATAACTTGATTGATTTGTTATTAGTATGTGGTAGTATATATATACAACTTACCAGATCTGAGATTGGAGTAAATCAAGCTAACAAATTCCTACTGATTCTCCACTAATCAAGCTATCAACAGACTTACCAAAACTGATCATATATTCCTACTGATTCTCCACTAATCAAGCTATCAACAGATTTACCAAAACTGAATATACTCCTACTGATTCTCCACTAATCAAGCTGTCAATCTAATTATTATTGTTGATAAAGATTGCCGTTCTACTATTTTAATAATGTACGAGGAAAAAAAAAAAATTAAAACATGATCTACGAAATGTTCAACAAGTCAATGAGAAATAGTAACTAATGTCTCATACCAGAAAATTTGTGAAAAGGTCAGGATCAAGGGCAAGGCATGTAGCAGATTCAGCTTGTACATCAGACACCACCGCCGGATGAGATAACGAATCATGAGGATCAATCATACCCAATGCCAATCGCTCGTTCCATCTATTGACAGTTGGATCAATGCCAACTTGAGCCATGTGATCCACCAACTGGGGATAATAGGTGTTGTATGGAGCCACCTGTCCAAGAAAAGGACGAAACTTCATAACATAACAAATTAGACAGCACAAAGAAAAAACATTTGTGATCCAACCCTTGGATCTGACTGGAGTTCAGACAATCGACGGGCAGAGGCAAGGAAAGAGACACCCGCAGCTTGAAGAAAAGAGTTAAGTGTAGTTATAACATTGCGTATCAGTCCCTGGTTATTTTAGAATTTTTTCCCAAACCGACCTACTTTTTGAAAGTTTTTCCCAAACCGACTTACTTTTTTTTTAATTTCCAAAACGACCTACTCGGTCTTTGAAAGACCGAGTCTAGTCTTTCAAAGACCGAGTCTTGCACTTTAGAGGTTTTAATTGCGCAGATCTCATTTCTTCTTCTTCTCGACTTTATTTACTTTTCGTATTTTTTTCTTCTTCTCTCTATCCCTCAACGAATTTGGATTTGGTAGGTGTTGTAATATTTTTAGTTAATTTGATTTTGTAGTTTTTTAATATTCTGTCTCGAGTTCAGAGTAGTATGTTGTTAATGTCTCTAGTTTTTTCAATGTTCTGTTGGGCATATGTTGAGATGATATTGTGGAGATGTTATTGAAATTGTTGATGTGGTTGTGGATATGATATTAACAATATTGTGGAGATGTTATTGAAATTGAGGAGATGTTAATGAGATTGTTGATGTGGTTGTGGAGATGTTGGAGATGATGTGGTTGTGGAGATGTTAATGAGATTTTTGATATTGTGGAGATGTTGGACATATGGAGATGTTAATGAGTTTGTTGATATTGGGGAGATGTTAATGAGTTTGTTGATATTGTGAATATGTTAATGAGTTTCTGGAATTGTGGAGATGTTGTGGAGATATTGTGGAATTGATTGAACTCAAGACTCGGTCTTTCAAAGACCGTTCTAAATATAACTAGACTCGGTCTTTAAAAGACCGAGTCTTACGTCTGTGAGTGATATTTTACAATCAGCATCAAGACTCGGTCTTTGAAAGACCGAGTCTTGTTAAAATGACAACGGTCTTTGAAAGACCGAGCCTTGAAGCTGATTGAATTTTTTTGCGAAAAACTTCAAGACATTTTGATTCGAATATATTTGAAACTTATTGATTCCAAAATACTCTCTTTGGCCAATATTTAAACCTTAATCAATCATACATTTTCGAAAATTAAACACATCCAAACTTACTAGCTTCACGACGACTATCAATCAAATCATGTACACTTTTAGCAAAAATCTTTCCTTCACATAAAAGCTTACTAGCTTCCTGTCGACGAGTAGTAAAGTAAGAGTTGAGACGTAAGAAGATCATCTCAACAATCGCAGTTACTGGTAAACTACGGACTCCTTTCAAGACTGAATTGACGCATTCTGACAGATTCGTAGTCATTATTCCATATCTTCGACCTTCATCTGCATAAAGTGCCCATTTCTCAACCGTCATACTTGCATGAGTTGATTATACCAAGTAATTCTATGAACCTGAGTTTATAGAATTTCTTTGGTTTTTCTATCGGAGGTGGAGTGCTATTTGGTTTTTCAATATCTTCGATCCTCATACTTGTATGAGTTGATTATACCAAGTAATTCTATGAACCTGAGTTTATAGAATTTCTTTGGTTTTTCTATCATCTCAGCAAAATACTTGTATGAGCCAATCTTCTGAAATGGATCTTTCTTCCCGATGACGTGGACATGCTACCTCCGATGAGTTGGAGAAATAGAATAGAGTAAAGTAGAGAGAGAGAAGAAGAAGAAAGGAGATCTGCGCAGTTAAAACCCCTAAAGTGCAGTATAAAATAGCGCGGTCTTTCAAAGACCGAGTCTTGCTCTTCTATTTTTTGAAGTGCAAGACTCGGTCTTTGAAAGACCACGCTAGTTTATACTAGACTCGGTCTTTCAAAGACCGAGTGGGTCGCTTTGGGAATTAAAAAAAAGTAGGTCGGTTTGGGAAAAACTTTCAAAAAGTAGGTCGGTTTGGGGAAAAAATCGTTATTTTCTTTCTTTGTTGGGCTTATTTCTCATAAAAGTCCAACAGCTTTGTAATTGCATATTCAAACACGTGTAGCGACCCCTCCCTGTAACTGAATCCGTTATGAATAAAGAAGCTCATTTCTACTGTTCATCATCTTCGTCCCTTTGTGTCTCCGTCATCGCAGCTCGTGAGTGGATTGATACCGAGGAAGAAAGCTCCGGCGACCAGCGCCACAGTCGGTGGCTAACCTAGAACAATGGTATCAAAGCTTGATCCTAATCTAGATGGGACCGAACATCAAGAACTCGATCTCTAAATGTTGAGAGTCCTACTGAATCTGGGATTGGGTTTCGACCTAGACCTAGACAATGGGATCAGGACGCGCGAGGGCCCGCCGATCACGGTGGTGAATCTCACAAGCGTCCCAGCATTGAAAAGTGATATGATCAGTTGGAATTAGCTCTGGATCGTATACTTCAAGAACCAAGAAATTGTCATCGATCGCATAGGAGGAAATCATGGAGCTTTGAGGGAAGTGGGGAAGACTCTGAGGAAGATCCTCGATATCGGGATCGTGAGGGTCACTGGATCAGCCACGTCGACATCCAAGCCCTAGGCAGGTACGGCGGGGAGGGTCAAGGAATCTTGATCGACATGGGCAAAATTTCGGAGCTGAAACCTCAAGAAATAGTGAGCGTCAACGAGATGGTAACACCTTCTTTCCTAAACCTCCCAAAATTGATTTGCCTAGTTTTAATGGAACCGGAGAAATCACTAATTGGGTATATCACATGGAACACCACTTCTATACGCAAAGGATTAGCTCTTTTGATAAGTTATCTTTTTACCTTTATTATCTAAGAGGGGAGGCTTTGCTTTGGTGGAGATTGTTCGAACAACAAGAAGAAGAGGAAATTGATTGGGAAGTTCTCAAGGAGTTGTTGTTGCAATTTGGACATTCTGAGTTGGATGATCCCGAAGCTACGTTGTACAAATTGCAGCAAACAGACATTGTTGCTGAAAATCATAAGGAATTCTTGATGTATAGCCAACTCCCCAAGCCACTAGCTAATTCTTCATTGACCAGTTGCGACATTTCAGGTTTGAAAAGTGAGTTGAGGAAAGAGGTGAAACTCAAGAACCCTCAAAAGTGTTCTAGTGGCCTATAGAGATGTTGCTAGAGAAGAGATTATTAATGATCAAAGGAGAACTTGGAAATCGAACATATTCTTCAAGAATGATTCTTTTCAGAGTGATCCTACAATATTTCCCAAACCTACAGTAGCCTCCAATGTATCGGGGAGCAAGAATTCTATGGGGAGTAGTGTGAGTTCTAATCCTACTACACCTAAAGCTAAAGACCAGCAATTCTTGCAGTTTGTGAAGAAGAGAAGGGAAAAGGGCCTATGTTTTCATTGTAACGAAAAATTCGTTAGGGGACACAAGCGCGCGGGAAGATCTTTCATGCAAATGATTGGTATCTATAAAAATAGTATGTTCATGCAAATGCTTGGGATTTGGATGAGGATGTAAAGGAGTTTGAGGATAGTTCAGAGGAGCAGGTCACCACTGCAGTTGATGAGAAAAAGGAGCCTAAGTTGCTAAAACCTACAGCTCAAACAGAGACAGCAGCCATTTCTCTGCATACGTTGACAGGGAGCAATAATCCAAGGAATTGTAGTGTTCAAGACAACATATTATCCAAACCAATGTGTGCTCTTCTAGATACTGGTGCTACACAGTTTTATTGATGAACAAATTGTCAAAAAAAACATCTACCAATCAATCAGCATACGCGATTGGAAGCACGGTGGCAGGAGGCAGATAACTACGATGCTTGGGGTTATGTGAGGAGGTAACTTTCCTTTGCCAAGGTGTGCCTATCATAGCTGATTTTTATGTTTTATCTATGGATACTAGCCAACTTGTCTTAGGTTCACAATGAATTGAGACAATGGGCGATGTGTTTTGGAATATGAAAGAAAAAAGGATTAAGTTCCACTTGGGGGGTCAGAAAAGGGTACTGCTTAGTATTCATCCCTAGGAATTAGAGTTAGCTTCTCCCAAATCCATGACTAAGGCCTTGCTTCAGGTGAAAGAGTGGTTGGTTACTACAAATGGTGGGTACATCTAGTTAAGGCAGTGAGTATTGATGTAGTTCATCCTTAGTTACAGCTAATTTTAGACCAATACAATAATGTGTTTAAAGATGAGATTGGTCTACCACCACAATGGAGTTGTGATCATGCTATACCTCTTCCTCCAGGGTCCAAACCTATTAGTC
This sequence comes from Hemerocallis citrina, assembly GCA_017893485.1. Taxonomy (NCBI): domain Eukaryota; kingdom Viridiplantae; phylum Streptophyta; class Magnoliopsida; order Asparagales; family Asphodelaceae; genus Hemerocallis; species Hemerocallis citrina. The sequence continues at coordinate 1,308,196 of JACEHZ010000418.1, forward strand.
AGCGCCCCCACAAGCACCCATGGCATCAAAAAATGAGATAGAGAAGCTTGTTCAGGAGATGTTACAATCAGGTATTATCCAACCTAGTCACAGCCCTTATTCATCCCCTATTGTCATGGTGAAAAAGCACGATGGTAGTTGGCATATGTGCATTGATTAGAGAGCCTTGAATGAGATCACTGTCAATCAAGGACAGATATCTAATTCCAATAATTGATGAACTACTCAATGAGCTCTATGGTGCTTTAGTTTTAGCGAGTTGGATCTACGCAGTGGGTATCATCAAATTCGAATGTGTGAAGATGATGTGCATAAGACAGCCTTTCAAACTTATGAGGGACATTATGAGTTCCTTGTCATGCCCTTTGGGTTAACCAATGCCCCTTCAATCTTTCAATCGCTCATGAACTCTATCTTTAAACCCTATTTAAGGAAGTTTGTGCTAGTGTTCTTTGATGATATACTAGTATATAGTGGCAGTATGGAGACTCATGTTCAGCATTTAGCAATGGTTTTGCAAGTACTCAGTGAGAACAATTTGTTAGCCAAACTCAGCAAATGTTCTTTTGGGGTGAGTGAAGTGGAGTATTTGGGACATGTGGTGTCTACTAAGGGAGTAGCTGTAGATCAAGAGAAAGTGAAAGCTATTCAAAATTGGCCTACTCCCAAGTCTTTAAAAGCTTTTAGAGGATTTCTTGGCCTTACGGGTTATTGTCGCAAGTTCATCGCCAACTATAGCTCGATTGCTTGGCCTTTGGTTAAGCTTACTAAGAAGGGTTCTTTTTCGTGGCAAGAAGATTCTTAGATAGCCTTTGAGCACACGAGGAGGAAGATACTCACTTCACCTCCAATACTATAGCTCCTAAATTTTGCTATACCCTTTGAGTTAGAGTGTGATGCTTGCGGGACGGGGTTGGGAGCTGTTCTTTTGCAAAAGAAACATCAAATTGCCTTTCTCAGTCAGGAGTTGAAGGGAAAGAATAGGCTATTATCCACATATGAGAAAGAAATGTTGGCCATTTTGTTGGCAGTGAAGAAATGGCGTCAGTACCATTTGGGAAGAAGGTTTATTATAAGAACCGACCACAAGCCATTGAAGCATTTGTTAGAGCAGCTATTACACACCGAGGCACAACACATTTGGCTCATGAAACTGCATGGATATCAATTTGTGGTAGAGTATAAGAAAGGGAAGGATAATGTGGTTGCCGAAAGTCTCTCTCGACAGTTTGAAGATGAAAGGGAAGCTACTTTAGCAGCCATTACTCTTGTTCAACTTGCATGGATCTCTCACGTACAGCAATTGGTCCTTATCGATCCTTATTATGATGAAATTAAGCAGAAGATTGCAGATGGAGTTGATCAGAGGCTTGGTTATATTGCAGGGGTCTATTACTTCACGGGTCAGATTATTTTAAGTTCCAATTCACAAATTAGGCAGTTATTCATGGAAGAGGTGCATAGTACTCCTCAAGTTGGTCATTTGGGGTGGATAAAACGTGGCACAAGAACATATTGTGTATTGGCAGGATATGAAAGAAATGTGTGGAATTTTATCAGATCTTGCAATGTCTGCCAACGGAACAAGTACTTGAGTACTTCCCCAGCAGGTTTGTTACAGCCTCTTCACATACCTAATGATATTTGGGATGATATTAGTATTGACTTTGTTGAGGGTTTACCCAAAGAGTGGAGGGTATATGACTATATTGGTTGTAGTTGACAGACTCGAAATTCTGCCTTGCAAGGGACCAAGTTATGTTTGAGCTCTGCATTTCATCCCCAATCCGATGGTCAAGCGGAGGTGGTGAATAGGGTTTTAGAAACATATCTTCGGTGTTTCACAGCTTATAAGCCTCATGATTGGTCGAAGTGGTTGGCTTGGGCAGGGTTCAACTATAATACTCATGTGCATAGTTCCACAAAGCTTTCTCCTTATCAGGCAGTATACGGGAAGCAGCCTCCTACTATTTTATCCTATGTGCCCAAAACTGCAAGGGTTCAAGCAGTAAAGGATAGTTTGATCTCTAGCGATATAGTATTGAAGTTGTTCAAGGATAATCTATTGAAGGCTCAGGGTCGTACGCAGGTGCAAGCCAATATGCACAGGATTGAGAAGGAGTTTGAGGTAAGGAGTTGGGTGTTTTTGAAGTTACAACCCTATAGGCAGGTTTCAAATGGTGGACGGCACATTCACAAGCTCTCTGCATTGTATTATGGCCCTTATGAGGTACTTGCGAGGGTGGGAGTTGTAGCCTATAAGCTCAGGTTGCCTGCAGAGTCTCGAATACATGATGTTTTCCATGTATCTCAATTGGAGATGCATGTAGCACCGGCGAGCGGTCCTGCTGTTGTTTCTACTGCGATATCAGAGTATTTTGTTGACAAACTCAGCCTGCCAAGGTCTTAGATCGTCGGATGGTCCCTAAGCGTAGTATTGCAGTATCGTGTTAGTTCAATGGAAACATGGTAGTGATAGGGAGCCACTAAAGAGAGCTACTGGGATTTATATTGGTGATTCCCGACCATTCTCTTGATCCTGGAATCTTCTTTTCATGGAGGGAGTAATGATCCAACCCTTGAATCCAACCAGAGTTCAGACAGTCGACGGGCTGAGGCAAGGGAAGAGACACCTGCTTGAAGAAAAGAGTTATAGTAGTTAAAACATTGTGTATCAGTTATACATATCAGTCCCTGGGTTATTTTCTTTCTTTGTTGGGCTTATTTGTGAATGTGTGGGTTATTTCTCATAAAAGTCCAACAGCTTTGTAACTGCAAAATGTGCTACTCCCGTGTTTTCTTTTGTATAAATACCCCTCCCTGTAACTTAATATGTTATGAATAAAGAAGCTTATTTCTACTGTTCATCGTCTTCTTCCCCTTGTGTCTCCGTCATCGCAGCTCGCGAGTGGATTGATGCCAAGGAAGGAAGCTCTGGCGACCAGCCCCACCGTCGGCGGCCAACCTGGAATAATATGTGAACTGTTTTTTGTAGATGTAACGACAGGGTCCTTCCCAAATGTCCAGGACCAAGATCAACAGAGCCACATTTTCTTGAATTTGAACAAGTTCCATCTTATATCCTATTCTACTAACCTAAATCACTCGTGAGAAGGATTAGGACATGTCAGCAGTATTCCCTATTAGGCTAAATTTGAAAAAGAAAAAAAACCTTGAACTATGGCCTTTATGCAGAAAACCCCTATGATCTTTTTTTTTTATGCAGAAAATCCTCCTAAAGTATGGTTGCAAAAAACTCACCTCACCAATGTGAGACTTCTGCTAAAGTTGAGGGCGGTTTTTTACAATAATGAGAAAGATATATGATGTTTTTTTTAACTTGCAAAGATGAATGGGGTTATCTGATACAAGTAGAAAAGTTAGATGTGATTTTTTGAAATACTTCAGGGTTTTTTTTTGCAACCACACTTCATGGGGCTTTCTGCATATAAAAAAAAGATCAGGGGTTTTTCTGCATAAAGGCCATAGTTCAAGGTTTTTTAAAAAAAAATTAGCCTCCCTATTATAAGCCCTCGCAAATATTAGAGAAAATTTTGCCTCTCATTGTATAGAAACCAATACCCTACCAGCTTAGCAAAAGATGACATATGCCTACTAGTAGACCACGTGAATTTCCTGTACTATGAACCACAAATTTTGGCTAGAACAATACAATTAAGAATTTCTCCAAATCCCCAAAAAGAGTTTACTCTAACCCACAAAAGATAGCTAAAATGTGAAATTCAGAATTTTACATAATCATGCAAAAAGGATGGAATCCACAAATTCTTGAAATCGTCCAAAAATGGTGGACGGTTTACCGTTTTTGATTGATTCGAGGAATTCTAATTTTATTTATTTTAGTCTTTTATGTGCCATAGTCCACCGTTTTCGACCGAAATCCACCAATTTTGTGAAATTCTGAATTTGACTCTTATTGCTTTGATTTTGTAATATATATTCCAACGTTTGTGGTCGATTCTGTAAAACTACAAATTTCCTTTCTTTTTCCAGATTTATAGTCCACATTTCAGTAGTTTCCGACTAAATTTCACTATTTTGTCATCTTATGAAGCTATAGTCCACAAATTTTGCTGAATTTGATAAATTCCAAACTTCACAGTTTTGGCCAGAACTTGTGAGTTATCACCTCATTTGGATAGATTTCAAGAAATCCTAAATTTTATTCTTTTAGCCATTTTCGTGGGCTATAATCCACCATTTTCGAATGATTTTGAAGATTTCTGATTTTTTCTTGTTTTGGCCAGATTTTACAACCAATAATCACTCGTATGGGCTAATTTTGAGAATTTTTAAGCTTTCTTAATTTTTGTCATCTTTGGGGGGTTAATCCACTTTTTCCCAATAGGCTTCTAAGCAGTTAAAATCCCCGATTATGCCCGATTAATCCCCGATCAATCGCTAATCGGAGGCTAAACGATTATTTTTTTAGCGATTTATAATATTTTAATAGTTAGCGATTTAATTGGGTATAATCGGTCGATTAGTGGTTCATCGGCCGATTTTAAGTAGCTGGTTAACCAATTAAATCTCCTTTAATTTTCATGAATGTTTGCATTATTTGGGCTCAATCCGACCCAAACTCAAATTCAAATCCAAAATTCAAACCCCTTCTGGTCCTTGCGCAAACCCAAACCCAAACTGATTCTTATTCTTCCTCGCGCAAACCCAAACCCAAACTGATTCTCTTCTTCTTCCTCGAGCAAACCCAAACCTGACCCGTCGTCGCATACTTGACCCAGCCCACATCTGCTGCACCTCCTCCTCCTCTTGCTGCTCGCTCAGCTCCTCCTCCCTGATTGTTTTTGTTTGATGGAACTGACTAGTAAACCCGACCCGACCCACATCCATAATCCAAACTCAGCTCAAACCAAGTTTTCTCTTCTTTTTCTCTATAACTATATGTTCTTATTTATAATCTTATAATAGTTTTATGTTAGGATTTAGAGTTGCAACATAATGAGTATATATCTTTTTTAAATTATATATATATATATATATATATATATATATATATATATATATATATATATATATATATATATATAATGACTTTTCCGATTTAATCCCCGATTATTTTCGGATTAACCGATTAATCACTAATCGCTTCTAGACCGATTAGTTCTGAAAACTGACTTTAACTGCCTAGATAGGCGTTGAAAAATTCAGGATTTTATCATTTCGCTAGAATAAATGGGCTATATAGTACACCTTTTTTGGTTGAATTAAAGAAATTCTAAATTTTACTTTTATTCTAAGCAGTTAAAATTCCTGATTATGCCCGATTAATCCCCGATTAATTGCTAATCGGAGGTTAAGCGATTATTTTTTAGTAATTTACTATATTTCAATAGTTAGCGATTTAATCGGGAATAATCAGCCGATTAGTGGTTAATCGGCCGATTTTAAGTGGTCGATTTAAGATTAAATCTCCTCTAATTTTCTTACTCGTTTACATTATTTAGGCTCAATCTGGCCCAAATTCAAATCCAAATCCAAATCCAAAATCCAAACCCCTTCTTCTGGTCCTCGTGCAAACCCCGCACTTTTCTTCTTCCTCGCACAAACTCAAACTCAAACTGACTCTCTTCTTCCTCGAAGCAAACCCAAACCTGACCCGTTGTCGCTCCTTCTGTGCAATCGCATACTTGACCTAACCCTCATCTACTACACCTCCTCTTACTACTCGTGTTACTGCTCCTCCCAGATTTTTTTTGTTTATTGGAACCGAACATTATTCCCAACCCGACCCATATCCAGAATCCAAACTCAGCTCAAACCAAGTACCTCTTCTTTTTCTCTATAATTATATGTTCCTATTTAATAATTTCATAATAGTTTTATATTAGAGTTTAGGGTTGCCACATAATGAGGATATATGTTTTTTTAATTAGTTATATATATATATATATATATATATATATATATATATATATATATATATATATATATATATATATATATGTATATTGATTTTTCCGATTTAATCCACGATTATTTTTTGATTAACCGGTTAATCACTAATCGCTCCTAGACCGATTTGTTCCAAAAACCGATTTTAACTGCCTAGCTTTTATTTGACAACTTTTGTGCGCTAGTATTCGATTGTTTCTGCAGATTCGCGACATTCTGAATTTCATTGTTCATACAAAGATTTTGCATGTCGTAGTCCACAATTATTTTTGCTAATTTTGAGAAATTTTCAATTTCACTACTTTTTGTCATCTTGGGTTTGTACAATACACCATTTTACGCCAATTTTAGTACTTATGAATTTTGATGTTTTTGCAAAATGCTGCAAGCTAAAGTCCACATTTTGTGCTGGTTTCAAAAAAAAAAAAAATTCATTGTTTTTTGTCATCTATTATAGGCAACAGTTCACTATTTTGACCAATTTTGAAAAGTTCTAATTTCACTATTTGGCCAAATTGTATGGGCTTTAGTCGGACCTTATTTCAAAATTCTAAATTTTACCGTCTTTTTGCCATCTTTATTGAGATATAGTTCACCTTTGTCGGCTGAATTTAATGAATTCAGAATTTTACTGTTTTTGCCATATCTTGCGGGTTATATTCTACCTTTTTGGCTGATTTCGAGAAGTTCTGAATTTTATTATTTTTTGCCATTTTTTGTGGCCTACATAGTCCATTGTATTTAATTGACTTTGAGAAATTCCGAATTTTACTATTCTCGCCATATTTTGTAGGTTATGTAGTCACCTTTTTTCATTAATTTCAATAAATTCTAAATTTTACTTTAGTTTGATATCTTTTGTGGGCTATAATCGATCATTTTTGGCTAGTTTGAGAAATTCTGAATTTCACCATTTTGACCATTGTGACAGTGTAAAAATGGCCTGAGGCCCATCCAAGGCCCAATACAATTCCTACTCAGAAAAGCAAGAATACCGACCTGGTTCGGCTCCGGACCCCTTCAGGGTCGGCGCCGAACCTCGTGTTTGCCCCCACAGTGCCGGCTTCCTCGTACTGACGAGCCTCAGTATCCCCCGGAGTCCGATCCGGAGCAGTCCCTCGTGCCGTCCCCCCTCTCTGGCGGGGCGGAGGGATGACCTGGCGCAGCCTAGGCCCTCCGATTCCCCCAGAGGCATAGAGGACTCACGATGGGCCACGTCAGCTCCAAATACCGCCAAGGGTTTCGCCACGTCAGCCCTATACCACTCCCGGTATCACAGCAACCGCCCTAAACCCCCTGGGCCTTCTGCCACGTCAGGCCCATGGGCTTTCGGATCCAAACCCGGCCCCCAAGCGGAACCAAACCCGGTTGGGATTTTCTATAAATACTAGACCCTCACCCACCTTTTGGAGGTGATCAATCTTTTGCCACTTAAATATACCTAGTTATTGCTACTCTCTCACAGAGACTGACTAGAGCGTCGGAGGGTCCGCCACCGGGACAAACCCCGGTGTTTCAGGACCGTCTGCAGGTACACAAGACCTCGGATCCGACCCTTCCGATCCGAGCCCAACCTTCAACGCCTTTCCGAGCTCATCGTAGGCCCCAGAAGGTCAACCGAAGGTCGGCAGACGAGCGGCAATCTCCTTCAATACAAATTGAGTTCGAACTCACACCTGGTGCTTCCACACGTGCCTCAGAAATAAACAGCATCAGGTTGGCGCCGTCTGTGGGAACAGCTGCTCCAGAAGCCGATCCGACCCAGACCCTCAAAGGCCATCGACAGCCGAATCCTCATGGCAACCAAAGGCAAGGGGGCTGCTTCCTCCGTCAACCAACGGGACTCGCCCCCACCCACCAATAAAGCCAGGCCACGCCCGTCGAAACACAAGGCTCCCTCTCGGGAGTCCCAAGGGAGCGTCGGCAGGCCAGCCCAGCCCGACCTCCGGGGAATAATCCTCAACCGCAAGATTACCCGCAGCAGGAGAAGGGCCGCTTCCAACCCGACCCCGAACCGCCCGAGGCCACCGTCCGAGGTACGCAGACCCGCGCTCAGCCGAGTCGGAAGACAACCCTCGGACCAACCAAACCGGGCCAAAAGAGCCCCCGTCACTCATAAGGAATTCCAAGACTTCCGAAAAGAAATGCTGGGAGCCCTCCGACGGGCCCCCAGGGAAGAAACCCTCCATTCGCAAACGGGGTCGGACGCCGAAGCCAGCGCGTCCCGCCCTTCAACGATCCAGCCGGGAGACGATGACGTACTCCTAAGACGCCTACAAGAAATGGAGGACCGCCTCGATCACATAAGGGACGGCGACCAAAGAATGGCTCAGGGGTACAAACCTGTCCGTCCACCCTTCTCCGCCCCCATCCTCCTAGCAGAAATACCCCGGAATTTCCGGCCCCCTCAATTCGAGACCTACGACGGCGAGGGAGATCCTGCTGATCACATGGAGGGTTTCAAAACCCTCATGATGATTCACAGCGCCTCGGATATCCTGCTCTGCCGAGCCTTCCCCGCCACCCTTCGGGGTCCTGCTCGCGAGTGGTTCTCGAAACTCGCCCCCGGCTCCATTTACTCCTTCGACCAACTCGAGGGCAATTTTCTTGCCCATTTTGTCACTAGCCGGAAGGCCGAAAGGACCAGCGCCTCATTACTTGGGCTCAAACAGATAGAGGGGGAATCACTCAGAATGTTCGTCCGGAGATTTACCGCTGAGGCAAGGTCGGTCTCCTCCCTCGACCCAGGCGTCGCTTCAGCGGCATTCCGACACAACGTCCGCCCCGGACAGCTGAAGGCCTCTCTGGCCAAGAGACCCCCCATCGACTTCCCCGACCTCCTTAATAGGGTCGAGAAATACATTAGGGCAGAAGAGGCCCTCAACCCCGAAGATGCCAGGGATGCCACCGGGAAAGGAAAGCGGAAGACCGAGGAAGGCGAACCACCGAAGAAAGCTCCAAGGGACCCGGGGGCCATAAAGAAGGTCCCGCCAGTCCCCCGCTTCGAGAGGTACACTCCCCTGACGCATAACATCTCCGCCATCCTCTTGGAAATCGAAGACAAGGGCATTGTCCGACTACCCCCCCGATCTAATAACAACAAGAATCGAGACCAGCGCTTTTACTGTCGCTTCCACAGAGATCACGGGCACGAAACCGACCAATGCCGAGCCCTGAAAGACGAAATTGAAGAACTCATTTCCAGAGGATACCTCCGAGAGTTTACCCGAGAAGGCCCACGGGATCGGCGAGACGCTAGGAACCGGAGGCAATCGCCTCCGAACCCTGCTCCAAACCAGTCCCAGGATCGGGACCCCGACTCCGAGGGAGCCGCGGATATCCCTTTCATCTTGCACTGTGTCCACGGAGGGCCGATGGGAGGCGGATCAAACACTTCCAAAAAAGCCTTCCTTCGAGAGGTGAACGCTGTCAAAGACAACCCCTCGCCCAAACTACAATCAAGGCCGGTCTCCTTCTCAGGGGAAGACCTCGAAGGTGTTCGCTTGCCCCACTGCGATGCTCTCGTCATCAACCTCCACATGGCTAATTGTGAGGTCCGCAGGATCCTCGTCGACAACGGTAGCTCGGTGAATATTCTTTTTCTCGAAGCCTTCGAAAAACTCAGGTTACCCCGAGGAAAACTCAAGCCAGCTGGATACACCCTGCACGGGTTCTCAGGCGTTCCTGTCGTAATAGAAGGGATTGTTACCCTCGACGTTACCGCCGGGTCGACTCCTGTCAAGAGGACCGAATCCATGGACTTCATGATGGTCAACGTCAAGGCGGCCTACAACGCCATACTTGGCCGGCCTGGACTATGCTCCCTACAAGCGGTGCCTTCGGCTTACCATCTGAAGCTCAAGTTCCCCACCCCTCAAGGAGTCGGCATCGTCCGAGGCAGTCAAGAAGCAGCGCGATCATGCTACATGACCACCGTCGGTGGAGGCGTGTTCCCCCTCGACGCCGGACGAGCGTAGACTATGGCCCGGCTATATGTAAATCTTTTGTTTTTTGGTGTAAACCCTCGTCTGTAAAGGGCTGCCTTAGCGGCCCTCCCTACCTTATACTAAAAATATGTCTTTTTATCCAAACCCCAAATGTCTCGATAATCTCAATGCGAGTCCGGACCGAAGGTCCTTCCTAAGGCCCCACTTCGATCCCTCGCGGAACGATGGAGCTAGACCTTGCCTCCGACATTTCGTACCGCATCGCTGGCCGGAGCAAGGAGGGAAAAGGATTCCTCTTTCATACCCCTTTATTTTTCGTTCCAAAGAGAAAAAATAAAACGAAAGAAAAAACAAAGACCGTTACAAGACCGCTCCACTCTTCTCAAATCAGGCAGATCAGGGCCCCCCCCCGGGGCCCAACGAGGGACAAAGAGTACTTCGACCAAGCAACTAGGGGCTCCCCCCCTCGCTGTGATATTCCTTAGCCTCAGCCCCAATCGACGGTCCAGCCACCGAACTCTGGGCGTCATCCGGTCGCGCCCACTGCAACAACAGCAACGCAGAGGGAACCCCCTCCGCCAGTCGACCCGAGGATGAAGAGAACGAGGCTCCCAGCATCGCCTTGTAACGAGGCATCTCCGTCTCCCCCTCCACAAAGACGTCGCGAGGTAGCCCCCCAGGGGAGGACCTCAGCTCCAAGGTACTTAGCCCGGCTCGTCTGATGTCCGTCCCGCCGAGCTCCCGATCCCACATCACTCTTCTCAATCGGCGCGCCTCCGCACTCAAGACGGCGAACTTATTCCGATAAAAGTTACAAGCTTCATCAGTGTCCCGAGCCCCCCTTCGGTGGCGAGCCAGCGCGGCTTCCAGGACCTTAACCTTACTCCGGAGTCGTGCCACATAGAAACTACGGGAGTCTCCTTCAGGAAGGATAGCCGCGACCTACAAGATAACCAACCAACTCAACACACATTCTCAAGAAGATTCAGAAATGTCCGAGGTCAAACCAACCGGCCGGTCAAAAAACTTTTCTTGCCACTATAAATCCAAATGTTTCTTACAAAAAATGCGGTGGCCAGTCCGCGGGAGGCAAACACAATCGGGGGAGAGAAAAAGAAAGACGAAAATTACACAACTCATTGACCCACCTCCGCGCCGACGGACGGATCCACGGGAGCGTCGGCCGAGGGGTCGACGGCGGGCCCTGCTTCACCCGGAGTCTTCGACGTCCCCTCGATCTCCATATCATACTCAAAATTGGACAGATCGAGGGCCGGGAAGAAGTGCCTCACGTGACTGAGGGCCCTCTCATAGCTCTTGTCCTGGGCCGCGATCACCATCTGCTGGCCCTTGCGCAACACCTCCTCCGCCTCCTTGGTAAACTTCGTCTTCAGGGAGGCCACCTTCTTCTCCCACTCCACATCCTTGGCCTTGAGCTGGAGCTCCAGCTGCTGCTCTCTCTTATGCGAACCCTCGAGTTCGATTCGCATCTCCTTCATCTCCAGCTCGCTCTTTTCCGCTCGAGCTCGCTCTTGAGCCAGGGACGCCTCGTACAGGTTCTTGATGTTGGCCCCCTGTATACAGGCCTACAACCAACGACAGACAAAGATGAGACCTCGGCACGTAAATCAACAAAGAGGGACAGAGTCGACAGACTTACCTGCACAGTGGCCTGTGCCAGGCGGGCGAACGCCGCCTCTACGGGCTCGCCCTCCATCGCCTTGCGATCGCAAGGGGTCGCCAGCTTTTCCACCACTTCGACGGCTTGGGCCTCCTCTGTCAGGCGGTCCCCCATCAGAACCGACCAGTCAGGAGCCCACCGCTGCCGCAACAGCTCCACCACCGGATCCTCTTCCTCGGCCTCGACCCAGGGACCTTTCCCCTTGTCGAGAACAGAGGCCCCTGCTCGGCCCAGACCCTTCGAAGAAGCCACGCCCTTGCTCGCCTCAGAGCGACCCCTCTTGGTCCTCGGCTCGAGTTGAACTTCCGAGATAACAAGGGGCAGCTCCCTCGACCTCTTCGCCGCCTCCGCCTTCTTCTTCTCGGCGTTTTCCTTCTTCATGGCCAGCCGCCTTGCCTGGATCGATGCCTCATCCATACCTGCAGAAAAAACCATTAAGAGCAATGAGCAAGAAAGCAAGAAAGGACCCAGAGGAAAGGAACAACTACATACGCATAACAGCTGGGCTCAGTCCAGCGCTCGCCAGAGCGGTCTCCGTCACCTCCGTCCAATCAATGCTAGGTGACTGGCGGAGGCGCTCGACAAACCCCCATTCATCTGCCGACAGATCCCCCTGCCTCGGCGGTGGGTGGCTCGGCTTGGAGTGGTTCCATCGAGTAGGAATGTCCCATGGCTCTTCACTCCGGATCACCAAATACTTCTCCTTCCATCCCTTGATGGAATCGGGGTGGTGGCGAACGACCTTCCCCCCGCTCCGGGGAGAGATATAGTATACACCCTCGGCCGACGGATTGACCATCAACATTGCACGGAACACGTTCAACCGCAGGGGTACTTGCTGCTCCTCACACATCAGCATAAAGCAGATGATCTGCTTCCAAGAGTTCGGCCCGTACTGCATGGGCGCCAAGGAGGCCCAGTTCAACACGTCCCTAATGAACGGGTGGACCGGCAACCTCAGGCCAGAGATAAAAGCGTCCACCGGGAAGACACAGTACCAAGCTGATAAGGGATCGGTGGGACGCAGAGTAGGGCTCGGCATCAGCAGTTCGTGACCAGGCCCTATATGATACGCCAACTGCAGAACCTCCAAATCCCCGTCCTCCAAAACGGTCGAGATCGCGTCCATCATCACCCTCCCCCGGCTCGGCGAAGAGGGTTGCACTCCGAAGAGCTCCTGGTCAGAAAGATCGTCGGGATACTGACGGAAATGCTTCGGCTGGACGGGCGAGCCAGTCATCAAATTACGGAAAACAGGCGCCTTGCTCGAACCGCCGGTCCTCGACCCCGGTTTTCCTGGGGCCCTCTTCTCCTTCTTAACTCGCTCCGACGGTCCTCGACCCTGAGCGGTGGATCTCCTCACTGTATTGCCCTCGCCACTCTCCTCATCAGAAGACAGCTCCAGCACGCTAATGCCGTCCGAACCCTCGCCGGTTCCCTCCGACCCACTACTCTCCACCACAAAGGGACGTCGAGTACGCGACGCCCTCGACTTGTGTATCGCTTCCCCCTCACCTACGGGGCCCTCCAAAGAAACCAAGCCAGTATGGCCCACAACGGGCACCGATCCCTCCTCGAACACGGCCTCTTCCCACGACGTCGACGGAGAGTCAGGCTTTACTTCCCCCCTGGACGACGACGCCGACGAACCGGACTGAGCCCTATCCATCTGCGCCTAAAGATAAAACAAACTTACCAAACTAACCTGGGACCGCTTCGGAAAGGCGAACCGAGTACGGCAAACTACAAGAGCAATCGCTGAAGGGGTGGGAGATTTTTTGAAGAAAGAAGCAGCAAGATTGTAGTGGGCGAAAGGGAAAAAAGGGGAATACTTATATAAGGGAAGAACGGCTCCTCGACTTCCGCGATTACTGTTCACTGATTGACGCACAACTGCCGCCTGGAAAATCGCGCCACGTTCTCGAAACCTGTGCGGGGGACGTCATCAGACGCCAGACTGACGGCCTAACTCTGGGGTCGGGTCGGGTGGGATACACGACGGAGAAAACATTTTTTTAAGTTTAAGGCACCGTCATATGACAGACGCCCCGGGCTCCAGCGTCCGACCAGTTCCCCTCTCACCCTCGAGCAGCCCGGGACTTACAGCCTCGACAGCCGAAACCCCGAACTGTTCGAGGGTGGAACAGAAACCGCCATCGCCTACAGCCCTATCAAGACGGACTGACCGACCCCCGACGGGAGGTGGCCCCCCCATCCGAGGCCCTTCAGCCCCAAGGCCGGTATACGGTGGGTGCGTCTTTTCGTCTGGATCTCCCCCGGGCCAAACCTCCATGACAGGGCAGTCTGACCCGAGAAGGGATCCAGACGGCAAAACCACCACTAAACCGAAGCTCCTCTTCCCACAGCACGGATTTCGGCCGTCACCCCTCTCGCCCTGATCTCCCGTAGACCTGCCCACCATATCAAGGTCCATCAGATCCAAGAGAAGATCAGGGCGGCAGAGTAACCACCTCTCCGACGCTGTTAGGGTCGAAAATATTAGCCAAAGACAGGCGTCCGCCGAAGCAGACACCTCTGAGAGCCAATGGGCCACCCCTGTTTTGATCATACCTACCATGGAAGGGGGAGGTATTTATAACCTCCCCCAGGGACTAACCGTTGAGGCGCAGGGAAGGTCAATCAACGGAAAACCATGCACCATCTACATTTATTAGGCGGCGCCATTAAATGCCCCTAGGAAATTGGACCATCACACCATTCTCGGAGAGCCTTCAATACACCACATGAATGGTGGGATATCCCCGCTCAGTCACTCTGAGGCGCCAACCGGTCGCCATCCCCCTTGATTAGCCCGAAATCCCTCGGCCAGCTCGGGGTCGGGTCTAGCACCAGGGCAGTCTTCTCAGGAAGGCTTCACGGCTCGCCATCGCCCTTGCCTTCCCGTAATCCCTCGCCAAGCTCGAGGTCAGGTCTGGCACCAGGGAGGTCTTCTCAGGAAGGCCAACGGCTCGCCACCCCCCTTGTTGGTCCATAATCCCTCGATCAGCTCGAGGCCGGGTCCAGTACCAGGGGAGTCTTCTCAGGAAGGCTTCACGGCTCGCCATCGCCCTTGCCTTCCAGTAATCCCTCGCCAAGCTCGAGGTCAGGTCTGGCACCAGGGAGGTCTTCTCAGGAAGGCCAACGGCTCGCCACCCCCCTTGTTGGCCCATAACCCCTCGATCAGCTCGAGGCCGGGTCCAGTACCAGGGGAGTCTTCTCAGGAAGGCTTCACGGCTCGCCATCGCCCTTGCCTTCCAGTAATCTCTCGCCAAGCTCGAGGTCAGGTCTGGCACCAGGGAGGTCTTCTCAGGAAGGCCAACGGCTCGCCACCCCCCTTGTTGGCCCATAATCCCTCGATCAGCTCGAGGTCGGGTCCAGTACCAGGGGAGTCTTCTCAGGAAGGCTTCACGGCTCGCCATCGCCCTTGCCTTCCAGTAATCCCTCGCCAAGCTCGAGGTCAGGTCTGGCACCAGGGAGGTCTTCTCAGGAAGGCCAACGGCTCGCCACCCCCCTTGTTGGCCCATAAATCCCTCTATCAGCTCGAGGTCGGGTCCGGCACCAGGGGAGTCTTCTCAGGAAGGCTTCACGGCTCGCCATCGCCCTTGCCTTCCAGTAATCCCTCGCCAAGCTCGAGGTCAGGTCTGGCACCAGGGAGGTCTTCTCAGGAAGGCCAACGGCTCGCCACCCCCCTTGTTGGCCCATAATCCCTCGACCGGCTCGGGGTCGGGTCTGGCACCAGGGTACTCTTCTCACGAAGATCCAATGACTCACCATCCCATTTTCTACAACCATGAGCACTCCTCCACGGCTAGCTCCCGCACCCCCTGCAGGAGTGGGGGGCTTGTGTGACAGTGTAAAAATGGCCTGAGGCCCATCCAAGGCCCAATACAATTCCTACTCAGAAAAGCAAGAATACCGACCTGGTTCGGCTCCGGACCCCTTCAGGGTCGGCGCCGAACCTCGTGTTTGCCCCCACAGTGCCGGCTTCCTCGTACTGACGAGCCTCAGTATCCCCCGGAGTCCGATCCGGAGCAGTCCCTCGTGCCGTCCCCCCTCTCTGGCGGGGCGGAGGGATGACCTGGCGCAGCCTAGGCCCTCCGATTCCCCCAGAGGCATAGAGGACTCACGATGGGCCACGTCAGCTCCAAATACCGCCAAGGGTTTCGCCACGTCAGCCCTATACCACTCCCGGTATCACAGCAACCGCCCTAAACCCCCTGGGCCTTCTGCCACGTCAGGCCCATGGGCTTTCGGATCCAAACCCGGCCCCCAAGCGGAACCAAACCCGGTTGGGATTTTCTATAAATACTAGACCCTCACCCACCTTTTGGAGGTGATCAATCTTTTGCCACTTAAATATACCTAGTTATTGCTACTCTCTCACAGAGACTGACTAGAGCGTCGGAGGGTCCGCCACCGGGACAAACCCCGGTGTTTCAGGACCGTCTGCAGGTACACAAGACCTCGGATCCGACCCTTCCGATCCGAGCCCAACCTTCAACGCCTTTCCGAGCTCATCGTAGGCCCCAGAAGGTCAACCGAAGGTCGGCAGACGAGCGGCAATCTCCTTCAATACAAATTGAGTTCGAACTCACACCTGGTGCTTCCACACGTGCCTCAGAAATAAACAGCATCAACCATATTTATGGGTTGCACTCAACATTTCGACTAATTTCAAGATATTCTAAATTTCAATAATTTTTACCATCTTTTATGGGCTGGTCAACCGTTTTTTGGCAATTTGGAGAAATTCCTCATTTCAATATTTTGGAAAATTTTGTGGTCTATAAAGTCTCGTTTTAGGCCAGTTTTGAAAAATTTTGTATTAAGCTGTTTTGAACAGGTTTTGTGGAATCTAGCTTTTAATATTTTAAAAATATTTTTTCGGAGTTTTTAAATAATTAATTCAATTAAATAAATACCTAGTGATGTCGCGCAATCCTGTGCGTTGATCACGATTAGAGGGCGCACATCTCAAAGCAGGCGTTTTTCTCTCATTTCATGCTCGGAACACGATTTGTTCGGAACCTTGCCACTGACCTACGTGGCAATGCCACGTGGCCGGTCAACGTTGATCGTTGACCGCCACGTGGCCTTTTTTTCTTCTTCTTTCTCCCGCCCTCTGCTTTGTCTTCTTCGTCGCCTTCGACTTCTTTGTCCCTGTGCTCTTTCCTCGACCATACTCCGACTCCCCCCTTCGCCTATCTACGAGGGCGACGTTGGAGCTCGAAGAGAAGTGCCCGGCATTGGGGTGAGCTTCGACGAGGCATCGAGTATTGGCGAGAGGGGAGGAGCTTTGGCGAAGCTGGCATCGTGGAGCTCGACACTTCGGGAGAAGAGCTCGGAGACGGTGGATTCGGAGTTAGGCGGAGCTAGGAGTGAGGAGCTTCGGAGGGAGGAGTTCGGTGTGGCGATGTGGAGATGAGAGGGGGGGAGCTTGGTGGTTGCTTGAGCTTCGTCGAAGAGTCGGAGCTTGGTGAAGGAGAGCTCGGAGAGGCGAGGGAGCTCGACGTGGGTTCTTCAGTGTATGGAGGCAAGGAATGGAGGTGAGCTCGGCTATAGGCTCGGCATTGGAGCTCGAGAGTAGCTCTCGGCGAGGGAGATGACGGAGGGCAGCTCTGTGTTTGGAGGAGTTGGAGCTCGGTGAACTCGTCGAGCAGTTTTGACGAGGAGGGAGGTTGGTGAAGGTTGGCATTGGGTTCGAAACAGCGAGAGGGAAAGCTCGTTGATGGAGCTCTTTAGCGAGGAGCTCGAGCTTGATCGTGGCCTTCGGAGCTTGAGGCTCGGAGAATGGGAGATGGGTTCGGTGCTCGCAAAGTGGAGTTCGGCGAAGGTGACAACAAACTTGGTCGACTCGAGGTTAAAGAAGGAGCTCGGCCATGGGTTTTTTTCTGTTTTGGCACTCAGTTCCATGAGAGAAGAAGAGGAGAACAGAGGTGAGTTGTGGTTTGGGTTTGGGTCCCAACGGGTTTGAACCGACGCGTTAACCCTTTTATCTTCTTTTTTTTATTTTCTGTTTGTTTCTCTGTTTGTTTGACGAATTCGAGCCACAGATCTTGATCGAGTACGAATTTTGAGGTAGTTTTTTCCCAATTCCCAGTTTGGTGGCACGTATGCTCGGATTTCGAATCCGAGCGGCGTGGCAAGATCTGAGCGTCGATCTGGATTAAACTCACATCTGGAGGAAGATCTGATCGGTTTTGGATCCAAAGGATGTGGCGAGATCTGAGCCGTCGGATCTTGATAAAGTGCAATTTTGTAGGCAACGTTTTCCCCAATTGCACGCTCGGAGCCGCGTTTGCTCGGATTTGACTCCGAGGGACGTAGCCTAATCTGTGCCATTGGATCTTGATAAAGCGCAATTTTTGAGGCGGCGTTTTCCCCAATTGCACGCTCAGAGCCGTGTTTGCTCGGATTTGACTCCGAGGGACGTGGTTTAATCTGAGCCGTTGGATCTTGATCGAGCGCACTTTTTGAGGCAACATTTTCCCCATTTGCGTGCTCGGAGCCGTGTTTGCTCGGATTTGACTCCGAGGGACGTGGTTTAATCTGAGCCGTTGGATCTTGATCGAGCGCACTTTTTGAGGCAACATTTTCCCCATTTGCGTGCTCGGAGCCGCGTTTGCTCAGATTTGACTTCGAGGGACGTGGCTTAATCTGAGCCGTTGGATCTTGATCGAGCACGCTTTTTGAGGAAACAATTTCCCAATTGCACGCTTGTAGCCGCGTTTGCTTAGATTTGACTCCGAGGGACGTGGCTTAATCTGAGCTGTTGGATCTTGATCGAGCGCGCTTTTTGAGGAAACGGTTTCCCCATTTGCGCGCTTGGGGTAGCTGCACTGTAATCAACTTTCTTGGTGCTACAGAGGTCGGAGTGTGTGACCCCTTGTTTCGAAGCTGACTCTAAGATCTACAATTTCTCTTTAGGAGTCAGTTGAAGAATTATCCTTCTCGTGGTCAAGATAATCCCGCAACATCTTTGTCTTCATGAAGTTGATAAGTGCTTTGTATGGCTCTTGGTAAGATCCATTCTTGGAGGCGAGTGCGATGAGTGTCTTTAGATGAGTTAGGCTCCGAACTCTCTTGGAAGAAGACCACTCAGGAGGTGAATGAGAGGAGCGTCACCTGGCTCTAGGAGAGAGCCATTTGGGAGAGAAGTTTGAGGATCAACTCTAGGGGAGAGTTGTGCTCCGAACTCGTTGAGAATAGGTCCACTCTGGAGGCGAGTGCGATGAGCGTCTTTAGATGAGTTAGGCTCCGAACTCTCTTGGAAGAAGACCACTCAGGAGGTGAATGAAAGGAGCGTCACCTGGCTCTAAGAGAGAGCCATTTGGGAGACAAGTTTGAGGAGCGACTCTAGGGGAGAGTTGTGCTCCGAACTCGTTGAGAATATGTCCACTCTGGAGGCGAGCGGAGCGAAGAATTTTTCCCATGCTCTAGGAGAGTCGTTTGGGAGACGAGTTTGAGGAGCAACTCTAGGGGAGAGTTGTGCTCTGAACTCGTTGAGAATAGGTCTGCTCTGGAGGCGAGCGGAGCGAAGAGCTTCACCGGGCTCTAGGAGAGAGCTGTTCGGGAGACGAGTTTGAGGAGCAACTCTAGGGGAGAGTTATGCTCCGAACTCATTGAGAAGAGGTCCGCTCTGGAGGCAAGCAGAGCGAAGAGCTTCATCAGGCTCTCGGAAAGAGCCGTTTGGGAGACAAGTTTGAGGAGCAACTCTAGGGGAGAGTTATGCTCCGAACTTGTTATTTAAGAGAGTTTCAACAGTTGTGGAAGCAATTTCGAATGATGAGCTACTTCGTACTCGCTCCTTCGCAAGTAGCTAAATCGGCATCGAACCAAGTGTTGGACTCCGAACTTGTTGTTTGAGGGGTTTAACGAGTTGTAGGAATAATTCCGAACGGTGAGATGTCCCGCACTTGCTTGTTTGCAAGTGGCTAAAGCAACGTCGAACCAAGTGTTAGACTCCGAACTTGTTGTTTGAGGGGTTTAACGAGTTGTAGGAGCAATTCTGAATAGTGAGCTGCCCCCCTCCCCCCCCCCCCCCCCCCCCTTGCTTGTTTGCAAGCGGCTAAGGTAACGTCGAACCAATTGTTGGACTCTGAACTCATTTTTTGAGCTTAGTAAGTTGTCGGAGCAGCCCTGTAGGACAAGCTGGACTCCGAACATACCATTTAGCGAGTCGTAGACGTGACTCAGAGAGATAGAAATGAGACAAACGCAATAATTTTCAATAGAAAAAAACTAAGTTTTATTGAAACAAACTAAGCGGCTGCTTCAATAGGGTGAGTCATTATTACATGCTTCTGACCGTATTACAAGCATCGGCCTTATTGAAAACTGAACCTACTTCTCTGATAGGGTGAAGGCCTCTTGGGAGGAGTTTGGTTCTCCCCCATTGGACCTCCGTGGATAAGGTGTACGGCCCCATGTTCGGAATCTTGGATCTCGTTGGGCCTC
Organism: Hemerocallis citrina; assembly: GCA_017893485.1. Lineage (NCBI taxonomy): Eukaryota > Viridiplantae > Streptophyta > Magnoliopsida > Asparagales > Asphodelaceae > Hemerocallis > Hemerocallis citrina. The sequence goes on from JACEHZ010000418.1 coordinate 1,328,215, forward strand.
TCGGTTCGAGTATTGGCTCCTCGGGGTGGAAGATCGGCCCCGTCTTTTCGGATGAATTTGGCCAGGTGTCCCCGATGTATGAGTTCTTCGATCTCCTCTTTGAGAGCTCGACAGTCATCCGTGTCGTGACTGTGGTCCCTTTGAAAGCGGCACCACTTATCCCTATTCCTTTTCTTGCCAGTGGTATTCATTCTAGGGGGAGCGCGGAGTAGCCCTTTCTTGTCCACTTCCATAAGAACTGCTGATATACTGGCATTAAGGGGGGTGAACTTCTCGAAACGAGGAGCTGGGTGGCATTGGCCATTATCGTCCCTCTGGAATTTCTGGAATCCTTCTTCGCTTGTGTTCTTTCGTTTGTTCTCGGAAGATGATTCCTCAAGAGTGGGGGGTTGCGAGCCTCTTCCACTCGGATGTACTTCTCACTTCTAAGCAGGAGTTCTGAGAAGTCCCGAGGAGGCTTCTTGGCAAGGGACGCCTTAAGGTCGGCATTAGTGACGTTGTACTTGAATGCCCCTGAGGCTACTGATTGGTTGAGGGAGGCAATAGACCGTGCTTCAGCGGTAAAACACTGAACGTAATCTCTTAAGCGTTCACACTTTCTTTGGCTGAGAGTCACCAAAGATGTACTTGTTTTCTCGGCCCGACGGCTACTCACGACATGAGTAAGGAAAATCCCTTCGAACTGATCGAAGGAGAAGATGGAGGCCGAGGTGAGTCGAGAGTACCATTCTTTCGCAGGCCCCTTCAGCATGGCAGGGAAGGTTTTGCAAAGGAGCGCATCCGAAGCCTGGTGGATCATCATGAGTTTTAAAACTCTTGATGTGATCGGCGGGGTCCGACTCCCCGTTGTACGACTCAAAGTTAGGGGGCTTGAAGTTTTCCAGGACCGGTGCTTCCATGATGGTCCAGGAGAACGGAGGCCTGCTTGGGCGAAAATTCCTCGCCCATTGTTCCTCTTCTCTGTTAAGTCGGCCAAGGCACCTTTCCATCTCGTGGAGACGATGGTAGACCGAGTCTTCCCTTCGTTCATATCTTGCCGAGCCCAGAGACTCTTTCCCATGCGGAAGGGGACTAGGAGTGCGGTGGTGATGGCTTGGGGCAGGTTGAGGACCAGGCATCCGTTGCTCGTGGTTGGGAGCGACATTGAGGGCCCGCATAACGGCTTCTTGAAAATCTTGGAACTCTGCCCTTGTGACTGGTGCCTCTCCAGCTTGGCGGTCCCTATGTGTGGCTTGGCTTAATGGAGTATGACTTCTCCGCTGACGATGTGGAGGGGACTCTCTTCGCCTCCCCGGGGGAGGGGATCTTCTGGTCCTCGGTCTGCGGAGGGTCCGGACTCTTGAGACTCTGGGTGCTCAGGTTGATGGACTCCCCCAAGGGCTTGCCATCCATTCAAGCGAGTTTGGAGGTCGAACCCCTACTGGCGGTTGACAATCACTTGACAGAGATCCTGCTTGGGAGGGCTTTGAGAAGCCATAGAGTCAACTGAAGGATTGTGGACTGCGACGTGGTCATGAAAAGGATGTTGCTTTGGACGACTCCGACGAGACCCCCCTGGGCAGCCCCCCAAAACCCTGGAGGGGCATGTTGAGGAAGAGGCTGTTAGGGAAGAACATCTTAGACTGGAGGAGGAGGAAGAGAAGTGGCTCTTCGGCTGGAGACCGCTGCCTTCCCCTTCTCTCGCAGATGCATGGTTTGAAACTACTTCCGCTGATGAAGGTTGGATTGCTTTTTTGTTTTCCACGGACGGCGTCAATCTGTTGCTGCTGATTTCTGGTGTGGGAGCAAACAGATGAATTTGTGGATTCTTGAAGAAAACAATAAAGCAAACTTGTTGACCTTCACCTACGTATTGACTTGTTTCTTGTCGCTGCCGCGAACCTGCACAAAGTTCGATACACCAGGATGGATCCCGGCGACGAACCCTCCGACGTCTTGTCAGTAATCAGAAAGATTATGAAAGAGATTTTGGTAGAAAAAGATTGATTACCTTGTTACGATGGGGGGAGAGGGGTATTTATAGTTGCCTTAGGGACCCGTTTCGAGATAAGGACAAAACTCTACTTCCCGGTGTGGATCGATAAGAAGTGGTTAAAGCTGTCTCTTAGGGATAATCACGAATCTGAATTCCTTTTTATCCCTCTGAACTAGTTTGTAGCGGGTTGGCACCTGTATGCAGTAGGACAGATCTGTTTATGGGTTATTGGGCTTTGAAGAAAGACCCAGTTCTCATTTCAGACCCGTTTGTAGGTGAAATTACCGTTCTACCCCTGAGAGCTTTAAGATTCATGCCCGATTTGAACGGTCCCAATTTGGTTCTATTTTTAACTATATCACTATCCTTTCTGGTTTTATCACACATCCATCTTAGCATCCTCATCTCCGCTACACTCATTTTTTGGACATATTGTTTCTTTGTTGCCCAACACTCTACTCCATACATCATTGTTAGTCTAACAACCGTCCTATAAAAAATTTCCTTCAACTTCAAAGGTATATATTTGTTACACAAAACACCACGGACACTTCTCCACTTAAGCCACTATGCTTGGATCCTATGTATAACATCTTCACAAATCACCCCATCTTTTTGTATAATCGACCCTAATTTTCGGAAACGGTCGCTCTTAGGTATCTCTTGACCATCAAGCTTCACTACTTCCTCAGTTGTGTTCCGAACATCACAAAAATTACACTCCATATACTCTGTTTTAGTTCTGCTTATTCTAAAGCATCTAGTTTTCAAAGTTTCTCTCCACAATTCTAATTTAGCGTTGACTCTTAGTCTAGTCTCGTCCAATAAGACGATGTCATCGGCATAAAACATACACCAAGGCACCTCATCTTGTATTTCTCGCATCAATTCATCCATAACCAAAGCAAAGAGGTAGGGGTTTAAAGTCGAACCTTATTGTAAACCAACTGTAATAGAATAATCACTGGTCTCTCCAATGGTTGTTCTAATTGTGGTCTTTGACCCTTCATACATATCCTTAATTACCTCAATATACTGAATAGTTATTATATAACACCCACCATACTGTCTCTAGGGACTTTATCATATACTTTTTCTAGATCTATAAATACAATATGTAGATCTTTTTTTATTCTTCCTATATTATTCCACAAGTCTCCCCAGTACATATATTGTTGCCATTGTTGACCTCCCAGACATAAATCCAAATTAATTCTCAGACACTATAGTTTCTAGTCTTAGTCTTTGTTCGATCACTCTTTCCCAAATTTTCATCGTATGACTCATTAATTTAATCCCTCGGTAGTTGGAGCAACTTTGTATATCTTCTTTATTTTTATATATAGGTACTAAAATACTCTTTCTTCATTCATCAGGCATCTTCTCAGTCCTCAAAATCTCATTAAATAATCTTGTTAGCCAACTCACTCCTACATCCCCAAGACACTGCTAAACTTCAATGGGTATACCATCCGATCCTAAAGCTTTTCTCCTAATTCTACGGAAAAACATATGCTCTCGAATCTCCCTCGAGTTCTCACTACAAGAAATTTGCCATATACCAACGGACACCTATAGTGACGGATCTCTAAAACTGTGGGTATAGGTATCATATATAGATATGGCTAAAAATAGGATTAAATCGGGACCGTTCACATCGGACACGAATCTTAAAGCTCAGGGGTAAAACGGTAATTTCACATACAAATGGGTCCGAAACGGGCACTGGGTCTCCTTCTCACAGATCCAATAACCCACGAACGGATCCACCTCAACTGGGTACGGGTCCCAACCCGAAACACACCCAGTCCAGAAAAGATAGAATTAGGGTTTCTGATTAATCCTAATCAACGACTCTGATTCACATCTATCTTTTCACCGGGAATTAAGGGATTACATTCCTAATCTGTTTACTAGGAAAATATTCCTTATCAGATCACAGGAATCACATTCCTTATCTGATCCCAACGGCGACTATAAATACCCCACACCCATCTCCATTAAGAGGTAATCAATCTTTTTCTAGTTAAACGCTCTTTCATAATCATTTCTGGTTACTGACTTGAGCGTCGGAGGGTGCGTCGCCGGGATCAACCCCGGTGTCTCGCACTTCCTTGCAGGTGAACGGCGGAGTCAACGGTCAAGCTCCGGCGGAACAGGTTAGGTGTTTGCTATTCAGGTTTTCCACGAACTCACAAATTCATCTGCTTGCCCCCACACCGAAATTAGCGGCAACAGATTGGCGCCGTCTGTGGGAAAACCATACGAATAGCCTCCTCCTCTTCTCGTCGACTAGCTCTCCTCCAGCCATGCCTCCCAGAAAAGTAAGGTCCAGGGGGTCCAACCGTGGACCCAACCCTATTGATCAACAGCAGGAAGTCCCCGTCCATCCCGCTCCGCAGCAGGGGCAACTTCCTCCTCCGGCCGAGGACCATCTTCAGCAAGATCAACCTCCTCTTCAGAATCAGCAACCCCCCAAGGTTCCCACCGGTCCTCAGAATGCCGGTGCGGGGGGCTCTCGTATGAAGCAACCACTCAATCAGGACCGTGCCTCCATACACAACAACGCCTCTACGGATTCCATGGCCTCTCACAATTCCCAAAATCAGAAGAAGGAAGAGGACCTACGCCACCGTCTGGACGAGAAGCGGGCCCGAGAGGGAGCCTCCCGCCAGCAACGTCCGAGTGAGCGGTCCCCTCACCACTGAGATCACAGAAGAAGACCACGCTCCTCCGCGGGTCGGCAGCAGCCTAGGAACGATGAGGCGCCAATCACCCGCGCTGAGACCCAACGAGTTCGGAGCACAACTCTCTCATAGAGTTCCTCCTCACACTCGTCTCACAAACAGCTCTTTCCCAGAGCCGGGCTCTTCCACTCCGCTCACCTCCGAAGCAGACCTCTTCTCAACAAAGTTCGAAGCACAACTCCCTCCAAGAGTTCCTCCTCACACTCGTCTCACAAACGGCTCCCTTCCAGAGTCAAGCTCTTCGCTCCGCCCACCTCCAAGGCGGACCTCTTCTCGACGAGTTTGGAGCACAACTCTCTCCTAGAGTTCCTCCTCACATTCGTCCCGCAAACAGCTCTTTCCCAGAGCCGGGCTCTTCCGCTCCGCTCGCCTCCGAAGCAGACCTCTTCTCAGACAGTTCTGAGCTCACAACTCTCTCCTAGAGTTGCTCCCCAAACTCTTCTCCCAAATGGCTCTCTTCCAGAGCCGAACTCTTTGCTCCGCCCACCGCCAAGGCGGACCTCTTCTCAACGAGTTCGGAGCTCACAACTCTCACCAAGAGCTCCTCCTCACACTCGTCCCGAAAACAACTCTTTCCCAGAGCCGGGCTCTTCCGCTCCGCTCGCCTCCGAAGCGGACCTCTTCTCAACAAGTCCGTAGTGCACAACTCTCTCCTAGAGTTGCTCCTCAAACTCATCTCACAAATGGCTCTCTTCCAAGAGCCGAACTCTTCCCTCCGCTCGCCGCCGAAGCGGACCTCTTCCCAACAAGTCCGGAGCGCACAACTCACTCCTAGAGTTGCTCCTCGAACTCATCTCACAAATGGCTCTCTTCCAGAGCCGAGCTCTTCCCTCCGCTCGCCGCCGAAGCGGACCTCTTCTCAACAAGTCCGGAGCACACAACTCTCTCCTAGAGTTGCTCCTCAAACTCATCTCACAAATGGCTCTCTTCCAAGAGCCGAACTCTTCCCTCCGCTCGCCGCCGAAGCGGACCTCTTCCCAACAAGTCCGGAGCGCACAACTCTCTCCTAGAGTTGCTCCTCGAACTCATCTCACAAATGGCTCTCTTCCAGAGCCGAGCTCTTCCCTCCGCTCGCCGCCGAAGCGGACCTCTTATCAACGAGTTCGGAGCGCACAACTCTCTCCTAGAGTTGCTCCTCAAACTCATCTCGCAAATGGCTCTCTTCCAGAGCCGAGCTCTTCCCTCCGCTCGCCGCCGAAGCGGACCTCTTCTCAACAAGTCGGGAGCGCGCAACTCTCTCCTAGAGTTGCTCCTCAAACTCATCTCCCAAATGGCTCTCTCCCAGAGCCGAGCTCTTCGCTCCACTCGCCTCCGAAGCGGACCTCTTCTCAGACAGTTCGGAGCTCACAACTCTCTCCTAGAGTTGCTCCTTAAACTCATCTCCCAAATGGCTCTCTCCCAGAGCCGAGCTCTTCGCTCCTCTCGCCTCCGAAGCGGACCTCTTCTCAGACAGTTCGGAGCCCACAACCCTCTCCTAGAGTTGCTCCTCAAACTCGCCTCCCGAACGGCTCTCTTCCAATCCGAGCTCTTCCCTCCGCTCGCCGCCGAAGCGGACCTCTTCTCAACAAGTCCGGAGCGCGCAACTCTCTCCTAGAGTTGCTCCTCAAACTCATCTCCCAAATGGCTCTCTCCCAGAGCCGAGCTCTTCGCTCCGCTCGCCTCCGAAGTGGACTTCTTCTCAGACAGTTCGGAGCCCACAACTCTCTCCTAGAGTTGCTCCTCAAACTCGCCTCCCGAACGGCTCTCTTCCAATCCGAGCTCTTCCCTCCGCTCGCCTCCAAGGCGGACCTCTTCTGAACGAGTTCGGAGCTCACAACTCTCTTCTAGAGTTGCTCCTCAAACTTGTCTCACAAATGGTTCTCTTCCAGAGCCGAGCTCTTTGCTCCGCTCACCTCCAAGGCGGACCACTTCTCAACGAGTTCGGAGTCCAGCTTCTTCTACATGGCTGCTCCCACAACTTACTAAGCACCACACGATGGTTCGGAGTCCAGCACTCGGCTCGACTCTTCTTCCTCGGCTCGTCCTCAGACGAGCCAGGAGTAGATCGCCGTTCGAAATTGCTCCTGCAGCCGTTGAATGGATCGGAGTCCAACACTTGGCTCGATTCTACTTCGCAAGTTCGCTCCTAAGCGGACTAGAAGTAGCTCGCTATTCGAAACTGCTCCTGCATCCCTTAAACTAATCACACGATGGTTCGGAGTCCAGCACTCGGCTCGACTCTTCTTCCTCGGCTCGTCCTCAGACGAGCCAGGAGTAGATCGCCGTTCGAAATTGCTCCTGCAGCCGTTGAATGGATCGAAGTCCAACACTTGGCTCGATTCTACTTCGCAAGTTCGCTCCTAAGCGGACTAGAAGTAGCTCGCCATTCGAAACTGCTCCTGCATCCCTTAAACTAATCACACGATGGTTCGGAGTCCAGCACTCGGCTCGACTCTTCTTCCTCGGCTCGTCCTCAGACGAGCCAGGAGTAGATCGCCGTTCGAAATTGCTCCTGCAGCCGTTGAATGGATCGAAGTCCAACACTTGGCTCGATTCTACTTCGCAAGTTCGCTCCTAAGCGGACTAGAAGTAGCTCGCCATTCGAAACTGCTCCTGCATCCCTCAAACTAACCTCACGATGGTTCGGAGTCCAGCACTCGGCTCGACTCTTCTTCCTCGGCTCGTCCATAGACGAGCCGAAAGTAGATCGCCGTTCGAAATTGCTCCTGCAGCCGTTGAATGGTTCGGAGTCCAACACTTGGTTCGATTCTACTTCGCAAGTTCGCTCCTAAGCGAATTAGAAGTAGCTCGCCATTCGGAACTGCTCCCACAACCTTAAACTAATCTAACGATGGTCGGGGTCCTATGGCTCGACTTTACTTCACCGGCTCGTCCTTAAACAAGCCGGAGGAAGATGACCATTCTGAACTGCCCCCACGACCATCCGAGCCGAGCTACCCATCTACCGCCAAGCAAAGCAGATGAAGAGCGAGAAGAAAAAGAGGCTAACGGGTCAGGGTCGGATCCAATACCCTCGGTCCGACCCATACCCTTCTTAGCTCCTTCATTCTTCTCCTTCTTCAGTCTTCCCGCCAAAAGTACCCAACACTTCTGCTCTTCTTCACTGTGCGAAAGAACGAGGCAGGGGAGAGAACCCGAATGCCTCTCCTCCCCTTCCTCTTTCTTCTCAAGGCCAAGCTCTTTACTTCGCTTACCTCCAAGGCAGAGCTCTTCTCAAACGAGTTCGGAGCTAAAACTCTCTCCTAGAGTTGCTCCTCAAACTCCTCTTCCAGACGGCTCTTCTACAAATCGAGCTCCCCACTCCGCTTGCATCCGAAGCGGAGCTCTTCTCAAACGAGTTCGGAGCTAGAACTCTCTCCTAGAGTTGCTCCTCAAGCTCCTCTTCCTGATGCCTCTTCTACAAATCGAGCTCCCCACTCCGCTCGCATCCGAAGCGGAGCTCTTCTCAAACGAGTTCGGACCTAGAACTCTCTCCTAGAGTTGCTCCTCAAGCTCCTCTTCCAGATGGCTCTTCTACAGATCGAGCTCCCCACTCCGCTCGCATCCGAAGCGGAGCTCTTCTCAAACAAGTTCGGAGCTAGAACTCTCTCCTAGAGTTGCTCCTCAAGCTCCTCTTCCAGATGGCTCTTCTACAAATCGAGCTCCCTACTCCGCTCGCATCCGAAGCGGAGCTCTTCTCAAACGAGTTCGGAGCTAGAACTCTCTCCTAGAGTTGCTCCTCAAGCTCCTCTTCCAGATGGCTCTTCTACAAATCGGGCTCCCCACTCCGCTCGCATCCGAAGCGGAGCTCTTCTCAAACGAGTTCGGAGCTAGAACTCTCTCCTAGAGTTGCTCCTCAAACTCCTCGTCCAGATGGCTCTCCTACAGCCGAGCTCTTCACTCCGCTCACCTCCAAAGCGGAGCTCTTCTCCACAAGTTCGGAGCACAACTTTCTCCTAGAATTCCTGCTCAAACTTGTCTCTCAAATAGCTCTTCTCGACGAGATCGGAGCACAACTCTCCCCTAGAGTTGCTCCTTGCACTCACTTCACAGAATGGGTCTTCCCATGGCTCTTACGAGGATCTTCCCAGCGCCGCTTCTCCACTATGCGAGAGAACAAGGCAGAGGAGAGAACCCAGATGCCTCTCCTCCCCTTCCTCTTATCCTCTTCTCCGAGCTACTACGGGCAGAGGGTGAACTACTGATGCGTCGAGCCGAGGTACCGGGGTACCGACCCTCGTATATGGCAAAAAATCATCCCGAGGCGAAGTCACCGTCGGATCTCTCCAAAATTCGCGTCAGAATCTGATGGACGGTTCAGATCGTGCCACGCCCACAAAACGACAAGATAACGTTTTCTCGTGATCTGAACCCCATCCTCGTAATGCGCGCCATGGTGAACGGCCCAGATCTGGCCACGCGTATCTTCCGAGACGCCTGCCACCGGCTCGCCCAGCCGAGCTACCGAACAGCTCAGCCGAGCAGCCGAGCTACTGGGCACAGGGGAGGAACCCTCAAGAGATACTTCCCTCAAAACGTCCAACTCAGCACCTCGACCAAACAGCCCTGACGCGCCGAGCCGAGGTACCGGGGTACCGACCCTCGTATATGGCGAAAAAACTGGCCGACCCATATCAGCCGTTGGATCTTGTAAAAAAGCGCGCTCGTCGTGATGGACGGATCAGATCGCGCCACGTCACCACAAAACGACAAGATAATGTTTTCTCGAAACTCGTGCCTCTTGTCTCGTGATTCGCGCCACGATCGTGATTAACCGTCCAGATTGAGCCGCGTAGCTTGGATCTGCCAATCTACCAAACTGCGGAGCGGCGAAAAAAGTACCTCAAAATCCGTGCTCGGATCCGCCGAACAAAGCAAGCAGATGAAGAGGAAGAAAGAAAAAGAGGCTAATGGTCGGGGTTGGATCCGATACCCATGGTCCGACCCATACCCTTCTTAGCTCCTTCATTCTTCTCCTTCTTCCCCAACACTTCTCCTCTTCTCCACTGTGCGGAAGAACAAGGCAGAGGAGAGAACCCAATTGCCTCTCCTCCCCTTCCTCTTCTCCACCGAGCGGAAGAACAAGGCAGAGGAGAGAACCCAGTTGCCTCTCCTCCCCTTCCTCTTCTTCTCCACCGAGCGGAAGAACAAGGCAGAGGAGAGAACCTAGTTGCCTCTCCTCCCCTTCCTCTTCTCCTCTTCACCTCTCCAAAAAATCCCCAGCACTTCTCCTCTTCTCCACTGTGCGGAAGAACAAGGCAGAGGAGAGAACCCAAATGCCTCTCCTCCCCTTCCTCTTTCTTCTTAGAAGAGCTACCGATCCGAGGTGCCGATCCGATCCGAGGTGCCGGGGTACCGACCCTCGTATATGGAGAAAAATTCGGCCGACCCCATCTCACCATCGGATCGCATCAAAAAGCGTGCTAGAACATGATGAACGGTTCAGATCGCGCCACGTCTCCACAAAACGACAAGATAACGTTTTCTCGAAACTCGTGCCTCTTGTCTCGTGATTCGCGCCACGATCGTGATCAACCGTCCAGATTGAGCCACGTAGCTCGGATCTCAAATCCGAGCTACCGACCTACCGAACAGCAAAGTGGGAAAAAATTCTCCTCAAAATCTGTGCTCGGATCTGCCGAACCGGACTCATTTGCCGAACAACAAGGAAGAAGAGAGAGAGAGAGAGAGAGAGAGAAAAAACAAAAAAAAACGGTGTGGCACGGGGGCCGGGTCGACCCGTTAGGGGATCCGAACCCGACCCACTTCGTTCACATCTCCTTCTCCACACTCCTGGCGCCAAAACCAAACCAACTGAAGAGAAAACTCAAACTCCTCTTCCTCACACCACCGACCCCTCCCTCCGTAGAGGAGCCCGTTCATCTCCAACGTCCGCTATTGTGCCGAGCTCTCCCTCCTTCACACAACGAGCCCCTTCGTCGAAGCTTCGGCCGCTTCCGTGGCCGAGCTCCGAGCCAAGTGACGAGCCGAACCCAACGCCATCACCAAGTTCTGCCGACCTCGACTCCATTGCCGAGCTCCCGACCGCGAGCTCCAGTACTGACCTTCTTCTCCACCACTGCCGACGAGCCTCACCGAGCTCCCTCCTCCTTCGGCGAAGTTCTCAAATGCCCCGCCATGGCCGAAGCTCGACCATCGAGCCCACAGAGCAGAGCTCGACCACTACCGACCTCCCCATGCGCAGCTCTCTCCCCAAGCTCCGCCATGGCCGGTCTTCGAGCTCCTCGTCGAACCCAGTTCTCCACAGTACCAAGCTTCGCTTCTCCAAACTCCTCTCAACCTCCGAGCTCAGCCTTCTTCCTCGGCAAAGCTCCGCCGAAGCTTCGTCTCCTATCGTCAAGCTAACTTCCACTCGTCGACCACTTCGCCGAAGCTCTCGCCTTGCCGAACTCCATTCGTGCCGAGCTTCGCTGCCGAGCTCTCCCTCTCTCCGAGCTCCACATCGAACCGAAGCTCCAAACTCCCCTTCTTCACCAACTCCGGTCTCTTCGCCGAGCTTCTCCTCTAGATGAGCCCCGAACTCCGAGCAACGCCGACTTCGAGCTCCCACTCTCGCCGAGCTCCCTTCATCGCCGAGCCAAACCCATCACCTCTCCAAGCTCCACCGTCGAGCTCTCTTCTCTTCGTCGAGCTCCAAGCTCCTTCGTCGGAGCTGCCTTCCACGCCGAGACGAAAAAGAAGAGAGAAAAAGAAGTGGAGGCGAAGAAAGATGGAGGGGAAGAAGAGAAGAAGGACGCGAAGAAGAGAAGCAGGGAAGCAGAGAGGAAAAAAAAAAAAAAAAAAAGGGGCCACGTGGCATCATCTCAGTGATCCGAGGAGCCGATCCGAGGTGCCGAACCGAAGTGCTTAAGTACCGATGCTGTAAATTGAGAAAAAAAGTGACCGACCAACACGATCCGTCCGATCGTCTCAAAATTCGCGTCGCGACACGATCGACGCTCAGAAACGCGCCACGTGTCCCGATCGTGATCTGCCTCACGATGCGCGCAGATCTGATCATGAGGACGGCCAGAAACTCGCCACGTGTCCAGATCGCGATCTGCCTCACGATGCGTGCTCATCTGGTCATGATGGACGGCCAAAAATCTGCCACGTGTCCAGGTAATATTTAAATTATTTATTTATTTATTTAATTGTTTTTTTATTTAAAAAATCCGAAAAAATAATAAAAAAATCGAAAAAATTAATTAAAAATTCTAAAAATAATTATTAATTCAAAAAAAATTATTTTTAAATTCTGAAAAAATAATTATTAAATTAGAATAATTAATTAATATTTTTGATAATTAATTATTTAATTCGGAGAATGAATAAAAAATTCAAAAAAATGAGAAAAAATTCAGAAAAATCACCAAAAATCCAGAAAATTCTGAGAATATTTTTGGGCATTTTACAAGCCCATAATAACACTGTTACACCCCGAGCAAGATTCCAAACTCCCTTAAGAACACCGATAAAATCCCGTACGCCATTAAAACAGTAAAACTACTCCTCAAAGGCTGATCAAACTCAGTCTTCGGGAGTGGGGGGCTCGTGATATGGCTAAAAATAGGATTAAATCGGGACCGTTCACATCGGACACGAATCTTAAAGCTCAGGGGTAAAACGGTAATTTCACATACAAATGGGTCCGAAACGGGCACTGGGTCTCCTTCTCACAGATCCAATAACCCACGAACGGATCCACCTCAACTGGGTACGGGTCCCAACCCGAAACACACCCAGTCCAGAAAAGATAGAATTAGGGTTTCTGATTAATCCTAATCAACGACTCTGATTCACATCTATCTTTTCACCGGGAATTAAGGGATTACATTCCTAATCTGTTTACTAGGAAAATATTCCTTATCAGATCACAGGAATCACATTCCTTATCTGATCCCAACGGCGACTATAAATATCCCACACCCATCTCCATTAAGAGGTAATCAATCTTTTTCTAGTTAAACGCTCTTTCATAATCATTTCTGGTTACTGACTTGAGCGTCGGAGGGTGCGTCGCCGGGATCAACCCCGGTGTCTCGCACTTCCTTGCAGGTGAACGGCGGAGTCAACGGTCAAGCTCCGGCGGAACAGGTTAGGTGTTTGCTATTCAGGTTTTCCACGAACTCACAAATTCATCTGCTTGCCCCCACACCGAAATTAGCGGCAACAGTATCATATACCTACAAATGAGATAAAACACCGTGGGTATAGTTCATAGTTTATTTTCCCCCAAAATTTTTCATTTTCCCTCTCTCCTCCCCCCAAAATATTTCATTTTATCCCTCCTAAATCCCTCTCTCCCCAAACCCAATCTCTAAATCCGCCTCTTCCCTGCTGCCGTCGCCCCTTCCCGCTGCCGTCGCCCCCCTCTTCCCGCTGCCGTCGCCCCTTCTCCCTGGGCCACCAGCTCCTCTCTTCAAGATCCCCCATCAACAACCTCCCCATCCTCCTCTCCGTTCTTTCTTCGTCTTCTCCTCTCTTCAAGATCCCAAATAACCCTTTCTAGAGGTCAGTACAAAGACGATTCATATGTCCGAAACTAGTGAATTTGGGTTAAATGGTTTTTGTTTTTGTTTATTCTTGAACATGGCATGATCATAGTTGTATTTTCTTTCTAGGTTTATTTTTTTGTTTATTACTCATTTTACTTATTGTTTGTTCTTAATTATGATAGGTACGGTTTCGCTGTTTTAGGGTTTTTTGCTGTGTGTTCGGTTTCTTGATTGTGATGGTTAATGGTCAGGACATTCGGATCCGGAGAAGCTGAAGGAGAAGGCGAGGGAGGTGAAGAGGTTGTCGATGAGTGAGCTGAAGAAGCGGCAGCTTGAATTGAAGGTGAGGTTTTGGATGAAATTGTTTCAAAAAAAAAATTGATTGTTGTAAATATGGTAGGAATTTATAGGAACAATTAATGTATTCATTGATAGTTTCATTTTGGATTGCGAATATCTAAATTAATTTGTGCTCGGGAGAAACTAGAGTGTGGATAAGGAAATGGATTTGTTTCGAAATTTTTTGATTGGCTGGAGGAAGGATTTGCTTCAGCTATTCTTATTAATATTTGAGATAACTAGTCTTATTGAACAAGCGCGTGGAGTGTGAGCTATTGTATGGTTTCAATGTTTTTATATGTTGGTCATGGATGGTATGCAATCAATTTGTAGGATTGGTTCACGTTATCGTTTGTATAGTTTGCTATTGTATGGATGAATATGCACATTACTTTAGTGGATATTGAGGTACCTCAGCTAAGTTTTTAATGGTGATGTATCCCTACAAATACAGCAAGTGTTTTTAACTGTTGGTCTTTTTTCCAACTGGACACATGATTTAGGATAATTTCATATGTTTCTATGATGTATAATAATCGTATATAACTGTATCACTGTTAATGTGATAGTCGCACACATCTGGTTTGCGTGTATTTATGAAAACAAATATCTGTAGAAAATTTGTTTGTTTCTTCTGTACTATGGTATCTGAATGAACTTTTGTTTGCCTAAAAATATCCTGCTGTTCATATAAAATATATTAAATGATGTTGCACTTTTATTTCGGTGGAATAGACACAATCCCTGTGTATTCTTTGTAAGCCCTATAATGTCATGCCAGGTGATGTAACGGATGACGTTAAATATACTGACTGCTGGTGAAGATATAAATGAGAAGTCTCTCTATATTATCAGATTGTGTTTGTACTTTGTGATTGATCCATTTAAGCCATGTGTTTAATGACCGTTCTAGAATTTAGATTGTGTTGTTGCTTATTTTCCATTACTTTACAAATTCAAGTGCAGGAGTTGATGCAGAGATTGAAGATGCCATCAGATGCAGAGTTAATGCAAATTGCTATTGCTGACTTATATAATTCTTCGACTTCTTTGGAAGATCGACAGTGTGCATTGGATGAGCTTTTGACCCTTGTAGAGCCTATTGACAATGCAAATGGTAACTTGAAGATTCTATATGGTCTAAGAGTTTCTAATGGTTTTCTCTTCAAATTTATTGTACATTTCTCGTATTTGTCTGTGCCATATCTGATGTTTGTTTGTATCAAGCAGAGCTTCCAAGTACTCTGAAAATGCGTTCTTCTCAAATGTTCTCTTGGCATCCAACTTGATTATCTGAGTACCTAGTTACTGCTTACTAGGTCTCCTCTGTAATCACTGCAACATTTAACTTGTCTTGAAAATATGAGCATCTATATAGAAGATTAGTATATGCACTTGTACTTTACACGTTAACCAACATTCAACTTCGCTAATTTATCTTTTCCTTATAAGGAAACTTTTGAGTAATTAGCAGGTTACATTTTGATTAGTTTGGACATCTGAATAGTTAATAATGCTTTTAACACCATCTGATCTGTTCAGGTATAGTACTTGGTATATCGTCTCTCTCGAATAGTTTGATATGGTACCATTTAAATTCTTGAATAAGTCGGTACTAGTACCATCTTTTGTAGGAAACTTGCAGTGTTATAGTGTGGTTCCAAAGTGAAAAATATTAGTAAAGTAGTATTTGTATAGCATGCTAGCTTTAATGTCATAGACATATATACACTTGAATATAGCTTTAAATTTGAAGTCTCAAATTTTGTTAGCAAAGCTGGTGTTAGATGATATAACTATGATAAAGACACTAGTTGGGTTGTTCTTCAGAGAATTTATTACAAAATAATATTGGCATGTATCTTTTGAACTGTCTGAGAACAGTTAATTCTCTGAACATTCAGAATATGTGTGAGTTCTTATGATTTTTTTCTTCTTTCAAGAACACAATTAAGTTTCTTCCCAAACGTTGTAGTCCTGGGTAGATGATACTCTGCTGGAGAAATTGCATGTATTTTATTTGCTACATTCCTCCTGCATGTTATATAGTTAGCAGGAACTTGCTGTTTCCATTAATCTTCGATCTTGCAGCATTGATCTTTTCTATTTTTGACCTTTTTTTGATATGTAAGTTTCCTAGCTTTTCTTATGAACATTTTTCCAGCTGTTTTTATTTGTAAGTAAGCTTAATGGAGTGGCTTTTGGTTTTAAAACACTGGTATCGTCTCAGGTGTATGCATTTGTTTTCTTAATGTGATTCTGATGGAGCAAAGATAATATCTGGCCCAAGCCCAACTAAAGTTTCATGGCTCTGCAAATGAAACCATATGGCTGCGAAAAGCGTACGATTATAGTAGACGTTTAGTATCTCAAAATGATGAATTTACTTAGATTGTTAAATTGACATCCCTATGATTGAATTATATTTTTCTTTTGTTTCAAAAACTATCTCTGCAGTAGGATTGCCTCTTTATTGAGAATTTAAAGTGGTGATGTTTCTGTGATCTTGTATCGACTGAGTTTCTGAAGGAGATTTCGTGACGGATTGGTAGTAGCAGTTCCTGCTTTGTGTGGTGTTCTCGCTTATATATTATAGACAACAACTATTACAGAAGGTAACCAGACCAGTTTTCTGCTGGCCTTTTCTTGATTATCTGTTCTTTCCATTTTAATTCAGTTCTGTTTTTATTGATATACTATGTAATATCGTTGAACTTTCTGTAATCTCGGTATTTTGTTTATGGATTTCATGCAGCTTGTCCCTTCTTTTCTAATGATTGCTAGCTCCGTTCATATTTTTGAATCAGCTTTCACAAAAATTTGTTTACGACTTCTGCATTAAATTGGTGGTAAGTTGGACTTTGTTCGTTTCGTTCCTATATAAAGCTCATTTGTCTAACTTCTTGGTCCTTCTATGTGCTGGTTGTCGTTGTTGAACTTATAGTACGTGCTCTGCCAGATAATTGTTAGTGATTTCCTGTCTAACCAGTATTACATCTACATAATAAATTACAAAGAAAGCTATCAAGTGGCTCACAATCATAAAGTAGTGAGCAGTAACATAATTACATCTATGACATATTTTGCATGCTATCTGAATATTGACTATTTGTTGATGACCAAAGTTAGTTCTTTTTGCTAAAATCAATGAACGTAAAATGAAGTTGAAGTTTGTCTATGTTGGATTAGGTCTGATGTGTACAGCTTTGGAGTAATACTATGGGAGCTTGTTACTGAGAAGATCCCTTGGGAGAATCTCAACTCAATGCAGGTATTCTTTTCATTTTTGTGAAATTTTATTGTTCTACTGCTTTCTTAGGATAGAAATAAAGCATTGTGAAATTGAACCTGTAACATACAAGTGACAACGAAAACAACCAGGCTTGTATCCTAAATCTTTGTGATCATCCAGATTGAATGTGTTTCCTCCATAGCTCTGTAATATCATCTCCTTGTCAGATTACCACCTATCATATCATTCTTTTATTTGCCCGTTTGGTGTAACTCTAGTTTTTGTTCCAATTTTTTGTTCCAATAATTACAATACCCATCATGAAATTTTCTGTCGAAGCCATGTTGTGTCAGACTTCTGGTTTAAAAGTATATCCTACCGACTCCATGTGAGGGAGTGTTGGTTCATTGCAAATAGTTGCAACTACTTTCTTTTGGTTGGGACTCCCATTGCAAGCAAACAGTAATTCCCTTAACCTTTTAGTTGTAATTTTAAACTTTTTAGCTGCAATTTTAAAAGGTGGTTGCAACTGCAACTACTTGCAGCAAATCAAACATTTAGTGTATCATGTGGCGTCATGTGACTCATGTCTGTTGACAGCATGTTCATGCTTGTCCTCAATTCTATGACTCTTCTTGTGCATTTGGAGCTACCTCATTTTATCATTCTAGTCTTTGCACATGCCGGAAATCTTGGATAATTATCATGTTATCTGAGCCTTATCTAATTCCTTGCCTCATCAACCTCATAAGTAACATTTTC
The DNA here is from genome assembly GCA_017893485.1 of Hemerocallis citrina. Taxonomy (NCBI): domain Eukaryota; kingdom Viridiplantae; phylum Streptophyta; class Magnoliopsida; order Asparagales; family Asphodelaceae; genus Hemerocallis; species Hemerocallis citrina. The sequence continues at coordinate 1,345,747 of JACEHZ010000418.1, forward strand.
ATTTTAGCCAAGCTCATTTTCACATACCTATGTCTTGAAATGAAATGCACTTTGTTTCCTATCATACTAAGTGAAACCTGAAATTGGGTGCAGTCAAAATAGTAAACTAGGAATTTGAGTTATTTCAGTTAATACATTACATTGGAGGGTTATATAGAGCATGAAAGTTTTAGATGAGAACTGATGATCTGGTATGAGCTAAGTGCTGAAATTGCAAAATTGCAAAAAAAAAAAAAAAAACAGACAGGTGCATGATTTTATTTTTTTTTGTTTATAAGTATGATGCGATACATAGTTTAAAATTTAAAATTAACAACACTTAAAAATTCAAACTAGTTTATAAATGAATGCTTTACATAATAGTAGAATTATATATGTAGTTTTTGGAACCTTGTAGTTACAGTCAAGTAGATGCTTCACATGCCCCACTTTTTCGATTGACCTGAACACAAAATTTTTCTTGTTGGCAGGATTGAAGTTATAAATTTTATTTCACTTGAATATGAAATGTGAATGTTGGTTGTGTTCTTTTGTTTTGTATTTGTTGGAACACTGCTCTTCGCTCTGTTGTTTAAGTTCTTTCCAATTTCGGCCTAGCTTATTGCATGTAACTTTCTGGCATGATAGTTGTATCATTCAATATTGGAGTTGCTAAATCTTTTCAACATTTGTATGCAGGTTTGCGCAGGAGCTATACTTGGTTTCCTCGTGTCCTATACGAGGAGTTCTATATAAAATGTAAATTATGCTAAAGTTCTAAAGTTGTCTGAAGCTTAATTCTGATGGGAACATGAGTTCCCAATCATTATTGTAACTAGCTTTTTGCACTGTGCTAAGGAGCTATATTTCTGGTGTGAAACAAAGTGAATTGTATTTTTGTAATTTGACATGCTTGTAATACTTCATTAATTTTTAATATCATTGAAGTTTAATTTTATTTAATTTTGTTTCATAAACACATCTATTTATTTTTTTGTGTATTTAGTTTATAATTGGATTAATATTATAAAAGAAAATATTAAATTATCATAAGCGTAATTAATAAGAAAAAATTGTGTATAGAGCGATGGGTATATATTCAAATAATTGGATGCTAAAACCATTGCTAAAACCTATAGCAATGGAGTTTCAACCGTGGGTATAGGAAAGCAAAAGGTGTCTTTAAAACCTATACCAACGGATACGAAACCGTGGGTATAACACCGATACCTATACCAACGGGTGAAAAAACCGTCGCTATAGGCTATAGTGACGGCATTTTGCCGTGGGCATAGCTAATTAAAAACGACGGAAAAATATGTCCGTTGGTATAGGTTTTACGGGCTATATCTACGGTTTTTCGCCTTTTACCCACGGATTTTTGCTGTCACTATATGTCAAATTCCTTGTAGTGTCTCTATATTTATGTTTCTCACAACCTTTTCATTTAATAACTTTTCAAAGTAATTTCGCCATTTTTTCTTAATTTTCTCATCTTTTACTAAGACTTTTGAATCCTCACTCTTAATACACTTAATTATCTTGATCTTTTGTTTTCATATTTCTTTGTTTGGTAAGCTTATAAATGTTATTTTCTCCTTCTTTTTTCCTAATTTTGTGTATAAATCATCATAAGCTTTTTCTTTTGCATCTCTTACTGCTTTCTTACTTTCCTATCTAACGGTCTTATATCTCTCCAAATCCTCTTCAGCACCATGGAATAAAAAGAAATATTACTCATGGCTATTTTCATGCCTGACTAAACATGCCATCCAACATATTCCCCACATGCCACCATGCATGGCATACCACATGAAATTATGATAAGTTAGATTGTTGATTTAATTATTTCCTTTTTAACTTACTCCTCCAAAACATAATGAACCAAAACTGTCACACACAATTATCATGTCTTCATTGTTGCCGGTGCAATATCTCCCGTAAGTTGTCACCGACAATAATTTTGTCCCTAGTCTGAAACTCATTTCATTGCATGATACAAATATGTACTCGATATTTCTTATGGATATTTGCATGACATAAGATTATACATTAAGAGTATCAATGTGTGTGTGTGTGTGATAGTATTTGATTAGATTTCCTTTGATCTGATGACCTCAAATTACTTGATGTCCACAATATATGTCGTTATCCACCATCTATCTGACATAAAGAACTCCAATCTACAAAAACTCATAACCCATCATTTACTCATTTCTTAGAATATCTAGGCTTCCATCAGTATAGATTATACAGGTTTTTTGTTAATGGTTACCTTGACATAATGGCCTTTGATGTCGCAAGCATGCTTGACCACAGAAGCTTTAGAGATACCCTCCACAAAAGTATGGCTTCTAGAATATAAAAGATTGCTATGCAAGGAAATCCCACTTGGCAAGCAGTTTTTTTGGACCTTTGTTTGACTTACAAATGCATCAGTCATATTCACATCAAGGTCTGAGGCAGTTTCTACCTTTTTCGAAGAATGTTCCAATGAAGCAGCAATACTTTCCAAAATCCAGTCACGAACTTGGGTTATAGGAACAGGAACAGCAGGCACATCTGGATCTGAATTTGCAAAGAAGGGAGCTGCTTGGCTTAATGAAATTCCTTCCTGATCCTTATCCTCAAACTGAATAAGGAATTCAAGGTGAATAAAGCTTTCCACATTCAACACCTGCAAGTATGCAAAGGCTAATTAATTATCTATGCATAACTATAATACAGAAAGAAGGCGTCCTAGTTAATGAGAATGTACGTAGCATGTTAGGCTAACTACTTCAACAAATGATGCTCTTTTTATCGCACAATTAGAACCTACCTAGATAAGCTATATGCTACAATTATAAGTATGAGATGAGATCTCCAATGAGCTTGTTTAACTACTTTTTTGTCCTAAGTATTTCACTATATTCAATATTTTCTTTTGAATTTCCACAACCTTACTGATTTTTTCTTCAATAGCAACAACGTAGAAACTAGAAACATAAAATCAGGCTTTATATTGAAGTATTGAACATACCCCTAAACTACTTCTATTATTCATCATTATTATAGTTCTAAAGAGGAAGAAGGTATTTGTGTCCATCTTTCCTAATGAGAGGGGAATGAATCCTGATATTTATTTTGGATAACTGGTGCTTACCAACTTCTGGAGATGCTTGGAGCATCATATTGTTGGGCTTCTGAATTCAGTTATGCCTTTTGAAGAAGCTTATAAACATTTTAATGTTAGACGTGTTTATAACTGTCATGCTGTTAGGTCTAATCACTAAGAGCATCCACTATCGTTTGCTAAAATCCCAAAATTTAGCAATTGGGTTGACAGAACTCCCCAATATTGTTTGCTAAAAACCCAAAATTTATAATAGAAGTGAACAGTCGATTGCTAAAGATAGCAGCAGCTTTAAACGATTGCTAAATTTAGAAGACGGAGGATCAAGCTCCGTCCATTTAATTTTTTATTTTTTAATATGGTCGGATGGAAGATCATCTTCTGTCCGCAAACTTTTTCCCTAAAAATTACGAAAATGCCATTATTTTAATATTAAAAAACTCGAAAAATGTCGGGCGGAAGATCATGCTCTGTCCGACAACTTCTTTCTTTACTTTTCTTTCACTAATTACGAAAATGCCATTCGTTAATTATGAAAATGTCATTCGTTAATTACGAAAATGCTATTTTTTCAATTTAAAAAAAAAGGATAGATAGATCATCATCTTCCGTCTAATTTTTTAATTCTTTTTTTTTTTAAAAATAGCACCAACGAGTGCAGCGCTCATCGCTCATTGCTAAATGCTAAATATGCAACTTTTAGCACAAACGACACTGGATGCTCTAATGGAGAAGCTAAGCTATATCTTAAACTTTTGCTTGTACTTCAGCAATACCGCTTGACTTTGGGAATTAAAGTTCTTGTTCCATACTGTTCTTGTAAGTTTCTTCTGAAAATATGTTCTTTTCAATTCTTCTATTTATGTTAATAGTTAACAACTTTGTACTTGATTTGCATTAGTTTTACTATTAAGTTGTATTCACTATGGTTGGAAGTGTGGAACATTTTATGTTACACTACATGTTATCCACAAAAAATTGTAAAGGTTGACTTAAAACAAATATTAAAGGAGCATAAAGAAGTAACTATCTTGATAAAACAAACCAGAGATTCTTCACCCTCGCCTTCAACAGATCCAGCCAGAAGGGCAAGTATCTTAGCCATGTGCTTCTGTAAATACGACAGTTGATGTGCTTCTTCATCGGCTTGTGAAGGCATAAAACGACGGGTATTAGTGCGAACAAGCTGCAATCGACAAATTGCTGAGTTAAAATTAGAAAATTAAAATCATAAATCAGAAAACCTACCTGCTTTAAAAACAGTTCACAAATTTATACAGAAAATTACCAATGTATGTAAAGTGCCCTAAAATAACCACAGTAGTGATTTCTGAGATTTGTATTGCATGATAAAGTAGTGGTCGCTAAGGAAATTTGTGTTATTTTACTTTATTTCTTTTAAAAGAATTTTTGAAGTGTCCTTAATAACCAATATTAACAGGTTACGCATCAGACTTGCTGTAAGTTAGTAAGTCTGAAACTCCAGTGTAAAATATTTACTATTATAACCTAAACTTCTTTGAAGCCAACCTCTATCCTGTGAGAAGTTAACCTAAAAATCGTAGCCGTCCATCCCAAGAACTTCTTTGGTCCGTCCATCCCAAGAACTTCTTTGGTCAGTATATCTTACTTCCAATGAATGGTCCACCTCACTTAGTGTCTAACTAGTTCCATGGAATTTTTACATAATCTAAGACACAAGACAACGTATAATATTTAACAAAAACTAAATACATCTACAAATTATTAATATTTTTCAAAAGAATAACCATCCATATCCAGAAATGTATTTTTTTACAATTAGTAGTATGTAGTACTACTTATTAGAGAGAATGACAAAGTAGTGGATCCCCCCCTACTTCATTTTGGAATTTGCGGACCCTGTCCTTGTTCTGCATAAAGCAGTGGAATGAAATACAAGTACCACAATTAGCATAACCATACTGACTCCCGCTTGTGAGAAAGCTAGTATTCAGTTAACCGGTAACCGGACACTAATGAGTACCGACATTGTCTTCTTATATATAAAATGTATACACGCAACCTGAAGTAAATTAATGGAGCACTAAAACAAATATCAAGTATCTTAACTAGAACACATTTTCCCTTCCAAGAAGACACAAAATAAACCTCAATATAACATCACACAACAATGCTCCAAACACATCCACATTATACACACAACAATGCTCCAAACACATCCACATTATACATTCTTACTAATACCCCCAAATAAACAGTAAATCCACTGCAAATCCACAGCAAAACACAGCCCTCACAATCTCAAATCCATAATCCACTTCAAAACCAAAACCTAAAAAAACCATTAGATCACGTGCACAATCAACAAATGTAGCGCCCCGAGATCCACATACAGGAAACTCGTGACACAACCCAAGATCATCACTTCAAATGAGTACATAACACAAAAAAGAAATTACAGGAAATTTAAAACTTACATTGTTATGGAAAATTTTACTTTCCACTTGGAATACTCCACGATCCAACAAAAATCTTTTGTTCCCACGATCAAAACCTATAGACCGACTGTGGGCACGTCAGTTAAATACAACTGACGCAAAACGGATAAAAGCCGCAATTTCCTAATCCTTAACAAACAGTCTTAATGCAGAAGGAAAGAAATATGGAAATCATGAAATAGGAGTATCGGTGTATGATATGACCTAGGATCGAATGCAAAATTCACATGCACACGATGCTCTATTCTAATGCATACTTGATTCGGAAACATATGCATCCCATACTACATATATCCTAGTCAAGCTTAAACGTACTTCAGATTATAGGGTTCACTCCCTTGCGATGCAAACCTATTCTTGTACTCTTCCCTGTTCCTGACATTTAGTTAGTAACTGGTAGAGTTACAGTAAATACGGTCTATTCCGTCTACTGCATCGGATTGGTGGTCTTTCTCCACTACTCCCGAAAGTCGGTGATCACCCCGATCTATCGAAATCGATGGTCTCTCTCCACTCCGCTGGCCGGTGGTCTCTCTCCACTCCCGACAGGCTGGTGATCATTCAGCTCAGCTGCAATCCTGTCGGAATCGGTGGTCCTTCTCCACACTCGGACTCTACCATAAGTTATCCGAACATAGGGCGAATTGGCAGGCCTTTCCCTACACCGCCAGAGACTGAGAGTTATACTCTAGCTCATTATTCATGTGGATAACTTAGAACATAACGTATTCATAAGGGTCCATTCCCCTAGATTTCGACATCTCTATCACTAAATCTCAGGAATTAACAGTTGAGAATGCGCTGCACGTGTCCCATATGAGGTGTCGCACGCGTTCCCTTTGACAGGTGAGTACACTCCCAACTAGTGTCTGTCCTTATTTTATTGGTCACGCGATATCATCATCAATGTTGTCCTTTCCTTCCTATTTTATTTATCCTTATTCTTAATATATTCTACTTAGTTTCTTATTCAACGATAGTTGGTTACTAGGTGATTTAAACCTAGATCGAAAAAGTTAATTATCTAACTCGAGTATGGATTCAATTCAATTTTGTCGGATTAAGCTAAGAGTTGGTTTAGCTACTTGTTATTGACATATATCAAAACTAATGCAACTTAAATGCATTTACTTATATGTATGACAAAGGGCACTTAGTGCACTAGATATCACCATATGCATATCAATATTAGTGCACTTAAGGCACCAAATACCACCATATGCATACACTTATGCATACTACCACCATTTGCATTACTAAAGTCTTCAATGCCTACAATCTTTTTCTTTACCTGACTACAATCTACTTTACTCATCATAAATTTTTTTGGTTATCTAAATATGCAACTACAAGTGGCTTTCACTATTATTTATTTTACTATTATTACTTTTTAAGTGACTACTAAGTGATTAACTCTACTTTGAATTACTTCAACCTCTACAATGTATTACTAACTAACAAGTAGTCTTCTATCACCTTGAATTACTATGGATTGCTTACAAGCTAACTAAACATATTATCTAGGCATTAGTTATCACAATTTAATCTATTGAATTTTCTTATACAAATTCCTACACAAAACCTAACATAGGTAATTATTAATACCATTGTTGTGCATCTACTCATTAGGACTATAAACTTAAATGTGATGTGGTTCTAAGTGAATTATCAAAGAGTTATCCTATTCACTTCTTTATTAATGTTTCTTAAACCTTTTAGTTCACTACTACTACAAGTGACTATTATAAGTAGTCATTTCTAATTTAATTATGATGAGAGGTCACAAGCTATTTAACCCATACTAACTGCTAATTAAGTTTTACAATACTAGCAATCCTATTCTTTACTATTATTACATATATATATATATAAAGAATATATATATATATCCTTACAAACAATTGGTTAATCATCTAGGATAGGACACGAGTTGTAACTATTACATACATAATAAAGTACTTCAACCAATTCAAACCTAACTTTAAACAATTGATTAATTAGTTTAAGACTAGATCATGATTAGTAAGCAAGCTTTCAATATTACCAATTCTATTTCTTTTCTTGTTATGTTTATTTTAGATGAACTAATTTTAATACTTTTAACAAATAACATATTAATGAGAGCAACTAATTTTAACAAGCATATCTTCTAGCATAACATTACTACTTTCAACAGGCATAGCTTCTATACTTCACACAAGCATATCTTTCTAAGTCAAAAATTAAAAAAAGAATAAACAAGAGGTAAAGGAAAATACCCACTTTCTTTTTCAAGGATATGTTTCTTCCTCCTTGTTTCAAAAGCTTTCTTTACTCCTTGTTCCAACCCAATAGTAGTAGTAAAGTAATATAGTAGTAGGTAGTATAGTAGTGGGAGTAGGAGTAGTAGATAGTAGTAGTAGTTGTGGACAGCAACAACAGCAGTATTGAACAGCAGTAGCAGTAGTAATAGTGCAGTAATAGTGGATAGCAGTAAAGTAGTAGTAGTAGTAGTAAAAAGGGCACTCCTATATATAAAGAAAGGAGGGAACAGCTGCAGTTGATGCTGTCTGCTGCCGGCCAGAAAAGAGAAGGGAAGAGAGATGTGGGCGTGTGTGGAGAATTCTAGGAGGCTTAGGTGTCCCTCCCTTTTTACTTTTACCCTCCTAAAGCCTTATTTATTTATACTTACCTATGGTTACATTGTTGGGTTGGGCTTTAAGAGAGGAAAAGTTGGGCTCTTTTTTTTTTTTGAAAATTTATCAGATAAAGAAAGTAGCCATAGTGTATGTTAACATTAACAATGCACATATATCTATATATACAATCAATGTATACATATATTTTCTTTGTAAGAAAAAAAGAACAAAAATATATATCTTACATACTAGGGGTATTACAACAAATCCCTAGTAAACCTCTCCAATCCACCATCTTCAAAATCTCGAGACAACCCAACTCAACCATAAACCCCATACCAGTCCCCTATCGACTACCTAAACAGCTCCCCAACCACAACCTAAACCCCTATAATTCATGTACAAACCTAGGAGAACTCACCCCTAAAAGCTAGCTATTAGAGGGAGGGAACCCAAGTTTATATCTACCCCATATTGGCTCTCCATTTAACCGATATAAGATAGCCCCCATAAGACTAATGGGATCCTAACAAACCACCACGCTTCCGTCATCCGACGTCCTCAGCGACTCACTCTAGCGACACTGACCCAGCCCATTCTGGTTCTACCAGTAATTTAATCTAGCCTCTAGGTAACCCTTTCCGATCGAATTAGGAAGCATGGGCTGGCTCTGATACAAATTGGTACAAAGCTAGGAGAACTCACCCCTAAAAACTAGCTATTAGAGGGAGGAAACTCAAGTTTATATCTACCCCATACTGGCTCCCCATTTAACCAATATAAGATAGTCTCCCATAAGACAAATGACATCCTAACAAAAATTGGTACAAACCTAGGAGAGCTTATCCCTAAAAGCTAGCTATTAGAGGGGGGAACCCAAGTTTATATCTACCCCATATGGACTCCCCCCATTTAACCAATATGAGATAGCCCCCTATAAGACAAATGGGATCCTAACAAACCACCACGCTTCCATAATCCGACATCCTCGAAGGCTTTTACTCTAGCAATACTAGACCTGCTAATTCTGGGTCTACCGGTAATTTTCGAGCGAATTAGGAAGCATGGGGTTGGCTCTGATACCAATTGGTGCGATCCCGAAGGAAGCACCGTCATGGCTGCAGCTTTAGTAGCTTTCTTGGTCATCATGGACTTGAGAACTATAGGAAGAAGACGAATCGAAAAGCAGAAGATGAATTAGGGTTTGGAGTAGGAACCTTAACAGAAATCAAGAAAAAGAGAATTTCCCAAATCAATCGCCAGCAACAAACACCCCTTGACAATCATGCAATAAAGACTCCATATCCCGGGGCACACTTGTCTGAGTATACTGGTTAACTGCATAATTAACCAAATACAGAACAAATCCCCTGTGAGTTTGCAGAGCAATCTTGATTACTTCTTTCCCACTGAACAACTGAGTAGGGCTAGGTTGCAGACCATGCAAAACCCATGCAAAACCCAATCTCTACCCTTATGAACGAATTTCAACTTCTTCTCAATCAAGTTGACAGTAACTTCCCTGACCTATTTCATCCATTTAGCACCCACAACAACATCATCTCCCCTAATGGGAAAAACAAGGAAATCATCAACAATTTCATAACCCTGACAGTTAATCTTTACCCCTGAACATAACCCACTTCCTTCCACTTCTTTTCCTCCAACAACTCTCACATTAAAAGTCTGCTTAATTGAGAGTTGTAATCCTTTTTTTTCTAAAATAAAAGGATCAATGTAATTATGAGTAACCCCACTAACCAATAGAATATGAACATCATGATCATTCAGCTGTCCCTTTAGAATTAAGCACTTTGAATTCACACCAGTACTTAAAGAAGAATACTTAACTGATTGTCATCCACATCCTTTGACAACTCCACACTCTCTTATTCAACCAACAACTAATTCAACTATTCCTCATCTTGGATATTAAACAAATCCACTCCTCTTTTATGCACATATGAGTTTTTGTCTTGCAAACATGACCAGGCAAAAACTTTTCATCACAGTGAAACCACAACCCTTTCTTCGTTCTCTCCCAAATCTCATTTGGAGTTAACTTCTTAAGAGTAGGGTTTGGTGGTTGAAACAATGATGAAGGTTGAGCAGGTGAGGAAGTAGAACCTTGGGAAACAAAAGTGTTCTTGAATTGAGGTTTGCATGCATTCCTGTGCGAGTGTCTTAATGCATTCAACTTCTTCCCGTACCTGAAAGCAATCTTGAATGCCTCCCCAAGTGACTGAGGTTCTGCCATGGACACATCATGCTGCAATTCTTCTTTGAGGCCACTCACAAACTGTTGTACCAAATAAGGTTCACTCACACCATCCACTAAACAATGCAACTTCTCAAATTTCTCCTAATACTCTAGCACAGTGGTAGTCTGCTCCAACCTACACAAGGATATAGCTGCATTTTCATAAACTCCAAGCCCAGACCTGTTGCAAATACCCTTCCTGAATTGCTTCCATGTTACCCCTTCATCGGTTTTAAGAAACCACCTGCACCACCGTACATCATCTTCTTTCAAGAAAAAATAAGCTACCCTCACCTTCTTATCTCCTGGAATTTGGTACATATCCAAATAATGCTCAATTTGAAACAACTAATTATGAACATCCCCATTACCCGAGAAGGGACTCATCCAATTTTGGGGGTTTAGGGTAGAAATTTCTCATGCCATATTGTTAAATTCTTCCCATTACTAAAATTATCCCTGAGCTGATATTTGCTTCCATAGAAAATCGATTAGGGTTAGGGTTATGCTTACCAACCGAGTCAAATGGTGGAATCACCTCCATGGATTCTTGATTTGATCTTCACAACGCAACTAGCCCCCCCAACCTGGTGTGCCGCGCAAGAACTGCAGGCATTTGCGCTGATAAATCTTTGACTTGGTTTTAAACCCAACCCATTCGATCGATCAAGAACTGGTGCCGATGTTGCCATTCAAGCTCTGGCGCTGCACCCAATACTCCACTATGATTCACAGTCACCATTTCTTGACGAAGGAAATCACCATCAACCAAATTAGCCGGAGAATCGATCGGCTCTAATACCAATTGGTACAAACCTAACAGAACTCACCCCTAAAAGCTAGCTATTCGAGGGAGGGTAGCCAAGTTTATATCTACCCCATATTGGCTCCCCATTTAACCGATATGGGATCGCCCCCATTAAGGCAAATGGGATCCTAACAATTCCATAACCAATTCAACCATAAACCCTAACTAAACCCTAAACCATCAAGAACAAAAAAATCAATAAACTACCAATCCCTAATTAAACCCTAAATATCAAGAATCAAGAAATAGAGCAAACTTGAAGAGGCGAGAGAGCCGACAAGCAACCGTCAAACGCCGACAGAGACGGCCACACATCCGCCACCTCCGCCGAGTCCTTGTGGGCCCCTCTCGGCACCAAACTCTTGTACGACTGTAAATACAGAAACAGAAGGACGTCGTAACCGTCGATCTGGCGATCGGCGGGGAGGAGAGAGGAGATGACGTCGAGGACGAGGCCGGCGTGGTCAAAGGGGATGCTGAGCTCGCTAGCGAGCGTTTGGGTTTCGATCGAAGAATTTTTCAGGAGAGGAGTTAAGGTTTGGGTTTGGCGGAGGGGGAGGGGTAGGAGGCGGTGGTCGAAGATTTCGCGGCGGGGGCGGAGGCAGAGGTCTGGTTTTACGGTCATCGTCGTCGGCAATTTGCCGTCGATGACGATGAGGGTCGTGATTATTGTACAGTTTACTGTGTTGAGTTTAGTGCTTGCCTGTTTGTAGGGTATGTTGCAATTAGAGACGTGGATTAATGGATATTTGCTTCTTCTTCTTAAAATATTTCAAAAACATGCAAGAAACTGAGAAGTAATCAAAGATTTCACCTTTCGGGTGGTGAGAGACAGGGAGAAAAGGTGGTGACTGGAAGCCATGGCAAAAATAGCTGCTGCTGCTGCTGCTTCTGCTTCTTCTTCTTGGGTGGGTCGGAAAATGGTGGAGAAAATGGAGGAGAAGAATAATTGGAGCCGGGCTACCCGCGACTCTCCTTCTGTAGTTCTGTGATCGAAGTAGTCGTCGCCACTGTAGAAAGGGAAAAGCTTGATGACAAAGAATCGAATTCGATCTTCTTCTTCTTCTTAGTTTTGATTGATTATGAAAGATGTTGTTTTTGTTATTTTGTTTGGTTAAGGTATTGGAGAGATTGTGGATATATTGGTTTTGATTCTTCTTAGTTTTGATTCTTCTTAGTTTTGATTGATTATAACGGTCGACTTTTTTAAAATCTTAACGGGATGGAAAGTTAAGAAAAAGAGACGTCGCCAATGTAATGGGCTGGAGTGGGGGCCCAATTAGGTCAACTATCTCAGTCGTCGGATGCAAGGGACGCAAATCTCAAAGGGACTTCCTTCCCGTACCTAGAGTCGGCGAGTTTGGACATATCTCTAATCTTTAATCTCTAAAATTATAATGGGAGAGGAGTTGTTGCTATCTGTAAATCTAACAACTTACGTATTGTACATGCATAATTAATATAAAAGAGATCTCAAGTTCGAGGTCATACTACGTCAAAATTTTTACTTTAATATATATATGGAAAGGGTCCCTTTCTGTTGTACACTAGGCCGTTGTGTGCACTTATCTGCACTGGGCCTTCCCACATTCGTATTGACGATCCGAATCATTCACATTGATCTACACATTTAAATTAGTCTAAATATGTAAAATCAAATCATTTGAAATTCATTTGCACATCCATCATGTGACTATAAAAAATAACAATTTTCAGCCATACAATTTTGTAACACTTCAATGGATGGGCAAATGATTTTCAAATGACTTGATTTTTCATAATTAGACTAATTTAAATGTGTAGATCAATGTGAATGGTTAAGATCGTCAATACGAATGCGGGAAGGCCGAGTGCACACGGAGGCCTAGTGCACAACGGAAGGGGACTCTCTCTCTCTCTCTCTCTCTCTCTCTCTCTCTATATATATATATATATATATATATATATAGAGAGAGAGAGAGAGAGAGAGAAATCTTCGGTTGCACACTACTTTGGTGAGCATTCCGTGAGCGCTCACGAACTAGAGACCCTATGAAAAATCCGAACCGCTCATATCGTTCTATATGCCTTAGATAGGCTAACAATAAAAAATCAAGTAATTTGAAGTTCATTTGCCCATGATTTACATCATCACAAAATTGTATGGCTGAAAATTCTAACAGCTTGATGGATGGGCAAACGAACTTCAAATTACTTGATTTTTTATTGTTAGGCTATCTAAGGCATATAGAACAATATGAGCGGTTCGGATTTTTCATAGGATCTCTAGTTCGGGAGTGCTGACAGAGTGCTCACCAAAAGTAGTGTGCAACCGAAGGGGACTCTCTCTCTCTCTCTCTCTCTCTCTCTCTCTCTATATATATATATATATATATATATATATATATATATATATATAGGGAAAGCTTCGGTTGAGCACTACTCTAGTGCTCACTGCGTGAACACTAGGCCTTCGGGCGTTCATATAGAAAATCCAAACCATTCACATTGATCTACACATCTAAATTAGTTTAAATATGTAAAATCAAATCATTTGAAATTCATTTGCCCATCGATCATGTGACTATAAAAACAATGATTTTCAGCCATACAATTTTGTAACACTTCAATGATTGGGTAAATGAATTTCAAATGATTTGATTTTACATATTTAGACTAATTTAGATGTGTAGATCAATGTGAACGGTTCGAATTTTTGATATGAACGCCCGAAGGCCTAGTGTTCACGCAGTGAGCACTAAAGTAGTGCTCAACCGAAGCTTTCCCTATATATATATATATATATATATATATATATATATATATATATATATAATATGCACTTGTGATGCACGTTCTAATTTTTTTAAGTATATAGTAAATAATAAGATGCAATCTGGCATCGAATCTGAGACATCCGTTTACTCATCACATACTTTTTACAAATTATCCATAGTGGCACAAACTTTTATTTTATATGAGTGATAATTTTGTAAATAATTATGTCCTAAATAAATTTGAATTTTGAAGGTATTGTGGTAACTAACATCAGTTGAGTAAATGAATGGTTAATATAACTCCCACTTAAAAATTAATGGTTGTGATCATATGGTTGAATGTCTACAAATGACAACCCCAACTCTCTCAGTATAATATTAAAGATATATATATTAAGACGTGCATCGCACGTGTAAATTACTAGTTTTCATCTCTACCATTTTAATGGGAGAGTTTGTCATAATATAATCTCTATTTGTAACCAAACAAACACGTGCAATGCACATCCATAATTAATATAAATGAGATTTTAGGTTTGATACCAGATATGAGACAACATCAGAATTATACACACACACACACACACACACACACACACACACACACACTAGATTTCCCCGTCGGCACGTGCCTACGACACGTCTTCGGAACTATACAACATACGAAAAGTCTTGTAAACAGTAAAACAACAATTATGTAGTTCAAATTTGAATGGTATGACAATAATTAGTTGTAAATAAAAGTCCATGTTTCAATTAGTATATGCTTAAAAATAATTATAAATGAGGGTATAAAATTCAACTTCTTAGTACTTTGAGGGTAAAAAATGATGAAATTTAACTGTTAAGGAGATATTTGTTACTTTCAATGTAGCATGATCAATAAAAAAAGCATAAAAATCTGAAAATTTACGAAACTGAAATTTAACTGTTAAGGAGATATTTGTTATTTTCAATGTAGCATGATCAATAAAAAAAGCATAAAAATCTGAAAATTTACAAACATGAAATATGAAAATCTAAATTTCTATGTAAATAGAGAGAGAATGAGAGAGAGAGAGAGAGAGAGAGAGAGAGAGAGAGAGAGAGAAAGAAATATGAAAACGTGAAGAGAGAATAGAGAGAGAGTAATAAAGTAATGAGTTTTTTTAGGTTTTGTTTTTTTTTTTTGGTGGGGGGGGGGGGATTTGATTTTGGGGGGAAACTTTTTTGAGGAAAAATATGTTTTGAGAGGATGAATCTGAGCCGTTGATTTGGTTTCAATTGAAGGAGAACCACTTGATAGCTTTCTTTGTGTTATATATATATATATATATATATATATATATATATATATATATATATATGGCAAATGCTCAATTGAAAACGGATTTGTTTTCACGGGTTGGAAAACAGCGATCTGAGCCACGGATTTGTTTTCACGGGTTGGAAAACAGCGATCTGAGCCATTGGATGACTCTTGATCGTGATCAGCGGCTCAGATCGCTTCCGCCCATCACCCAATATCACTTAAGTGGTGGAGGGTTATTTTGGAAATTTTGTCCCAAATAACTCTTCGCCTGATTCGCTCTGAAAAATTGATATAACCTAGGCCGTTGTTGGGAACAACGGCCTAGGTTATAAAAATTTGGAACAAGGCCAAACAACGGCCTATGATTCAATTTTTATAACCTAGGTTATATCAATTTTTTTAGAATTCGTGAGGCGAAGAGTTATTTGGGACGAAATTTTCAAAATAACCCTCCGCTGATCAATTGAAACGGATGATGGGGGGCTCGATCTGAGCCGCTGATCATGATCATGAGCGATCCAACGGCTCAGATTGTTGTCTTCCAACCCGTGAAAATTAGACCCGTTTTCAAAGGAGCATTTGCATATATATATATATAAAGATGTGCATCGCACGTGTAAATTACTAGTTATAATTAAAGATAAGAGTATTCGCACATTGAGTTGCAAACTGCAGCCTAACTATAGCCTTACTTTAAAAATGAATTCACTTGTAATTTTTGCTCCAAATCTCGAAATCTTGGCTTTTCTTCATTCTTTCACGAAATGAGCAAACGAACAATTAAAAGAAAGTTTCACATGAGGCCGTAGGTCCCAACTACACCCTCGTAATCGAAGTGCGGCCTCATTTGATGTGACAGAGTGTCTTATACAAATAAATTAGTTTGGCAAATAGTTTAGTTTGGAAAATAGTTTCAAATAGTGGTTAGCTTGAGAAAAAGAAACTCTCCATCTATTAAGAGATGTACAGTTGGAAAATGGGGCTTTCATAGAAGAGAAACAAATCATACACTATTATACAAATTTCCTTGAATCAAGTATGGAAGTTTTCGTTCTATATTTTCAAATCATGAACATCCAATCTAAAAACAGTCCAATTTCCGAATTGTTTCAATTTTCTATTCTTTGAATGGATAATTATAGAACGTTCATAAATAGTTCAAACCTTATTTTGTAATATTTCCATGAGTTAGAGCATCTGCAGTCGTGCTTTGCTAAAAAATAGCTAAATGCATATTATACATATAGCAAAGCGCTTATTGTTTGTTTGATTCTCTTCCTTCTTTTTGCAGTTTTACTCCTTCTTTTTGCAGTTTTACTCCCGGTAAAATTGGTCATTGTTGTACGACCTTTTTTATATATATTGGGTTGGAGTCTTAAGGCTCTATCCGCGTTATTATCCAAAAAAAAAAAAACATATAGCGAAGCGAGTTTGCTGCAGTGGTAAAATGCTATAATATAGCAAACAATTTTTTTTTATGATCGGACGGATCCAGAACTTCTAGATCCGTCCCACGAATTTTAAATAATTTTTGCACTTTTTTTATAATTAAAACTAATTTTTTAGTGCAAAAAAAAAAACAGAAGTGGGCCCCCTTCACAGACGGATCTTCATGATTCGTCCAAGGGGTTTTAGGAATTTTTGGGCAATTTTTTTTCGAAAATTGATTACAAATCGTAGGACGGACTTTCGAGTTCTGTCCGACTAAAAAAAAATTATTTTTTTAATTAATATATAATATGCATATTCTCATGTCCGTTCTCATATATAGCAATCTACTGTAGCTAAGTCGTCAAAATATGCATAAATAGCAAACGACTACATCAGTTCATTTGCTAAAATATGCATAAAATGGATAAATAGCAAACAACTTCAGATGCTCTTATCCTCACTTTTTGCTATAAAAAAAACTTGTCAAGTTCGTGATTTTTTTAAATTTTATGTTTCCTTTTGAATTGCTTCAAAATCGATCAATTCTCTTACATGTTGGATCCCTTATACAAGTTACTTTTTGTCACGCCCCGCTTCCCGGAATACAGGAACACAGGCACGTAACTGAGGCCCAGCGAATGATATAAGTACGCCAACTCATATCATCCATAAGCTGTACCAGTTTTAACTCAACAATATAAGAAAAATGAATCACAACCACGCAGGAAACATGATCACATAAACTAGAATGAAATTCAATAACCAAATCTGGGATATAAAGACTTACCAAATAACTCGAGAGACTCCTGCTCCAATTGTAGAAGATCTGCTCATCAATGCTTCCTAGAAATTCTCTTTATGAACCTGTACTTGTTCATCTAAAAAGAAAGAATAATTTGTCCTTAGAGCAAGTACAGACAGCAAGTAGTGAAAGCAGAGAGTAAGGAGTAAGGTACATGAAGATTATGAATCAAGATCAAATTGCAAGGACAATAATGGCATTAATAAACAATGGTCTTGATAAAGTATACATATGTCAATTTATGTTCATTAGAGTGTTATTTCTCCTATCTAGTGCACGTACTACTGCATCCCATACTACAGGTTCGATGCACGCACAGCAGTGTTCGTTTTAGACTTCGTGGTGGGGTCTACAGAGCGTGTACTCGGTGTCAATAACAATCAATTACCACTTGCAATTAATCAATTTCCAATTATTCAATCAATCATTCACAATCATTACTCCTCCTTCCATGTCAATACGATATCAATATAGGCCTTACCGAGTACATTTTCTGAGACTGTCCACTACTAGGTCAACCCTTATAAATCCCGGCTTGTTTAGTATTTTATTATTATGTCACTCATGTCTATGCAAGTGTGTATAAGAATGTCAAGGGAATGATGATAATGCAGCAACATGATGCATTGCACAATAATAGCATGGAGTAGTAAATCTGAAACAACAATTCTCTTTATATTAATTTAACTGATTTCTAATATAACTGGGTCGAAATCTCAGTACAAGGCAGACAATGCAGCAGGAATTATAAAAGCTATCACGTATGTATATGTTCATTCAAGTCGATAAACAATAGGTTATTATATCATGAAATGCATTACACCAATGTACAATAATTAGGATGTTCTTTACAGTGTACAAGTCCATTTATCATGTCATTGTTCAAGTCACAATATCTCAATCGATCAATGTATTCAATCACCATTCATTTTCTTTATATGCAATTTCTAGTCGTTTTATTTATGTCAATTGTGTATGTAGGCTTGGGTTTGAGTCAATGGATAATTATAAGAGGTCAAAAGTACACCGGGTTAGCTCGTGTAAACCCTCGATACTCCCAACGAAAGGGCACAATGCAAATTGAGATAATTGAAATGGAACTACTTGCGGGAGATCAATAAGCTTGAACTAGAAAATTAAAAGAGTTCAAGTGGACTTGCCTTTTGTAGACGGTTCGAATATATAAAATGGAATAACGGGATCAGAATCCCGGGCAGTAGAATACGTGCAAAATATTTGTGGCAGCCACGCCAAGGTCCAAGATAGCAACTCCAATAGCAATAAACAGCAACTCCACTTCCACAAATAGTAACCCAACTTCACTCCACAACACCAACTCCAATCAATCCAATCCAATCCCCCACTTCACCAAAACATCACACAGCAAGCAAATCCCTTATATTCTCCAAACAACGTACACAACACATACACGTGCAATACACGTATACCCAAACAGCAACCATCCACAACAACAACCCAAAACTTCTTCTTCACTTCAACACAGACAGAGAGAGAGGGAGAGAGAGAAAGCACGCGAGAGAGAAGTGAGTGCGGGAGAGATGGGCGGCGACTCCGGCGATGGGTCGACGGCTGGCTTCAAGCGAAGGATGGCTCAAGCGGTGGTGCGCTCAGGGAGATGACGCGCAGGAGAGGTCGACTGTGGTGACGGACTGAAGTTGAGGAGCGAACGGGCTCGGCGAGGAGTGGAGCTCGGGGGGGTTCTTCGGAGGATGTTGGAGGCGATGCTGGTGTGGGGAGAAGCTCGAGGTTGAAGACGACGGAGGTCGAGCTCGGACTCCGGCAATGGCGATGATCAGCGGGAGCGGTGGCGAGCGATTGGTCGACGAGGTGAGCGGAGGAAGACGATGCGAGGATGCGAAGCGACGAGGAGAGCTCAAGCGGCAGCGACTGGAAGGCAAGGCTTCGGGGTCGCGTTAATGGCGACGGGGAGTGGAAGTCGACTGGAGGGGCGCTGTGGTGATGATGACGAAGCTTTGAGGCGACGGAACAGGAGCGGGGTTCGACAGTGGAGGCGATCAAGCGGTCGACGGCGACCCTCAGGCAGCGACTGGATGGCGACAACGACGACGATGAGGGGCGAGAGGCTCATGGCAATGTGGCGGCGACGATCGGTGGTTGGGAGAGGCGACGGTGAGAGCTCGAAGGGTGAAGTCAATGGTGAAGTTGGGTTCTGGTGTTGCTTCGATTCTCGACTGTGGGGAAGCAATGGCAATGGTGGTGACGCGGCGGGGTGTAGGACTTGAAGACAATGGCCGCAAGGAAGCGAGAGCGCTCGGGAGGAAGACGATGACGGAGGTAGTGGAGTTGCGGCTGTCGACGAACTTGAGGCGAGGGCTCGAAGGTGATCGCACTCGGTTGTGACACGCGAGTGGGAGGAGGAGCAGGGAGACGAGCGGCAACAAATGGCGGAGCAAGGTCTCAGGCAGCTGCACTTCGCGATGACGATGACTTCGGAGTGCGTCGGCTGAGGAGGTCGAGTGGAGCGAGCTCGACGGAGAAGACGAAGGGCAGCGGTGATGGGTTGAGCGGGAGGCGCTCGGAAGGAAGACGAGTGATGGGCAAAGCTTCGATGGGCGAAGGCGATAGGAGGGCACGGTTGGCTCGCGGTGATGGCGAGGTAGAGGATGATGGCGATGGGTTCGCTGATTGTTTGGGTCTGTTCTGTTTTGTTTTGTTTTGGTTGGAGACAAAGGAGAGAGATGGAGAACGGGGAGAAGAGAGAGTGGGGGGAGAGGTTATAACGGGAGGGAGAGAATAATGGGAGAGAGTGGGGTTATTAATAATAAATATAATATTAAATAAGGGTAGTTAGAGATAGTGAGGGATGTGGTTACGGGGATGTGGGAAGAGTGGGGAAATTTGTATACGGGTGTGTGTATGGATTTATGGGTTTGGGTTTAGGGTAGAGTCCAATAGGAGATGGGCTTGATTGTTGGGCTTCAAATAAATATAATAAATTCAATAGGAATTGTTGGGCTTCAATTAAATAACATAACATGTATCAAAATCAATGGGCTCCAAATGAGATAAATAAAAGAAAAGAGACAAATTCTAACTTGGAATATAAATTTGGGTTTCAATATGAGATTCAAAATGATTTAAATGCATTGGAAGGATTTATACGGAATTTGAAATACAAGAATACATGGAAATCCGTATAATCGGAAACAGGGGTTACACTTTTCCCTTCTTTAAACTATAATTAATTTTTAGTGTTGTTAGAACTTAACACCACACACACACACACACACACACACACACACACACACACACACACACACACACACACACCCAATCTTTCCTTATAGGTGGGCCCCCTTCGGGATTTTTTTTTTTGCAACGAAAGAATGGAACCGCAATTATGCGGTTCCATTAAATGCGGTTTCTTTTGCAAAAACTCCCTCCCGTCATTTAGATTTGTCTTATATTAAAATTCATTTGTTTGATTAGTTTTTTTTGAACTTCTTTAATTATTTTATTTGTAGATAATAATAGACAATAATTATACTATTGTTATTTTTTCAACGAGATCTTTAATATGAGACTAATATGAGATATCTTCCTGATTTATTTTAAGTGTAGAAATTAATAATATGAATAAATAATTATACTAATATAGATAAATATACATCGAAAATTACAAAACATAGTATTGAATGAAGCATCGAAAATTAAAAATATATATAATACTGAACAAAGAGCGAATACAAATAATTCTAATTATCGGGATGATCATTATTTTCTCCTGGAAAATAGGTCGAACTACTGAACTCCACCGGATAGAAAGTGGGATCTGAATCACGTAAGAGACCCTGAAAATATCCAGTTGTATTTATGGGTCCTTCCTGTTGGGATTTACGAGCCCTTCTCGTCCGAATTTCCTTCTTTCTACTTTGCAGCTATTCACGATCATTTGGATAAGTTATGGATTCCAAATTGGTCAGTATAATTTTGTTATCTTCAAGTTCATGATGCATATTTTCAATTTTACATCGCCTAGTGAAAATTACAAATGGGAATTTATTCATACAACTACCCCTCAGATATTTTCCAAATGGGAATTTACTCATACAACTGCCCCTGAGATATCGATGGTAGCCGATGATGCAACCCAATTTAGTCAGTTTCTTGCTAGACACAAGAAAATTAAGGACAATGAAGCTCATTTTGAACTTTGGAACGGATTAATTGCTCATTTGTGGGAACGACACGGTGCTAGTACATCAGATGTTTAATTGTTAATATTTTGTAATTTGAATAGTGTGGTACTCTACCTCTTTCTTAGTAAGTGTACTATTTATTTCTAATTAATTGTATTGTATCTTTTTAATTATTTGTATTATCCTTTTGCATTCAAAAAATTGGTTTTGTGCAAAAAAAAATTTAAATTTTTTAAAAAAAACCTCAAAATGGGGTATATTGGAGTACCATTGGAGTACCCCACTTGAAACCCCAAATCGAAATGACATATTCTAAGAAATATGCCAAAATGGAACCCAAAATGGAGATGGAGATGAGGTTCCATTGGGAATGCTCTTAGAACATCGGTGTACGAACCTTTAACCCATACCTCAAATTAGGAGTTTGGGTAGAGAAATGTCATGCTCAATCTACATGGCATGTTAAAATATACATATAGAACACTCAAGTGCTCAACCGTTGCTATAAATTTATAATTTTATCGAAATAGCATGTCTTACTATCACTAACTCAAGTTCATTCATTAAGAGAATTCCTCTGCAAAAATCATGACTAAATTACCTCCTCATTGTAATACCCTGAATTTTATGAATGTGATATTGTAGATTTTACGTGCTGTGCACGTGCAAAATTTTGTATAAATATTCTCTTATGAAATGATTTTCTATAACATGAACAAATAATTATTTTCTCTCTTTTCATCTCATATTTCTTTAAGCCCATTTTTGTCTTTTAAGGAGCCTAAATTTGTTTTCTAAACTAAGCCCAACTTAATAAGTTAAGTATTTTTTTTCTAAAAGCCCACTATTTTTAAAAGCCCATGAATTAACTACTTTTTAATTAACTTGTCATGTCGACACATATTTTTGTAGACAATTAATTAATTCTTAATGTACAACTTTAATTAGGGGGGACACAAGTTGGGACACGTGCTTGCACGTATGTGTGCTTTGCACACCCTCCTTGGCCGGATTGTAAGAGAGAGAGAGTGGGGGTGTGGACTAGTGGAGAGGTGATTTTTGTGTCATGGGTGGTTGCTACAACTTCCCATCTTATCCTAGCCATTCATCTACAATCATCTAGTGTAATCCAAGCCATCCATTCTATCCTAAAACTAGTATAAATACCCCCTCCCTTCATGCATACAACACTAAGAAATTTTTTTGAAAGAAAGAAACTATAGGAGAGTAAAAGATTGAGAGAGAGTAAAAGATTGAGTGTATTAGTGTGTGTGTGTGTGTGTTCTCTATTTTGGAATTCGGCTACTTCAACCCACAGCAAGAGAGAGGGCTCGGGTTTCACCAAGTGCAAGGAGGAGGAACATTGTGGTGGCTCATTCTAGGAGGAGAAGGACCGCTCGTGTGTTCAAGGAGATCGTAGGAGCTTTGTAGTATTTTCTTCAAATTGGTGGGTGGTTTTCTATACTTCTAATATTAGATATCATGCTAGGAAATTTTTGATATTTATGCATGCTAAAAGAACCAATAAGATAATCACTTGTAGACTCTAAAAAAAGGATTTGTTAGACGAATGAGTAAATGCTTGATGAATTGTGTGCTATTGGTTATAATTCGTATTTAATGTAATTAAAATTCACTTATTGCCATGAAGTTGTAGAATTGGAACCATGTAATTGTAGGAAAAGGTTCATGTGTTGATTAGTGAATGAATTATTAAATTTTTGCGCTTATTGAACCATTGTATTATTTTGCTCAAAAATACAACTTGGATTATAAGCATTATGAATAAAGAGGAAAAAGAAAAAAATAGAAATTTATGCTTTTTAATAAAATCCTAATGCAAGGTATTCAGTAGAAGATTGTTAAAATGAACTCTTGCATTTTGTTAACATATAACACAAATTAGAATGAAGATACTCGTTGTAAATGTCAAAAAAAATTATTTTAAAAACACTGATTTGTTAAATGTATGTAAATTCAGTATTCTGGAAATTTTTAGGAATTTTTGTGAAGAAGAAACTAAGTTATGATCTTTTGAAAAAAGAAATATTTCCAATAAACAGAGACTCGACTTAAATCCATTTTAAACCAATCCTATATTAGTTATTCCCTATGGTCATACTGGTTATAGGGAGGGGCTTTAGTTGCGTAACTGTGGCACTGGTGACTGTGTGTGTGTGTGTGGGGGGGGGGGGGGGGTTCGAGTCTCGGCAAGGGGCTTTTTATTCCAAAATTCGATTTCCCCCCAAACACCAAGAATTAAACTCAAACCCATTTCACTCCGTCCATGTGACAGTTGGGCACCTTGTCCCTTTTGGCTAGCGCGTGGGCTTTGGGTCTCGGTGACTGTGCACTGTATGTGTGTGTTGTGCGGTTCGAACCTGGCAGTGGCCAAAATTTTTTTAGAAAAACCCTTTTTCCCTTTTTCTTGATATATTTTTTTGATTATTTTCAAATAAAAAAAATACTTATACTATAAAATAAATATTGAGAAAATATGAGAAAAAATCCTGAGTATTTATAAACTTCAAAAGAAAAGAAAATTTATTTGGACATTAGACCTTTAAATAAAGAAGCAAAAATACAACTTTTTAAGAGTGAGTAGTTCATTTTAGTTTTGATCCTTTGAAATTCTAAAATAAAGAAATGAAAACTTTGGAGTATAGAAATGATGGCAAAGAAATAATTTTGAGCCCTTTTTGTTAAGTAGAATCAAATGAGACTTTTTGATATGCAAGTTGTGCATAGAAATGTGTTGAAAAGAGAACGTGATGAAATGTGAAATTTTGTGAACATGCTTCAATGAATATGAAATGAGGACTTATACTAGAACTTGGCTAAGACTATACATCGGCAAGAATGAAAAGTATTAAAAAGAGGATTTATGATTTTTTTTGACCAAGTTTGGATCGTTGATAATGAATGTTGTTGAAAGGACCGATGTAGGAGTAATGCTAGATTCTAGAATAGTGACCTCAGATTATATATAAGGATAAGATACATAGTGAAGAGGTGACGAACGTAAGAGACAACATGAGTATGAGGGCCATTGGATTGGCGGCATGAGAGTATTCACAGGATGTCCCATGATGCGTCATGATTAGGGCATGGATACTACTCCAGAGTACCGTCCCGGTGGCGACGCTTATGGGGTGATCGAATGACTGCGGGTGGTGTCACGTTTATGGTAGGATGTGAATTACCACAGGATGCCTGCATGATGAGTCATGTGTCAGTGCGTTGGGATTCTCTCCAGGGCGCCTAGACGTGAGTTCGTAGTTCATAGAATGCCTAAGATACTTATCGTAGTTACAGTAGTAGATTAAGTCATAACGAGGGATTGAACTCTACAAGATGAAGAACGATTAAGGGCTTGCCCTCGGACCTATGTAGTATGGGACGCATAGAATCCGAACAAGTGCGCATTAGTGTCATGTAAATATTAAATAACTGCATTAAGGACTAAGTGCACAGCACAACACAACATCAATATGATAGTCCCTTATAGTTTTACTTGTGATCAAGTTTGTGGTTGTTTAAGTATGGAAAATCGTTATACTACTTCCAGCATAGAGAGGATGGCCGTGTATAATATTTCGTCAGTGAATGAACTGACGCGCCCACAGTTTCATATGCAGGAAAAAGAGGGTGACAAATCGAAGTTTACATGCAGCTCAAAGATTGATTTAAATGTTGTATAGTTGATTCATGTAATTACTGTAAATTGCTTCCGCTGTAATAATGTAAAGGTATAATGTAACTCTGATGTAACAAATGTTTTATTTTCCTTATAAAATTGTACGAAAGAAGTGTAAAGATCCTGTGAACTTCGAATTCAGTTGTTTTGGAATTCGGGGTGTTACACTCATAGACTTTGGTCACCCTTACATTTATATACCTCCATCCGATTTTTCTATGCTAAAAGTTCTTCTTTTTCGTTTTAATATTTTTTATGGGGTTAGATCAAGCGAGCAATTCTAATCTTAAAGCATGTCTCACTTGATTCATCGAGAGGCTAATAGGCCCAACGTGATTATTTTATGAGTTCTTCTATGATGCAAACTCTTAACTATCTTAACCACTTTTAGACAGCCCCTATAAAAGTGGAGTTAATTTCCATTTTGTTTGAAAACATGTTAGTTTCTGTATTATCTTTTTAAACGAACCAATAAATACGGACCACTATTTTGTTGATTTTCTCTTTGTTTAGAAATATTCTTATGATCAAAATTGTATATGATTTTATATAGGGAGTAAAACTAACTATTGGATCATCCCAAATATTGTGTTGAAAATTGAGATATCTTATAATCAATAGTTTATAATTCATTGATTTGGGTTACTTGAGTTATGGATTAAATAAAATAAAAACATCAAATTTTAATGAAACATTGTAAAATTTCAACATTTCAACATCAAATTAAGATTGCAACTTTATCTTCTCAAATAAGGAGACAAGCCAACCCACTACTAACCCAAATTAACAAACATGTAAATCTACAAAACCTCTTTAATTTTTCCACAACACATGAACCCTTCGCTGCGGTATGATGTTTCATGTGGATGCCACCGATAACTAAGTAATGTTTGATGTACCACGCACACACCAAGTAGAGTTAATACGTACATACATACGCATGCAATAAACTGTAATCTCCTTATTAAAAAAAATATTAAAAATACAAATTAAAAAATGAGTTATGATGATTTTATATCCGGAGCCAAATCTAGTCTCATATGTGTAACCCTAGTGGATGGTTGAAGAAATATTGATAAAAAAAGAGAGGAGTTTTCGGTTAGATAATTTTTTATAAGAAAAATAAATTATTGGAGAAGAAAAGTGAGAGATAAATTAGGGAGAGAATATTTCAAATGACGAAAATGTTCCTTTTTTCCTTAATAAAATTTATTACCTATTAAAATAAATAATACAAATCGTACGGCTATGAGCGAATATAGGTTAATTACAAAAAATATTAAGAAGTTATGTTAGTTGGGACTTTGCATTCTAAAAAAATTCCTATATTATTATTTTCGGGTATTAAAAACATGGGTCGCAACTGTGTGCTCTCATACCCCAACTTTACGGCCCAACCCACTAACCGAAATATGACCGTTGGAGACTTCAAACCAAATTCGACCGTAGGACAAATTCACCTGCT
The DNA here is from genome assembly GCA_017893485.1 of Hemerocallis citrina. Classification (NCBI taxonomy): domain Eukaryota; kingdom Viridiplantae; phylum Streptophyta; class Magnoliopsida; order Asparagales; family Asphodelaceae; genus Hemerocallis; species Hemerocallis citrina. The sequence continues at coordinate 1,372,630 of JACEHZ010000418.1, forward strand.
CTTTCCTCCCCCAGTTAAGGAAAACTTCTTTCCAACCCTCCCCCTCTCATTATGATTATTACTTACTCCCTCTTGTACCAGCTAAAACCTACTGTAAAAATCATTACAGATATTTAGAGAGAGAAAGAAACAAGAAGAGTGAAGAGAAAGAGAACCCCAACAGGTTCTTCATCTTATTCTTCCTCTACTCATCCTCCTCTTCTCTCGAAATTCGACAGAAAGAAAGAAGAAGGACAAGAGGAAGCCATGGCCACCAAACATCAAGTTGTTGTTCCTCAACCACAGAGAGGTAATCATTCTATTCTAATCTTTGTCAATAACCCTTGTTTTCATTCTTTTCTTTCATGGGTTTCTTGTTCTTCCTTTCTTGATCTTCTTTTGAAAATTTAGGATAATGGGTAATTTATATTTGTTGATTGGTGATTAAGTTCTCTGTGTTGTTGCATTTGTCATTTTATTTGAATATTCATGAGAAGAGAAATTTTAATAAAAGGAATTGAAGGGTCATCCTCTTATTAATAATCCATAGATAATAAACCCTTTTGTTTAATTTCTTGTGAAAAGATTTGATGCCTAATTTTGAGGATTTCCCCCGCTTTTTTGATGAATAGAATAATGGGCCTTCTTCTAACGTTCTCTTCATTCAAGTTATCTTATGAAGTTTGTCGAAAACCATCTTATAATCTTTTCATTGTTCTCTTATGAAAAAAATGTCCAATAATCTTTCCTTTAATTGTTCAACAACAATCACAGGTGGGGGAATACCGAATGCCAAGCCAAAGAATGCTGCTGCTCTACCTGGTCAAGAAAGGAAGAACGGCCAAGCCCTTGGGGATATCGGCAACCTTGTCCATGCCGCAGTGGCTAAAGGGAAGACTCTTGCTCCGATCAATCGCCCTATCACTAGAAGCTTTGGTGCTCAACTCCTTGCGAATGCCCAGGCTGCTCCTGCCGAGAACAAGGTATATCCAAGTCTTGAACCCTTATTTATTTCTTGATTATTTTTCTGAATATTAGTTGATCATGTTTTTGTCGGTAATTTCAGAAACCAGTCATTATTCCTACTGAAGAAGTTAAGCTGAAGGTGACGGTTGTTGCCGCTAAATTTGGTGTGGGGGCAAACAGATAGTATTTGTGGATTTTTAGGGAAACTGAATAGTAAACATACGTACCTATTCCGTCGGGGTTTGACCGTTGCTCCCGCCGTACACATGCAAAAAGTGCGAGACACCGGGGTTGTTCCCGGCGACGCACCCTCCGACGCTCAAGTCAGTAATCTGGCAGACTATGAAAGAGCGCAAAAACTGGTGAAAGATTGATTACCTCTTAATGGAGATGGGTGGGGGGTATTTATAGGCATCTTAGGGAACAGATTAGGCATGTAATTCCTGTGTATAGATAAGGAATGTAATCCCTAATCCCCAGTGAAAGGATAGATATGAATCAGGGCCGTTGATTAATATTAATCAGAAACCCTAATTCTATCCTGCTGGACCGGGTTTCAACCCGCACCCAGTTGAGGTGGATCCGTTTGCGGGTTATTGGATCTGTGAGAAGGAGACCCAGTACCCGCTTCTGACCCGTTTGTAGGTAAAATTACTGCCTTACCCCCGGACTTCAGGATTCGTGCCCAATTTGGATGGTCTCGATTAAACCCCTATTTTTAGCCATATCACGAGCCCTCCACTCCTAAAGGCTGAGGGCAATCAGTCTTTGAGGAGTAGTTTGACTATTTTAGTGGCTAGTGGGGTTGTATCGGAGTCCGAATGGATGTTTTTGAATCCCGAAGTAGGTGGTAAGGTAACTCCTTCTTCTTTTTTGAAGCCATATGGTGTATTGAGTTTTTATCTATTTTTTCGGGCTGTTTATTTAATTTTGCGATGTGTTAACTAATCATTTGGGGGTCTTGGCTGTATATTCTAGGCAATAATTGTTCGTTCGGAGGCTCAAAAATATCCCCCGAATTTTTAATTATTTCCTAGAATTTTTAGCTAATTTTCCCGAATTTTTAGTAATTTTTCGCAATTTTTAAATAAATAAAATGATTTAAATAAATAAAAATCGATTTTTTAATACTTATTTATGACATGGCGTCATCTGAGCCCTCGATCAGGGCGGAGCGCGAACTTCGGAACGATCAGACGGTCCCTGCTCCTCGGTAAGCTTTTTTGCCGTATACGAGGGTCGGTACCTCGGCACCTCGGCTCGGAGGGCCAGCGCCTCGGCTCGGAGGGTCAACGCTTCGGCTCAGAGGATCCGAGGTACGTGGCATCATCTGGGCCGTCCATCTCAGCGTGGATCTCCATAAAACGCTATCTTGTCGTTTAGTGGACGTGGCCAAATCTGGGCCGTCCATCATGACGAGCGCGCTTTTTCACAAGATCCAACGGCTGATATGGGTCGGTGTGATTTTTTGCCATATCGAGGGTCGGTACCTCGGCACCTCGGCTCGGAGGACCAGCGCTTCGGCTCGGAGGATCCGAGGTACGTGGCATCATCTGGGCCGTCCATCTCAGCGTGGATCTCCATAAAACGCTATCTTGTCGTTTAGTGGACGTGGCCAAATCTGGGCCGTCCATCATGACGAGCGCGCTTTTTCACAAGATCCAATGGCTGATATGGGTCGGTGTGATTTTTTGCCATATACGAGGGTCGGTACCTCGGCACCTCGGCTCGGACTCCTAGTATTGTTGGCCGAAGTGCTAAGTTGGCTGTTTTGGAGGAGGCGTTTCTTGAAGGTTCCACTCTTCCGCACCCAATAGCTCGGCTGCTCGGCTGAGCTGTTCGGTAGCTCGGCTGAGCGGGCCGATGGCAGGCAGCTCGGAAGGTATGCGTGGCTGGATCTGGGCCGTTCATCATGGCGCGCATCACGAGGATGGGTTCAGATCACGAGAAAACGTTATCTTGTCGTTTTGTGGGCGTGGAGCGATCTGAACCGTCCATCAGATTCTGTCGCGAATTTTGAAGAGATCCAACGGTGACTTCGCCTCGGGTTGATTTTTCTCCATATACGAGGGTCGGTACCTCGTCATCTCGGCTCGGCGAATCAGGGCTGGTGGCCGAGGCGCTGAGTTGGCTGTTTTGGAGGAAGCGTTTCTTGAAGGTTCCACTCTTCCGCACCCAGTAGCTCTGCTGCTCGGCTGAGCTGTTCGGTAGCTCGGCTGAGCGGGCCGATGGCAGGCAACTCGGAAGGTACGCGTGGCTGGATCTGGGACGTTCATCATGGCGCGCATCACGAGGATGGGGTTCAGATCACGAGAAAACGTTATCTTGTCATTTTGTGGGCATGGCGCGATCTGAACCGTCCATCAGATTTTGTCGCGATTTTTGGAGAGATCCGACGGTGACTTCGCCTCGGGTTGATTTTTCTCCATATACGAGGGTCGGTACCTCGTCATCTCGGCTCGGCGAATCAGGGCTGGTGGCCGAGGCACTGAGTTGGCTGTTTTGGAAGAAGCGTTTCTTGAAGGTTCCACTCTTCCGCACCCAGTAGCTCGGCTGCTCGGCTGAGCTGTTCGGTAGCTCGGCTGAGCAGGCCGATGGCAGGCAGCTCAGAAGGTATGCATGGCTGGATCTGGGTCGTTCATCATGGCGCGCATCACGAGGATGGGGTTCAGATCACGAGAAAACGTTATCTTGTCGTTTTGTGGGCGTGGCACGATCTGAACCGTCCATCAGATTCTGTCGCGATTTTTGGAGAGATCCGACGGTGACTTCGCCTCGGGTTGATTTTTCTCCATATACGAGGGTCGGTACCTCGTCATCTCGGCTCGGTGAATCAAGGCTGGTGGCCGAGGTGCTGAAGCTAAATGTTGGTGGACTCAGTAGCTCGGTTTGGCGGACCGGTGGCCGAGTCGTGAACTTAGTGATGTGGGGAACCCTTCTTTCTTCGAAACGTCGCAATACTCCGCTTGGCGCTTTGGCTTCGTGGGCTTTTCATGTTTCCCAAGAAGGCCTAATACTTTTGGGTTATAAGTTTTCACTCTCCCACCCCGAGCTCATTTCTTACTTTTCACTCCAAGCTTTCACTTTTGCTCTCTAAGTTCTCTGCTAGCGGCGACTTTTGCTCCAAGGCGGTGCTGTTAGCTGTCGCGTGGGCTAGGCGATTTCCGGCGAGCGCATTCCGACCGTGAACGTCATTTCAAAGTTCAGTTTCCTTAGTCTTAGCCTTTTACCTAGAGATGTCACGAGTGAACTCGGGAAGTGGGGCCTCGTCCTCGGGCGATGATGGTGCCGAGGAGAGGAGGAGGTCGGAGGTCCGGAGAAAGGGTAAACAAGTTGCCGAACCGTCTGTAGCCGAGACGAGGCAGGAGAAGAAGAAGAGGAGGGTGGAGACCCAATCTCCCGTGGTTGAGGTGGTCGTGCAAAACCCAAAGCAAGCTCCCGAGATGGGACGATATCCCTCTGTTCTGTCCGGGTATTCGGGTGTCAGGCAGTACGAGGGTGACCTTTTGGAGAAAGCTATCTATGGGAAGTCGAAGATCGTCGAGGAACCTAACCCGGCCCTTCCCACCGAAGCCGACGAGCTCATTTCGGTGTTGTCCGAGAAGGATCTACTTCGGATAAGAAAGGCCTTCGTCATCCCTCCGGAGTACAAACTGATGCTCCCCGGTCCCGGGATGCGAGCAAATTCCAAGCTGTCGTCGTCGGATATGTGCATGTTCGACTTCGACTCCTTGAATGTCGGGCTACGTTTCCCACTGCATCCTTTCATCCTTCAGATCCTTGGCTGGTTCTGCCTCGCGCCGACCCAATTCATGCCGAACACATGGCGTCATGTGAACGCTTTCTTGCTTCAGTGCAGAGCCGAAGTGGAGCCGGATCTAACGGTCTTCCGAGGCCTATATCGAATAAACAGGCAGCACAAGACGGAGTACCGGTACTACTTGGGGCCGAGGAAGGGTGTTAGGATTATAGAAAACCCCGACTCAATTAAGGGTTGGAAGGAGAAGTATTTCATAATAAAGGGTGAGGCGATCCGGCATATTCCGACCCGGTGGAAAGTGGAGGTGCCGAAATTTGCACGAGCCGACCCCGTATTGTCTGAGGCCGAGGAGGAGGTGGCGAGGAAGATAATGGCCCTTCCGCTGTTGAGTTGGAGGGAGTTGACGGAGGAGGTGTTGTTCGGGTCCGGCCTAAGCCCCATCGACCCGAGTATGCTCCTGACATCTCATTTATTTTTGTTTTTCAAGTCTTTAGTTCGTCTTGCTGATTTGTTCTTTGTTGTCCGATGCAGAAGCGATGAAGATCGATTTCAACTCTATGATGGCCGATAGGTCCAAGCTGGCCGGGGGCAGAAAGAGGAAGAGGGCGACCGAGGCTGCCTCGTCGACTCCGCAGCCCACTGTCGCTTCTACCACCACCCCGCCTCCTCCGGCTACCGAGGTGCCTTCGGAGGTGGTTGTTGCCGAGGAGGCCTCGGTCCCTGTCGCCCCGGCCGTGATTGAGGGGACCTTCGACGTCAACGCAGCGCTGGCGCTCGAGGCTCCTCCGTTGACTAGGGTGGCCGAGGAAATCCTGACCAAGCAGCACAAACAGTTGTTTGTGCCGAACTGGCGAGTGAGGAATCATGACGGATTCCTCGGCAACTCGCAGATGTCAGTGCAGGTCATCAAGCACTTGGCGACCCCGAAGGACAAGGCCGCGCTGAAGGCGGGGACAGTCGGCGATGACACCTATGAAGTCGCTCGGTCGCTCATTTCGGTAAGTGTCTTTTTGCGAATTTCTCCAAGTTTGTTGTTCGGCTTGCGCATCACTCTGATCGCTGTCTTTGTAGGCCACCTGCCACTTCGGCCACCTCCTCGAGACGTTTGCCGCGCAGGAGAAGGAGCTGAGGGCCGCCAGCGACAAAGACAGGTCGGCAAAGGTCAGGGCGGTCAAGGAACTTGAGGCCGAGCAGAGGCGAGCCGAGGCTCTGGAAGTCCGGGTGGCCTACCTTGTTGCCGACCTGGAGAAAGCCAAGGGGCGCATCAACACGGAGTCTGCCAAGGCCGCCAAGGCCGCCGAGGAACTGGCTGCGGCGCTGAAGTCCTTGGCCGAAGAGAAGGAGGAGAAGGGGGCCTTGGCATCGAAGATCAGGGCTGAGGTGGAGAAGGAGGCCGAGGCCGAGGCGAAGAAGCACATGGTCGAGAACATGGAGAGGGCCTATCAGAGGGCACTCGATCATGTTCAGGATCGTGTCCCCGACTTCGAGCGGGTCGGCTACAGACTGTGGCCAGGGTCGCCTTCAGGCGACGAGGAGGAGGGAGGCGAAGGCGACGAGGACGAAGGCGACGACGAGGAGGAGACCGACCGCCCCGCGGCGAACGCCCGGGTCGAGGGGAGGATCGAGGGGCCATCTAACGACGTGCCCGAGGTCGATGCGGCGATGCAGGTGGACCCCTGATCCCCTCGCAAATTCTTTGTAATTTCTTGTTTTGTTCTTTCAAAAGTGTAATGCCTTTTGCGGACTGGCCACCGCTTTTAATGAATGAAAAATGTTTTGACTTCGAAATTTTGTCTAAGTGTTTGGTTCGGCAATATAGTACTTCAATGCTGTCCCTTTCTCATTTCAGATTGCCGAGCAGACTCTTATCACCTCTGCTGATCGGCGCCGAGCCGAGTTGTTTAAGCGGTCTCGGGAGGATCATCTCGAGGGTGAGGTTCACCTGACGAGGAGAATACTTCGCAACTTAGAGATTAAGTATAGTGAAGCGTTGGCCGAGCTGCACCATCTACAGATAGTCGAAGCCGAACTATCTGCTAAGGAGGAAGAGTTGGTCCGGGTCTTGGCCGAACGAGACGACTTCGCAAGGAGGGTAGAACAGTTGCAAAGAGTGACGGTCGACAAGAGCATCGAGGTAACCCATTTGCGACGCGTCATATCTGACAGCGCCGAGTATCCTGGCTCGGCAAAACTCCCTCGATTCAAAGTGATTGTGAAGGACGACACGTTGAAGGATCGGATCGTCGAACTGGAGGAGGAGGTTGCTCGGCTCAAACCTCAGCCGGCGAGGGCTAACGTCCGGAGCACCTCATGTACTCGCGAAGATATTGAGCGAGTGATCACGTTTTATCAAGCCGCGAGCCGGACTCCTATCATCGGCAGATCAGCCGCCGATGCCCAAAGCGGCATAGCGGTGTCTTCAAGTGGTGCTTCGGTCGGAGCAACTGTCAGGGTCAGCGGCGAGGGCGCGTCTCGATTCGTCGGTTTAGAGTCGAGCTCGGAGGTCAAGAAGCGCCGACCCAAGGTGTCGCTGAACCGGAGTGTCCCCCTTCCTCGGAGGTAGAGAACAGGTCGTGTCTTATCTTCGGATGTCTTTAGAACCGTCCTTTGGAGTGTTTTTCGAATTCTTTTGTTGTAATCCTTTTGTAGATTTATCCAAGTTATATTAATAAAATTGGAGTTGACTTATCCGAGCTGTTATCTGTTGGCTTCTTTTTGTGCTGTAATCGCGTTAGCTAGGGTAGGCTCGAAGTACATCCGCGAGTCAAGTGTTTGCTTTATCGAGCATTTTAGCATCGAAACTCACTTTTGCCGCAGTTCTGAATCTTGCTCGGCGCCTTCGGATGCGGCTCGGTTCGGCGGCTGAGGTACAGCTGTTTCGAAGCTGCAGCCACGTGGTCCGAAAAGGAATATGGGCCTTCAGTCGTCCGAGCATGGATCTGAGGTCACGGGGCCAGTTTACTAACAGCATTAATGGCGCCCCGGGATCCATGGGGGGCATTTCACTTTCCCAAGGGTATTGGGAACGGTGCCCCTTAATTAACACACGGCGCTTCGGCTCCCTAGGTGCGACTTTTGGACCCCCGAGGGTCATAATGACAGTCTCTTGGAGGAAGGCTATAAATCCCACACCCCCCCTTGTAGTTTGTCATTGTAGTCTAGAGCTCTTGTGGCATCGATGGCATCTGCCTTTGGGCGGATGCCTGTTTTGAAAAAGCTTTTGCCTCGAGAGGTTCCGAAGAGTGGCCATTCTACTGCCTTGTTCTTCTCTCGTTCCTGACGGCCCCGATGTGGGTGTCAGGGGCGGGGGAGGACAAGGCAGAAGAGTTGGCGACCGTAGTCCGGACCTGAGGGAGAGGCTCTTCGGGAGGAGAGGTGGTCGCTCTTCCACCATGGTCTTCTCCTGACTCTGACGGCTCCGAGGCGGGTGTCAGAATCAGGGGAGATCATGGCGGATGAGGTGATGACCAAAGTCCGAAATCCGGGGGGGGGTCCCCTAAAACTTTAATCCGAACTTTTTGAGACTAAGTTTTTGCTTCGTATAGGTTGGCAGTGTTCATATAGCTTCGTTGGCCAAGGCAATTGCGAAAGAAAGTTGATTCGGATTGCCTGTTGCTTGGCGTTCGGGGCCGAGCGAGGTGAGATGATCAGGGCCGTTGGATGGTGGCACGAATCTTGAGGCGGGTCCAGTTCCCAAGAAAATGTTATCTTGTCGTTTTGTGGACATGTGGCTGAATCAGATCCGTTCATCACACTCTAGCGCACATTTTGAGTCGATCTGACGGTGGTTTCGCCTCGGACGGTTTTTTCGCCATATACGAGGGTCGGTACCTCGTCCGCTCGGCTCGGTAGTCGTGGGGATAGGTCGGAAATGACCATCTTACCCCGGCCCGTTTGAGGACGAGCTGGTGAGGTAAAGTCGAGCCATAGGACCCCGACCGTCGTTCGGTTAGTTTAAGGGTTGTGGGAGCAATTCCGAATGGCGAGCTACTTCTAGCTCGCTTAAGAGCGAATCTTACGAAGCAGACTCGAGCCAAGTGTTGGACTCCGAACTATTCAACGGCTGTGGGAGCAATTCCGAACGGCGATCTACCTCCGGCTCGTCTATGGGCGAGCCGGGGAGGTAAAGTCGAGCCGAGCGCTGGACTCCGAACCATCTTGAGATTAGTTTAAGGGTTGTGGGAGCAGTTCCGAATGGCGAGCTATTTCTAGATCGCTTAGGAGCGAACTTGCGAAGTAGAATCGAGCCAAGTGTTGGACTCCGAACCATTCAACGGCTGCGGGAGCAATTTCGAACGGCGATCCACTTCTGGCTCGCCTACGGGCGAGCCGAGGAAGCAAAGTCGAGCCGAGTGCTGGACTCCGAACCATTGTTAGATTAGGTTAAAGGTTGTGGGAGCAGTTCCGAATGGCGAGCTACTTCTAGCTCGCTTAAGAGCGAACTTACAAAGCAGACTCGAGCCAAGTGTTGGACTCCGAACCATTCAACGGCTGTGGGAGCAATTCCGAACGGCGATCTACCTCCGGCTCGTCTATGGGCGAGTGAGGGAGGTAAAGTCGAGCCGAGCGCTGGACTCCGAACCATCGTGAGATTAGTTTAAGGGTTGTGGGAGCAGTTCCGAATGGCGAGCTACTTCTAGATCGCTTAGGAGCGAACTTGCGAAGTAGAATCGAGCCAAGTGTTGGACTCCGAACCATTCAACGACTGCGGGAGCAATTTCGAACGGCGATCCACTTCTGGCTCGCCTACGGGCGAGCCGAGGAAGCAAAGTCGAGCCGAGTGCTGGACTCCGAACCATTGTTAGATTAGGTTAAAGGTTATGGGAGCAGTTCCGAATGGCGAGCTACTTCTAGCTCGCTTAGGAGCGAACTTGCGAAGCAGGCTCGAGCCAAGTGTTGGACTCCGAACCATTCAACGGCTGTGGGAGCAATTCCGAACGGCGATCTACCTTCGGCTCGTCTATGGGCGAGCCGGGGAGGTAAAGTCGAGCCGAGTGCTGGACTCCGAACCATCGTGAGATTAGTTTAAGGGTTGTGGGAGCAGTTCCGAATGGCGAGCTACTTCTAGCTCACTTAGGAGCGAACTTGCGAAGCAGACTCGAGCCAAGTGTTGGACTCCGAACCATTCAACGGCTGCGGGAGCAATTTCGAACGGCGATCCACTTCTGGCTCGCCTACGGACGAGCCGAGGAAGCAAAGTCGAGCCGAGTGCTGGACTCCGAACCATTGTTAGATTAGGTTAAAGGTTGTGGGAGCAGTTCCGAATGGCGAGCTACTTCTAGCTAGCTTAGGAGCGAACTTGCGAAGCAGACTCGAGCCAAGTGTTGGACTCCGAACCATTCAACGGCTGTGGGAGCAATTCCGAACGGCGATTTACCTCCGGCTCGTGTATGGGCGAGCCGGGGAGGCAAAGTCGAGCCGAGTGCTGGACTCCGAACCATTGTTAGATTAGGTTAAAGGTTGTGGGAGCAGTTCCGAATGGCGAGTTACTTCTAGCTCGCTTAGGAGCGAACTTGCGAAGCAGGCTCGAGCCAAGTGTTGGACTCCGAACCATTCAACGGCTGTGGGAGCAATTCCGAACGGCGATCTACCTTCGGCTCGTCTATGGGCGAGCCGGGGAGGTAAAGTCGAGCCGAGTGCTGGACTCCGAACCATTGTTAGATTAGGTTAAAGGTTGTGGGAGCAGTTCCGAATGGCGAGCTACTTCTAGCTCGCTTAGGAGCGAACTTGCGAAGCAGGCTCGAGCCAAGTGTTGGACTCCGAACCATTCAACGGCTGTGGGAGCAATTCCGAACGGCGATCTACCTTCGGCTCGTCTATGGGCGAGCCGGGGAGGTAAAGTCGAGCCGAGTGCTGGACTCCGAACCATCGTGAGATTAGTTTAAGGGTTGTGGGAGCAGTTCCGAATGGCGAGCTACTTCTAGCTCGCTTAGGAGCGAACTTGCGAAGCAGACTCGAGCCAAGTGTTGGACTTCGAACCATTCAACGGCTGCGGGAGCAATTTCGAACGGCGATCCACTTCTGGCTCGCCTACGGGCGAGCCGAGGAAGCAAAGTCGAGCCGAGTGCTGGACTCCGAACCATCGTGAGATTAAAGAGTTAAAGGCAGAGAGACAATAGTAGCAAGAATATGAAAGAACTTTATTTATTAATATCCAATGATCGGCTGCTTCTAAAGTTGCTAGCCGTTATTACAATGAAAAAATAAAAGAAAATTACTACTAAGTAACAGGAAAGGAATGGTTCGACATCTCGAATTACTTAGAGAGGCGTTGTTGCTCTCTCTTGGTATCTTAAGAGATGGTCGGCATTCCAAGTCCTGGGAATTTCCCTGCCTTCGAGATCTTCTAGTCGGTATGTGCCGGGGCGTATTACTTTTGAGATCTTGTAGGGTCCCTCCCAATTCGGGGCCAGTTTGCTTTTCTGTCCGGAGAAGGAGATGGCCAATTTTCGGAGGACTAGGTCCCCTTCTTTGAGGTCTGTTGGGCGGACTCTTTTGTTGTATGCTAGTTCAATCCTTCTTCGGTAGCTTTGTTGCCGTATGGCAGCTCTCTCTCGGATTTCATCTATCAAATCCAGACTTGCTCTGAGCTCTTTAGCGTTCTGCTCTTCTTCATAAGCTATCAGACGAGGAGAGGGTATCCCGACTTCAAGGGGGATGATGGCCTCGGACCCATAGGTGAGATTAAACGGGCTCTCGCCTGTTGGGGTCCGCTTGGTGGTGCGGTAATTCCAGAGCACATTAGGTAGCTAATCGATCCACAAGCCTTTGGAACACTTGTCTAACCTCTTCTTGATGCCCGAGAGGATCTGTCGGTTGGCATTTTCGGCCTGGCCATTCGACTGGGGATGGGAGACGGAGGAGAATCGGTGTTGTATGGCGAGGTCTTCACATAAGGCTCGGAAGGCGGCCCCGGTGAATTGCGTTCCGTTATCCGTAACTATGACCCTGGGAACGCCGAACCGGCAGATCACATTTTTCCAGAAGAATTGGACGACCCTATGCTCGGTGATCGTAGCCAGGGGCTCGGCCTCTATCCATTTCGAGAAATAGTCGACTGCCACGACTAGGAACTTTAACTGTCCAGGAGCTGGCGGAAACGGCCCCAGTAAATCCATCCCCCACATTGCGAAGGGGATCGGACTTGATAGGGAGGTGAGTGGTGCTTGTGGAAGGCGTCGGATGTCGGAATACTTCTGACAGGAGCTGCACTGCCGAACGTGTCGTTCGGCGTCCCGTAGGAGAGTGGGCCAAAAATACCCGTAGTTCAACACTTTGCGTGCCAGAGCCCTGGACCCAGAATGGGCCCCGCCGATGCCCTTGTGGAGTTCTTGCAGGGCGTAGTCGGCTTGCTTGGGGGAAAGGCACCTCAAGTAAGGTCGACCGTCCACCTGGGTGAAGGAGCGTTTATACAGGATGCCTTCAATTAGTGTATAACGCTCGGCTCGGGTTCTGATTCTTCTTGCTTTCCTCGGATCCTCGGGGAGGAGTCCATCCCTTAAGAAATCGACGAGGGGTTTCATCCAGTTGTCTTCGAGGAGGACGGGCAGTGTTTCAACGGAGTCAGGTGTTTCGTCCTCTATGCTCGGTTTCAGGAGGACTTCTATCAATATGGTCTGCTCAAGACCTTGAAAGGAAGAGGAGGCTAATTTGGATAGGGCGTTGGCCTGAGCATTTTCTTCTCGGGGGATCCTTCGGATGAGGGCCTCTTCAAACAACGCCATGAGGCTCTTGACTTTGGCCAAGTATTTAACCATCCTATCATCGCGGGCTTCATACTCGCCGAGGACCTGATTGACGACCAATTGAGAGTCGCTGAAGATCTGCAGTCATTGTGCCCCAGCATTGCGGGCCATTCCAAGACCGGCTATTAGCGCCTCGTATTCGGCTTCGTTGTTCGAGGCTTTGAACTTTATACGGAGGGAGTATTGAAGGACGAAGTCATCCGGGCCTGCTAGAATGACTCATGTCCCGCTTCCCTCATTGCAGGAGGATCCGTCAACATAAACCGACCAGACTGGTGGTCCATTCACTGTTTGGCTGGACTTGGGGATGGTACTCTCAACTATGAATTCGGCTAGTGCCTGTGCCTTGATCGCAGTCCGAGGCTGATAAGTTATATCATGTTGGCTCAGCTCGATCGACCACTTCATAAGGCGACCGGAAGTCTCGGGCTTGTGAAGAACCTGTTTCAGCGGCTGGTCGGTGAGAACGACCACCGAATGGGACTGAAAGTAGGGGCGAAGCTTCCTCGCGGCCATTACCAGAGCATAGGCCATTTTCTCAATCTTCGGGTACCGGAGCTCGGCGTCCCGAAGCACTTTGCTGACGTAGTAGATAGGCTTCTGAGCCTGGTCTTCTTCTCTGACTAAGACCGCACTAAGCGTCTGCTCGGAGGCTGCCAAGTAGAGGTACAGCGGTTCACCAGGTGTTGGTTTGCTGAGAAGAGGTGGATTGACGAGGTAAGCTTTAAGCTGGTCGAAGGAGTCTTGTTGCTGCTGCCCCCACTCAAATCCTTTAGCCCCCCTGAGGGCTTTGAAGAACGGGAGGCACTTTTCCCCAGACTTTGACAGAAAGCGCCCTATGGCGGCTAGGCGACCAGTTGATCTCTGGACTTCTTTAACATTTCTAGGAGGGGCCATGTCCAATATGGCCTTGATCTTCTCCGGATTTGCTTCAATTCCTCGTTGGCTAACCATGAAGCTGAGGAACTTCCCTGATGAGACGCCGAACGCACACTTGTTCGGGTTGAGTCTCATATTGTGCTTTCTCAAAACGTCAAATGCTTCTTGGAGGTCAGCCACATGATCAGTGCCCCGGATGCTTTTCACAAGCATGTCATCAACGTACACCTCCATGTTCCGGCCGATCTGAGCCTGAAAAACCTTGTTGACGAGGCGCTGGTATGTTGCCCCCGCATTCTTTAGACCGAACGACATGACTCTGTAGCAATAGAGCCCCTGGTCGGTTACGAACGAGGTTTTCGGGATATCCGGGGGGAACATTCTTATCTGATTGTAACCTGAGAAAGCATCCATGAAGCTGAGGAGCTCATGTCCCGAGGTTGCGTCAATCAGAGTGTCAATACTCGGCAGAGGGAAAGGATCTTTGGGGCAGGCCTTGTTAAGGTTGGTGAAATCAATACAAATCCTCCACGTCCCGTTAGACTTTTTCACCATCACCACATTCGATAACCACTCAGGATAGTTCACCTCCTGTATGAACCGGGCCTTCAAGAGTTTTTCCACCTCCTCTTTTATAGCGAGCTGACGCTCGGGGGTGAACTTGCGCCTCTTCTGCTGAACCGGTTTGGACCCCGGATCGACGCTTAGGCGGTGGACTAAGAGCTCTTCGGAGATACCGGGCATATCTGCAGCAGACCAAGCGAAGAGGTCTTGATTGCTTCGGATGCATTGTACAATGTCTGAGTATAGGACGGACGGGAGGGTCTTGCTGACAAAGAACTTGCGGGTCGGCTCCTGCTCAGAGAAGAGCACTTCTTCCAATTCGTCCACCGGCTCGGACGTCGGTCGAGCAACATCTTGGGGGATTTCCAGAGTTTCTAAGGAGAGGACGGGTCCGAGGGTAGAGGTCATATAGCACTTGCGGGCCTGCTCCTGATTTCCCCTCACTTCTCCTACTCCGGCCCGAGTGGGAAATTTCATTTTGAGATGATAGGCGGAAGGGACGGCTTCAAGGGCGGCCAGGCCGGGCCGACCCAAAATGACGTTGTAAGCTGCTGGGACATCTACGACCATGAAGTCCATCGACTCCGTTCGGGTAGTAGGAGTTTTGCCAGTGGTTACGTCGAGGGTAATTACCCCTTCGATAGTCACTGGCACTCCCGTGAACCCATGGAGCGTGTAGCCGGCGGGCTTGAGTCTGTCTCGGGAGAGCTTTAGGCCTTTAAAAGCGGCGAGGAAGAGGATGTTTACGGAGCTGCGATTATCTACTAGTATCCTCTCCACTTTGAAGTTTGCCATGTGGAGGCTGATGACGAGTGCGTCACAATGTGGGGTGCGAACCCCTTCGAGATCTTCGTCAGAGAATGTGACGGGCACGCCGAGGCCTTTGGGAGGAGGGGTGCTTCGGACCGAGTTGACTTCTCTAATAAATGCCTTCTGAGAGGAGTTCGAGGAGCCCCCCAGTGGGCCCCCATGAATGAGGTGGAGGACTCGCTCTTCCTCAAAGTCTGGCGTCTCTTCTCGTTCCGGACGCTTGTTAGCCCCCCGAGGCTGGGGAGGAAGTTCTGCTCGGTCCTTTCTCACAAACTTCGTCAGCTGCCCCCTCTGGATAAGGGCTTCGATCTCGTTCTTCAGAGCACGACAATCGTTGGTGTCATGCCCATGGTCTCGGTGATAGCGGCACCATTTTTCTTTATCCCTCCTCTTGGCGGGTGTGTTCATCCTCGGAGCAGGAGGCAAGATCCCCTCCTTTTCGACTTCCATCAGAATTGTTGAGACGTTAGTGGTGAGGGGAGTGAACTTCTCGAACCTGGGGGGAGGTCAGCGCTGGTCGGTATTGTCCTTTTGGAGCTTCTTGGCTCCTTCCTCCTCTGTTCCTTTTCTCTTAAACCCAGAGGAGGAACTCTCCCAGTTGGGTTGCTGCTCGGCCTCTTCGGCCCGGATGTACTTTTCACTGCAAAGGAGGAGGTCGGAAAAGTTCTGTGGTGGCTTCTTGGCGAGGGAGGAGCGGAGGTTGGAATTGAGGACATTAGATTGAAATGCTGCTGCAGCGACCGACTGGTCGAGGGATGCTATAGATCTGGCTTCAGCCGTGAACCTCTTCACATAGTCTCTCAATTTTTCCCCCTTCTTCTGGTGGAGGTGCAATAGGGAGATGCTGGTCTTCTCAGCCCTTCGGCTGCTTACGAAATGGGTGACGAAAAGGGTTTCGAACTGCTCGAAGGAGAATATTGAGGTAGGGGCAAGGCGTGAGTACCATTCTCGAGCTGGGCCCTTGAGAGTTGCGGGGAAGGTTTTGCAGAGGAGGACGTCGGAAGCTTGATGGAGGAGCATCAGGGTCTTAAAGCTTTCGACGTGATTGACTGGGTCGGTCTCCCCGGTGTAAGTTTCAAATTGGGGAGGCCGTAGGGTCCTCCCCCTAAGCTCCTCTTCTCAGTCTATCTGACCCAGGCGCCTCTCTACTTCATGAAGACGGCGGTACATGGTGTCATCTCTCCGACGGTAATCAGCCGAGCCCCTAAACTCGTCTTCATATGAGGGAGAGCGAGGGCTACAGCGATGGTAACTTCCGGAGCGGCGAGGACTTGGGGTACGCCAGGAGTTGCTAGGAGCGGGACGAGGAGATGGGGACCGTCTTTGAGGGCTCCGGACCGGAGGGGGAGATCGGCGAGGGCTTCGGACTGGAGGAGGAGATGGGTCCTTAGGCTCATTAGGGTTTCGACGGAGGTTGAGAGCCTGCAGGACGGTCGCTTGGAACTGCTGGAACTCGGCACGGGTGATTGGTGCCTCATTGTTCCTGGGCTGTTGCCGACCCGCAGGGGAGTGCCTTCTTCGGTAATGCACGGGGGACTCTTTCCTCCCTCTGCGGACGGGGGACCTGTAGTACCGGTGGCGAGGAGACCGCTCACCCGGATGGTGTTGGCGGGAGGTTCCCTCTCGGGCCCGCTTTTCATCCAGATGGCGGCGGAGGTCATCATCTTTCTGGCAGTTGAGGGCGGTATTGTGATGACCAGAGGCTCGGGGATGATGGGAGGCCATAGAGTCTGTGGAGGCGTTGTGGATGGAGACGTGTTCTTGATGAAGAGGCTGCTTCTGAGGGTTAGGACCCTTAGGAGGTGGCTGATTAGGAGGGGGAAGGTCCTGTTGGAGCGGGTCTTCCGCTGTAGGGGGAAGTTGCCCTTGTTGCTGAGCGGGATTAGGGAGGACTTCTTGTTGTTGGTCAGGATTGGGTCCTCGGTTGGACCCCCTTGACCTGACTTTCCGAGGTGGCATGGCTGGAGAAAATCTGTTCGCTGGGAAGAGGAGAGGTCTTTATTCATTAGTTTCCCACAGACGGCGCCAATCTGTTGCCGCTAAATTTGGTGTGGGGGCAAACAGATAGTATTTGTGGATTCTTAGGGAAACTGAATAGTAAACCTGCGTACCTGTTCCGTCGGGGTTTGACCGTCACTCCCGCCGTACACCTGCAAAAAGTGCGAGACACCGGGGTTGTTCCCGGCGACGCACCCTCCGACGCTCAAGTCAGTAATCTGGCAGACTATGAAGGAGCGCAAAAACTGGTGAAAGATTGATTACCTCTTAATGGAGATGGGTGGGGGGTATTTATAGGCGTCTTAGGGAACAGATTAGGCATATAATTCTTGTGTATAGATAAGGAATGTAATCCCTAATCCCCAGTGAAAGGATAGATATGAATCAGGGCCGTTGATTAATATTAATCAGAAACCCTAATTCTAACCTGCTGGACCGGGTTTGTTGCGGGTTGAAACCCGCACCCAGTTGAGGTGGATCCGTTTGCGGGTTATTGGATCTGTGAGAAGGAGACCCAGTACCCGCTTCTGACCCGTTTGTAGGTGAAATTACTGTCTTACCCCCGGACGTCAAGATTCGTGCCCAATTTGGACGGTCTCGATTAAACCCCTATTTTTAGCCATATCAACGGTCAAGCCCAAGATCGAAGTAGTCATCGAGATCAGCCCTGACTCAATTCAAGGAGTGAAAGGAAGACCTGCGAGCAAGAAGATTCACACATTGAGTTCAGTGCTTAGTGCTCGTAGTAAGGTAAAGAAAACTATATCTGAGTTACTGGTTCTGATTCTTGTTTAAGGGCAATCAATTGCTTAATTTATTTGATGCTTGTGGAATCAGTGATAAACTGAAAGATCCTGTGCACGACATCGATGCATCAGATGTGGATGATCAACTAGCTGTTGTTGACTATGTTGAGGATCTCTACAAGTTCTACAAGCTTGCTAAGGTAGATTTCTTACTTACTTTATGGCCTCTGTTATTTGTCTTTCTTTGTATAATTGTCTCATCGAATGCAGAAATATAGCAGGCCTCCTGACTACAATGGCTCGCAAGCGGAGATCAATGAGAAGATGAGGGCTATTCTCGCAGACTGGCTGATTGAAGTTCATCATAAGTTCGAGCTAATGCCATAAACTCTCTACCTTACTTTCTACATAATAGACCTCTGTTATTTGTCTTTCTTTGTATAATTGTCTCATCGAATGCAGAAATCTAGCAGGCCTCGTGACTACATTGGCTCGCAAGCGGAGATCAATGAGAAGATGAGGGCTATTCTCGCAGACTGGCTGATTGAAGTTCATCATAAGTTCGAGCTAATGCCATAAATTCTCTACCTTACTTTCTACATAATAGACCTCTGTTATTTGTCTTTCTTTGTATAATTGTCTCATCGAATGCAGAAATCTAGCAGGCCTCGTGACTACATTGGCTCGCAAGCGGAGATCAATGAGAAGATGAGGGCTATTCTCGCAGACTGGCTGATTGAAGTTCATCATAAGTTCGGGCTAATGCCATAAATTCTCTACCTTACTTTCTACATAATAGACCGATACCTGTCGATGCAACTAGTTTGAAGGAAAGACCTGCAGCTCGCTGGGATGAGCTCCATGCTCATTGCCTCAAAGTATGAAGAGATCTGGGCCCCTCAGGTATTTATTCAACCTTAATAAATTTTCTTTCTTAGTGATTAGAAATTTGTCTGAAATCTCAAGTGCTATATGGTTGGCAGGTTGAGGATTTCGTACTGATATCGGACCCCATGCATACAGACGAGAGCAGATACTGGCCATGGAGAAAGAAATTCTGAACAGGCTAGAGTGGAGCCTAACTGTCCCAACTGCATATGTGTTTCTCGTTCGGTTCATTAAGGCTATAATGAGTGATAAAGAAATGGAGCATATATATGGTGTTCTTCTTTGCTGAACTGGGTCTGCTGCAGTACTCAATGATCAAGTACAGCCCTTCAATGGTTGCTACCTCGGCAGTCTTTGCAGCCCGATGCACCCTCAACAAGACTCCCTTCTGGACCGAAACCCTCAAGCTCCCCACTGGCTTCTCCGAGTCTCAATTGTTACGTTCCTTCTTCTTACTTTCCTATACCGTTTGTTCTTATATTATATAGGAACTGAATCAATCATATTTGTTTTGTTTTTTGAAATGGCAGGGATTGCGCTCATATTTTTGTGAGCTGCCATTCATCTGCACTAGAGAGATGAAGACAGTCTATAAAAAGTACTCGAGCACTAATCTTGGTGCTGTGGCATTGCAGACCCCAGCAGCAAAACTATTGTCAGGGTTGATGGCTTCTCTGTCTTCTTCCGCTTCGTCTCGTTTGTGCAAGCTAAGGACTTCGCTAATCATAATAAGATTGGTCTCACCTTCATCCGGGGACTCGAACGTTGAGATCGCTGATGCCGACCACCCATTCTATTGCTCTGTGTCTTTGTCAGTGAAGTTGATAGATGAACCGGTAGATGCCTACTTCAAAGTGACAGTGCTTAGGATCTGATTAATTCCTTCAACATCAATTCTAGTGCCAGAGTTGATGGCTTCTCTGTCTTCTTCCGCTTCGCTCAATGTGAGTGGACCACGGTGTAACTGAAAAGTTAGTGAATGTATCAGGAAGTGGACCTGAGAGGTGGTGAAAAGTATGATTAAATTATCGGGGAGCATTGCTAAACACTCTTCTTTGCCAAGGTCACCGCCGGTTCTGTTCTAACCACTGATAGAACCGTTCTCCTCTATGTTGTGGGAATCCCTCACGGTTCAGCACTTCGAACAACAAGAAACCTCTCATTCCAACACTTAATCGAGTTGGGAACATCGACTAACCCTCAATTCTTACGAGGCTAAGATACCAACACTCCTCTATTTTGTTCAATTTGGACAAGTTTAAAATGCCATCTAAACACAACAAGGCTCAATTCAGCTTCAAGTATACAACACAATAGGATAAATCTCACAACATGCCTCCACACGTTTGACATAGGCTGCATCGGGACCTGTTTGACAAAGGGGTGAAGAGGCAAGCCCCACGAAGAAGGCTGTCAAGGAAAGAAGCAATACTCATCGACATCGTATAACATGCCCTGACTCCCAAACCTTGTAAAAGTAGCCCGTACTCGGGGGAATCCCGAAGCCTGCCGTAATCACGGAGAGCTCCTCCTGTGTAAGGATGGTGATGGCCTAATCAGCCTTGGTGTGGACAGGGTCCGGCTCGGCATAATCCATGCCACCCCTAGGGACCTCTCGGTCAACTACACGGTACTTAGTTCGAGGACTAAGAACAATGGGGTCTTAAGAACGCATCCCCTATCTCTCTCAGGCTCAATGATTGTCTCCACAACGGTGAAATGACCGCGCACATCACTCCTATTCTCCCCTTTAATGAAACGGCTAGCTCAACACCGTCATCAACATCTAAACTAGCCGAGATGGAAGAAGAACTGGTCGACAAAATGCTAGACAAAATGAACATTTATCTAGTCAAAGCAACAGGAACACCGAATCTACAACTGCAACTAGCACCACCGTCAAATACTAGACAAACCACCAGCACCGCCCGGTAAAAAAACACAACTTCTAGAGAGAGAAAGTGAATGAGGTAAATGAGGAAGAGTGAAATCCACCCCTATTTATAGAATCCTCAAGACCAAATCACCACGTAGTGATATCCCAGCTACTTACAAAAATCTAACGGTCAGATTATACTGCACCCGAATCAGTAAGAATAGAATCCCAGTAGTGGAATAATCGATCGGCAAAATGGTCGAACGTCATAATGCTCGGTGGATAAGCGAACGGTTCGATGGGGTAGACTATTCAACAAACACTTGGTACGCACAATGGGGTAGACAATTCAACAAACACTTGGTGGACACAATGGGGTAAACAATTCGAAAAACACATGGTGGGCACGAAAATCACCACCAACAATAAGAACCCCAATGCTTGCCAAGCTTCTTGTTGACTACAACTCCTACAGCAATCCACGAGATGATCAATGTTTCAAGCTTAACAATATCCCCAACTTCGAACTTCGCTTCTCGACACAACAACCAAAAGCTTCAAGGAAAACGATGAAAAAGTTCTTACTACTTAGCACACTCATGATGATTTATTTCCAACCTTGCCTACCCGCAACTTCGAAATCCACTTCTCCAAGCTCCAAAGTTCCTAAAAACTCCAACAACAAGAATTGGAGTTTTGGGCTCAAAAAAGCAGAAGAGTCGATTTGAGTTTTGCAGGAATATGGCTGGGTCTCTAATCCAAACCCCACATACTCGAAACCCACAAACACAATACAAAAACCCAAGTTTGAAAACTAAGTGGGTCAGCGGGTACGAACTCCAAACCCGAAAGCCCGAATCCCAAACCTTCAAAATTTCATGTTCTCCAAAATTCGACTTCACAAACCTAAAAACTCCTGGGTTTGGGGTCCTCGTCACCACCGAGCTCCTTCTCGCTAAGCACCTCACCCAGATCGACAAGAGCCATAGCTCGATGGCTCCATAGATGGATGATCTCCATAGCTTTACGACTCGAAACTCCATAGCTCGACGGAGGGTCTCCATAGCTCGACCAAAGCCAGCAATCTCCAAATCTCGACCAAAACTTCGAAAAAGAACAGAGCTCGACGAAATAGCTCTCATTCTCGCGTTGATCTGCAGCTGAGAGTCCATGTAGTCATGAGGCATGAAGGTATTCTGCATTGAGATTGAAATGGGCAATTTTAATCTAGTTCAAAAGAATCAAGACAAAGGAACTATAGTTTAGTAAGAATAATTTATAACCTCAGAAAGCTTATAGAACTTGTAGATATCCTCAATGTAGTCGACTACAGCCAACTGGTTATCAGCATCTAATGCATCAATATCAAGAACTGGATCTTTAACTCTATCACTGAATCCACAAGCAACCTTGCTTCGAGCAGTCAGTACTGAAGTCAGCGTATGAACTTTCTTTCTTGACGATGATCGCTGCTTCATCACCTCATTTGAGTCAGGGCTTGAATGCAACCTTCGGCTTAGCTTCTTTGTCATGAACTTTTCTCGCTCTTTCATATGTAATAACAACTACTGGTTTCTGAACATGCCTAGCGATAGGGCGAAAAATCTGAGTGACTGGCTTCCTAGTAGAAAAAGAGAAAGGCAGATCAAGCTACTGTGAATATGTAATAAAAAAGTTGAAGGGTTTTATTTAGAGCAGTTACCCCTCTGCCATTGCAGCAGGTACGGCGACGACATTGCCAATATCTCCAAGAACTCGGTGATTTTTGCCAATTTGACCCACAGCAGCATTTTTCTGCTTCCCTTTAACTTCATCCCCTTCTAAAATTAGGAAATAAAGGGGAAAAGATAAACAAAAAAAAACTATGAGTACAAACTCAGATAATTGAATAAATTGGAGAAATTTGAATCTGAATTAGAAGTCATTCATCAAGAAATGGTAAACACACACCCAGATGGAAAAGGAAAATAAATATACTTCAAAAATCTTAACAAAAGTGGGATTGATATATGTTTCCATATATATATTGATATGGCTAAAATTGGGGTTAAATCGGGACCGTCCAGATCGGGCACGAAT
Organism: Hemerocallis citrina; assembly: GCA_017893485.1. Classification (NCBI taxonomy): domain Eukaryota; kingdom Viridiplantae; phylum Streptophyta; class Magnoliopsida; order Asparagales; family Asphodelaceae; genus Hemerocallis; species Hemerocallis citrina. Next base: position 1,394,920 of record JACEHZ010000418.1, read on the forward strand.
CCTGAAGCACGGGGGTAAAAAGGTAATTTCACATACAGATGGATCCAAAACGAGTATTGGGCCTCCTTCTCACAGAACCAACCACCCGCGAATAGATCCACTTCAATTGGGTACGGGTCCCGACCCGATACAAGCCCAATCCACCAAGAAGAGAATCAGGCCACTGATTTGGTCAAATCAATAAACCTGATTAGCTCTCACCAGGGAATCAAGGCCTAACTTCCCAAAACAGAATAGGAGGATTTTTCTCCTATTTGTTAGGCAGGAAACTAGGCCCCAAATCGTTCCAAAGGCGACTATAAATACAACCCCTCTACCACCGAGACCAGGTTAATCACTCTTTCACCACTTAAGCTCTTTCTTAATCTTTTCCTGATTATTGACAAGAGCGTCGGAGGGTGCGTCACCGGAATCAACCCCGGTGTTTCGCACTTCCTTGCAGGTTGTGCCAGGAGTAAGAAGGCCGAGTCAATCGTTCAGGTGTTTCCCGGACTCACAAATTCTATCTATTTACCCCCACACCGAAATCAGCGGTAACAGATTGGCGCCGTCTGTGGGAAACCACCACACGAACGACCTCAACTTCTTCTTCCTCACCTTCCATCGCCATGCCTCCGAAGAAGAACAGATCCAGAGGATCCAATCGGGTGGCCAACCCCGCCGACCCTACGGAGGATACCCCCGTCAATCTAATTCCCCAATCTGGGCTTCCTCCGCCGGCCCAACCGGTCCAGCCTCATCATCCTCAGCAACAACCCAACAATGGTCCCGCCGGTCTCAACGGCCAGAAGCTGAAGCAGCCCATCCAGGACCATGTCTCGGTCCGTAACGGGTCCTCGGACTCGATGGCCTCCCATAACCCCGACCTCAGCCTCACGCTCCAGAACCGCCAGAAGGAGAACGACCTCCGCACGCACCTTGACGAGAGGCGGGCCCGAGCGGGAGCCTCCCGACAGCGTCAGGGTGAGCGGTCACCTCGTCGCCGAGACAGGCGTAGATCCCCGTACCGGAGAGGCCGAGCGGCATCTCCCGAACACCGGAGGAGGAGGCCGCGTTCCCCCGAGGATCGGCATCGTACGAGGGACCGTGAGGTACCCATCAGCCGTGCCGAATTCCTCCAGTTTCAGGAGACTGTACTGCAGGCCCTGAACGCCCGTGCCAACAACCAAAACCCCCCGAGGATCCCAACACCCCCTCGGATTCCCAGTCCTCGCCGCCGGTCACGAAGTCCTCTCCAGGCTCCCAGTCGTCAGCAACAGTACAGTCCCCGCCGATCCGAGGGATACAGGCACCGAAGTCCACGCTCTCCCTCTTATGAGGAAGAGTCCGAAGGGTCATACGGTTACCGGCGAGGGGACGATGCTTTTGACCGCCGCCTCCATGAGGTGGAGAGGCGCATTGTCCGTATGGACCGAGAAGAGGAGTCCAGAGCAGGGACTGTTCGCCCGAACCGACCGCCCTTCTCTCGGACAATCATGGAAGCTCGCATACCGAGGGGTTTCAAACCTCCGCAGTTTGAAACGTACTCAGGCGAGTCCGACCCAGTAGATCACGTCGAGAGTTTTAAGACTCTGATGCTGATCCACCAAGTCTCCGACGCCATACTCTGCAGGACCTTCCCGGCCACCCTTCGGGGTTCGGCTCGGGAATGGTATTCCAGGCTTGCCCCCGCCTCCATCTTTTCATTTGAGCAGTTTGAGACACTGTTCATAACTCACTTTGTGAGCAGCCGACGGGCCGAGAAGACGAGTCTCTCCCTTCTGAACCTCCGGCAGGAAAGGGGAGAAAAGCTACGGGACTATGTGAAGAGGTTCACTGCAGAAGTCAGGTCGATCGCCTCCTTAGACCAATCCGTGGCGACAGTGGCGTTCCAGTCGAACGTCCTCAACTCCAACCTCCGCTCGTCCCTAGCAAAGAAGCCGCCTACCAACTTCGCCGACCTCCTACTGAGGTGCGAGAAATACATCCGAGCCGAGGAGGCCGAGTCCCTCCCGAACTTCGGAGGACCCTCCTCCGGCTCGAAGAGGAAGGCAACGGAGGAAGAGGGGGCCAAGAAGACAATGAAGGACGGAGGCGGCCAGCGTCGTCCTCCCCCCAGGTTCGAGAAATTCACGCCCCTCACAACTAATGTCTCCACTATCCTCATGGAGGTAGAGAAGGAGGGGGTCCTCCCTCCAGCCCCGAGGATGCACAAACCGGCGAAGAGGAGGGACAAAGACAAGTGGTGTCGGTATCACCGAGACCACGGGCACGAGACGAATGACTGTCGGGCTTTGAGAGATGAGATCGAAGCCCTCATCCGAAGGGGGCAGTTGGCGAAGTTCGTGAAGGCTAACGATCGGACAGATCGGAACTCTCCTCCCCCTCGGGGGGCTAACAAGCGCTCTGAGCGGCGCGAAGTAACACCTGAGTTCGAAGAAGAAAGGGTTCTGCATATGATCCACGGGGGCCCCATGGGCGGCTCCTCTAATACGTCTCGGAAAGCCTTCGTCCGAGAGGTGAACTCGGTCCACAGTGCTCCCCCTCCCAAGGGCTTCGGTGTGCCCGTGTCCTTCTCCGACGCTGATCTCGAAGGAGTCCGAACCCCTCACTGTGATGCCCTCGTCATCGACCTCCGCATGGCCAACTTCAAGGTGCAGAGGATTTTGGTTGACAACGGGAGTTCGGTCAACATCCTATTCCTCTCGGCCTTCCAGGGCCTCCAGCTGTCCCGAGACCGTCTCAAGCCGGCCGGATACACTCTACACGGGTTCACGGGGGTCCCGGTAACCATCGAAGGGGTGATAACCCTTGACGTTACTGCGGGGAGCACCCCTACTACCCGGACCGAGCCCATGGACTTCATGGTCGTTGACGTCCCGGCAGCATACAATGTCATCCTCGGCCGCCCCGGCCTAGCCGCCCTTGAGGCCGTCCCCTCAGCATACCATTTGAAGATGAAGTTCCCCACTCGGTCGGGAGTAGGAGAAGTCAGGGGAAGCCAGGAAACAGCTCGGAAGTGCTACATGACCTCCACCGGGGGACCAGTGCTTTCGCTCGAGACACTCGAGATCCCCGAGCCGAAGGCTCGCCCAACGTCCGAGCCAGCGGACGAGTTAGAAGGAGTACTCTTCTCCGACGAGGACCCGAGCCGAAAATTCCTCGTCAGCAAGTCCTTGCCGACCGTGCTATTCTCCGACCTGGTGAGATGCATCCGGGATAACCGCGACCTATTTGCTTGGTCGGCCACGGATATGCCCGGCATCTCCGAAGACTTGCTCGTCCACCGCCTAAGCGTCGAGCCGGGGTGCAAACCGGTTCAGCAGAAGAGGCGAAAGTTCGCTCCCGAGCGACAGCAGGCAATCAAGGAGGAAGTGGATAAGCTGCTGAAGGCCAAGTTCATCCAGGAGGTGAATTATCCCGAGTGGCTGTCGAATGTTGTAATGGTCAAGAAGTCCAATGGCTCGTGGAGGATATGCATCGACTTCACCGACCTCAACAAAGCGTGTCCGAAGGATCCCTTCCCTCTCCCGAACATCGATACCCTAATCGACGCCACCTCGGGCCATGAGCTCCTCAGCTTCATGGATGCCTTCTCCGGGTACAACCAAATCCGGATGTTCCCCCCGGACATCCCGAAGACCTCCTTCGTCACCGACCAAGGCCTCTACTGCTACCGAGTAATGCCGTTTGGTTTGAAGAACGCGGGCGCCACCTACCAGCGCCTCGTCAACAAGGTCTTTCAGCATCAGATCGGCCGAAACATGGAGGTGTACGTTGATGACATGCTCGTCAAGAGCATCCGCGGCACCGACCATGTAGCCGACCTCCAAGAGGCTTTCGGCGTGTTGAGGAAGTACAACATGCGGCTAAACCCGAACAAGTGTGCGTTCGGAGTCTCCTCGGGCAAGTTCCTCGGTTTCATGGTGAGCCAGCGGGGGATTGAAGCTAACCCCGAAAAGATCAAAGCCATATTAGACATGGCCCCGCCTCGGAACGTCAAAGAGGTGCAGAAGCTCACCGGTCGGCTCGCAGCCATTGGTCGGTTCCTCTCCAAGTCAGGGGAAAAGTGCCTTCCCTTCTTCAAAGCGCTCCGAGGCGCTAAGGGATTTGAATGGGGCGAGGCACAGCAAGCATCGTTCGACCAGCTGAAAGCCTATCTGGTGAACCCCCCTCTGCTCAGTAAGCCGGTCCCAGGCGAGCCTCTCTTCCTCTACTTGGCAGCCTCCGAGCAGTCCCTGAGCGCTGTCCTGGTCAGAGAAGAGGACCGGACCCAGAGGCCTATTTACTACGTGAGCAAGGTACTTCGGGATGCCGAGCTCCGTTATCCGAGGATAGAAAAGATAGCCTACGCCCTCGTCATGGCAGCAAGAAAGCTTCGGCCCTACTTCCAATCTCATTCAGTCATCGTCCTCACCGATCAACCGCTCAAGCAAATCCTCCATAAGCCCGAGACCTCGGGTCGGCTGATGAAATGGTCCGTAGAGCTGAGTCAGCACGACATCACTTATCAGCCTCGGATGGCAATTAAAGCTCAGGCTCTCGCCGACTTCATTGTCGAGACCACCATCCCTGAGGTCGGCCACGTCCCAAATGGGCCCCCCATTTGGACAGTCTTCGTGGACGGGTCCTCTTGCAGTGAAGGAAGCGGCGCCGGGATTATCTTAAACGGCCCTGACAACTTCGTCTTGCAGTATGCGATCCGCCTGAACTTCAAGGCTTCGAACAACGAGGCGGAATACGAGGCCCTCATAGCTGGCCTCGGACTCGCACGAAGTGCTGGGGCGCAGCGCCTTCGGGTTCACAGTGACTCCCAACTAGTTGTGAATCAGGTCTTGGGCGAGTACAAGGCCCGGGATGAGCGAATGGCTAAGTACCTCGCCAAGGTCCGGGGTCTGATGGGTCGGTTCGAAGAAGCCGTCATCCAGCGTGTCCGTCGGGAGGAGAACTCACAGGCCGATGCTCTCTCCAAATTGGCTTCGTCTTCTCTGCAAGGTCTTGAACAGACCGTGCTGATCGAAGTCCTCTCCAAACCGAGCATCGAAGACGAGGCGCCTAGCTCGATGGAGACATTGCCGGTCGCGCTGCAGGACAATTGGATGAAACCACTGGTGGAATTCTTAAGGGATGGAGTTCTGCCTCAAGATCCCAAAGAAGCACGCCGAGTTAGAACCCGAGCCGAGCGCTATGTCTTAATCGAGGGCATCCTATACAAGCGCTCCTTCTCCCAAATAGACGGCCGACCATATCTACGATGCCTCTCTCCGGATCAGGCTGAGTATGCCCTACAGGAGCTTCATGAAGGGATCGGCGGGGCACACTCGGGATTTAGGTCCCTAGCCCGAAAAGCTCTGAATTATGGGTACTTCTGGCCGACGCTTCTCCAAGACGCCGAGCGACACGTTCGGCAGTGCGGCTCCTGCCAGAAACACTCCAGCATCCGACGCCTCCCTCAAGCCAACCTCGCCTCCCTATCGAGCCCTATCCCCTTCGCGATGTGGGGAATGGACCTGATAGGGCCTTTCCCTCCAGCTCCTGGTCAGCTCAAGTTTTTAGTCGTGGCTATCGACTACTTCTCGAAGTGGGTCGAGGCCGAGCCCCTCGCCACGATAACCGAGAACAATGTGGTGCAGTTCTTCTGGAAGAACATTATATGCAGATTCGGCGTCCCGCGCGTCCTCGTGACAGATAATGGGACCCAGTTCACTGGCTCAGCATTCCGAACCCTGTGCGACGACCTCGTCATTCAACAGCGTTTTTCGTCCGTCTCGCACCCCCAGTCGAACGGACAGGCCGAGAACGCTAACAAGCAGATCCTTGCGGGGCTCAAGAAGAGGTTGGACAAGTGCTCCAAAGGACAGTGGGTCGACCAACTCCCTAATGTGTTGTGGAACTACCGCACAAGCAAGCGGACGCCCACTGGAGAGTCCCCTTTCAGCCTTACTTATGGGGCCGAGGCCGTAATACCCCTCGAGGTCGGAATTCCTTCCCCTCGGCTCATCGCCTATGACGAGGCGCAGAATGCCAGGGAACTCAGAGGAAACTTGGACCTGATAGATGAACTGAGGGAAAGGGCATCGATTCGGCAGCAAAATTACAGAAGGAGAGTCGAGCTAGCCTACAACAAGAAAGTCCGGCCCGCCAACCTCGAGCAAGGAGATCTGGTGTTGAGAAAGCTAGCCATATCCCTCCCCAGTCAGAAGGGGAAGCTAGCTCCGAATTGGGAAGGGCCGTACCGGGTCACAAAAGTTGTTCGGCCTGGGGCATATCGACTTGAGGACATGGACGGTAGAAAGCTCCCGAGGACCTGGAATGCCGATCACCTCCTGAAATACCAAGAGAGCGCCCCGGCGCCTCTCTAAGTAATCCGAGGTGTCGCGCCATTCCTCTCCTTTAACTTGTAACCTGTTCTATGAATTCTACTATGTAATACGGTTCGCCGTCAAATATCAAATAAAGAAAGCTCCATTTTGTTTTTGAATTTGCCTGTTTTTTCCTCCCCTCTTACTATACCAATAGCTCGGAGTCCAACACTCGGCTCGACTTTACCTCCTCGGTTCGTCTCCGGACGAACCAGGGGTAGATCGCCGTTCGGAATTGCTCCCACAGCCGTTGAACTATACCGATGGTTCGGAGTCCAACACTCGGCTCGACTTTACCTCCTCGGTTCGTCTCCGGACGAACCAGGGGTAGATCGCCGTTCGGAATTGCTCCCACAGCCGTTGAACTATACCGATGGTTCGGAGTCCAACACTCGGCTCGACTTTACCTCCTCGGTTCGTCTCCAGACGAACCAGGGGTAGATCGCCGTTCGGAATTGCTCCCACAGCCGTTGAACTATACCGATGGTTCGGAGTCCAACACTCGGCTCGACTTTACCTCCTCGGTTCGTCTCCGGACGAACCAGGGGTAGATCGCCGTTCGGAATTGCTCCCACAGCCATTGAACTATACCGATGGTTCGGAGTCCAACACTCGGCTCGACTTTACCTCCTCGGTTCGTCTCCGGACGAACCAGGGGTAGATCGCCGTTCGGAATTGCTCCCACAGCCGTTGAACTATACCGATGGTTCGGAGTCCAACACTCGGCTCGAATTTACCTCCTCGGTTCGTCTCCGGACGAACCAGGGGTAGATCGCCGTTCGGAATTGCTCCCACAGCCGTTGAACTATACCGATGGTTCGAAGTCCAACACTCGGCTCGACTTTACCTCCTCGGTTCGTCTCCGGACGAACCAGGGGTAGATCGCCGTTCGGAATTGCTCCCGCAGCCGTTGGACTATGCCTAAGGTCCGGAACACGTATCCCGACCACTCTTGACTGTCAGCCGAGGGCCGAAGGCAAACACATCCGGTCGGCATCCGAGCAAGTGCCTCCCCGAGCTGGTAAACGGGGAAAACACACTTCCCCCTCAACTTTCGCGCGTGATCTCGATCAGACGGCTCAGATCGTGCCACTCGCGCAAAACGACAAGATAACGTTTTCTTGGAAAACGAGCCACCTCGAGATCCGCGCCCACATTCAACGGCTCAGATCTCGCCACGTCGAAACCGCACTCTCGAGAACATCGCCGTGTCAGACCCTCTAAGCGACAAAGCGCCGTACCCCCGGGGATCCATTCGGCTAAATAGACACACTCAGTTCAAATAGTTCGGCACGGTCAACACAGTTATAAACAAAGACAGACGTACAAAACACCGAAAGGGAATTTTATTAAATATCGGCGTACAGTACAAAATAGACCATTACAAAAGTGTCGACAAACAAAACATACAACCCCCGACCCACTACACTTGTCTTTCATAAAAATGCATCCTCTCCATCTTGTTCGCCCTCCTCGGCAGACGGTTCCTCCGCCTCACCTCGAAGCTTCGCCATTTCCGCCCGCAGCTGTCCCATCTCCGAGAGCAAGTCGTCCCGTTCGGCAATAAGTTTCGACTGAATGTGCCGAATACTTTTGACCCGAAGAGCATTGCTGAATGCGGTCTGCGAGTCCTCGTCCTCCCCTACAGGGCTCAGCTCGACGATCTTGCTCTCCAAACGTTGTGTTTCGGCCTCCCGGAGACTGAGAACCAACGAAAGGTGACTCCACTCTCCCTCGGATCGGCGTAGCTTCAGATCGACACTCCTGGGGCTCAGAACCACCGTCCCAGAGGTCGCCTCGGATGCGGAGTCATCATTCGGACGCCCGGAGTCCGATCCATGGATCGCCGCGACAAGCTGAAAAATAGGAAAAACGAACAACGCGGTTTCAATACAGTGCCGAAGACAAACACTTAAAAGTTTTTCAGAATTTTTATGCATTCAGACATAATAGTGTTACAAACGGTCGACCAACCCTACAACTAGGTTATTACAACGGACAACAGAAATGGAAAGTGACATAATCAAGTCCTCCTCGGAAGGGGAATGCTTCGGTTTAGGGAAACGCGAGGACGACGAGGCCGACCCTCTGAGCTCGACCCTAAACCAACGAAGCGCGACCCCCTTCACTGCTAGTCCTAACAGCCGCGCCGACCGATGCCCCGCTCGACGAGACGGCCGCGCTGCTCTGAGCGTCAGTCGGACTACGCCTGGTCGTTAGCGGGCGCGTCGCGAGTTCATAAAACGTGATCCCCCTCTCACTTTCCTCGCGGGTGCACGACGTGCTACGAACATTAGCCCTCTCCGGCGCAGGTTTAAGCGACGCGATCTCCTCCTCCAGTTCGATAATCCGATCCCTCAAGACGACGTCCTTCGCCAATTTCTTCGATCGAGGGGCCTTCAACGACCCCGAGGCATTGGGACTATCAGTTGCAAGCCGCCGATAGTGGGTGACCTCAATCCCCCTATCTATTGTGATCCTCCTGAGCATGTCGACTTCGGCCAATAGTCTCTTACGCTCAGCCAAAGCCCCCTCCAGCTCGGAGGCCATCTTCTCCCTTTCCGCCGAACACTCCCTCTCCGATAGCCCCAAGTGTTGTACCTCGGCCAAAAGATCGTCGTTCTTCTGCTCGGCGGCTTTAAGCTCCCCACGAAGCCGCTCAATTTCCCTTTCGGAACCAGGACCCTGGGAGCGCTTCCGGAGTTGATGCAACTCGCGACAGTTCCTCCTCAGAACTGCCCTGACCTCCTCCGCCTGGCCGAGCAGGAGAAACCGCCTCTGCCGGCTGTCCGAAAGTTCACGCTTCAAATTGGCCAGTTCCTTCCGAAGGAAAACCAGCTCCGTGACCGGACCAAACACCACCTGAAAAGCGGAAATAAATCCGAGGCCCAACAGTTGGAGAAATAAACGCCCAAAACGTACACTGAGTCCGAGGCTCAACACTTGGACAAATTTTTGGCCAAACAAAATACTTTTCATTCAAAACAAAGGCGGTGGCCAGTCCGCAATAAGGCTTACAAAAAGAAAACAAAACCAAAAAGACTGAAAGTAGGAAGACAACCGAGTCAGGAGTCGACCTTTTTGCCGCTCGGATTCGTCGACCCCTCGGCCTTGCCGTCGCCGTCACCCTCGCCCCCGCCTTCGCTCCAGCTCTCCTCCTCGGAGAGTTCCTCCTCCTCGCCCTCGGCTTCGGTCTCACCATCGCCTTCGGCGGGTTCCGTCTCACCATCAGGTCCGAGTAAACCCTCGGTGATCCCTTCTTCCCCCTCCACGGGCTCGTAAAAGTCATAGGAGGACGAGTCGAAGCCCGGGTTCTTCGCGGCTACGTGGGTCAGGGCACGGCCGTAGGCGTCCAGCATATTCTGGATCATGTGCTGCGCGGCCTCCTCTTGCACGGCCTTCTTCACCTTCTTCACCTTCCTCAGGTGGTTGGCCTTGATCCTCTCGGCTCTCTTCCGAGCAGTCTCCCCTTCCGACCGAGCCTTGGCCAGTTCATCCTTCAGCTCGGTGACCTCCTTCTCGGCTCCCGACCGAGCGCTGGCCAGCTCCTCCTTCAGCTCGGCCACCTCCTTCTCAAACTTGGCCGCCGTATCCTTCGACGATCGGATAGCGTCGGCCAGCTTCTTCTTCAGGTCCTCCGCTTCGGCGACTCTCTTCGTCGAAAGAAGCAGCTCGGACTCAAGCCGCTTCGCCACCCGAACACGCTCCGTCCTCTCCTTCTCCTTCTCCTGATCCTTCCTCGCCAACTCCTCGACCAGCCAACTGAAGTGGCAGAGGGTCTGGAAGAGAACCGCACGATTAAAATCCGAGCCCAAGAACTTAGGAGAAATTCCAAGGAAAAATATGAATGAAGAAGGGCTTGACAAACTTACCGACATAGTGCTCCGGGCCATCTGCATCACGTTGTCCCCTGCCATCCCGGCCCTCAGGGTCGCTCGGTCCTTCGGGGTCGGCAGGTGCCTCACTGCCTCCATACAGATGTTCCCGTCGCCCAAAAAGTCGTCGACGTTCATCACCTGCCAATCGGGGACGAAGATCTGTTTATGACGCTCGGTCAAGATCTTCTCCGCACCGGGGGTGAGTGGCGGAACCGGGAGGGACAACGCATCAGCCACTCCGAACTCATTGCTCGACGGACCAGGAGCGTCCGCCTCCGGGGTAGGAGCAGGAGCATCCGAGGCCGAGGGATCGAGGTCCACGACCCCACCCTGCTCGGGGACCGCGACCTTTGCCGAAGGGACAAGGACCTCAACCTCTCCCTCCTTCAGGACCGCAACCTTCGGTTGGTCGGCTGCCTTCACTACCGAGGCCTTCTTCAAAGCTCGGCTGTCCTGAGGCGCTGCCGACGGCCTCTTCTTCTTCTCCTGATCGGCCCTGCCCTTCGCCACCAGAGCCTTGTAATCGAGCTTCATGGTCTCTGCAAGAGTCGAACGAAAAAACTTAGAAAATTGAATGCAAACTTTACGGAGAGAAGCATAAATACCAGAAGCGTACGAGGGTCGATCGGACTGAGACCCCCACGGAACAGATGCTCTTCGGTGATATCCTTCCAGCTAAGCATCGGCAGAGCAAGGATCTTCTTCTGGACCTCGGTCTCTGCAGCGTTCAGCGGAACGTCCTTCTTTGTGCGCTTGGGTAGTCTGTCCGCCCAAACTGTCGGTATCACCCACGGCGTCAGATTCCGAACGAGGAAGTATTTGTCCTTCCAGTGTTTGATCGAGTCCGGATTCTCGATCAGTTTCACGCCCGGCCGGGGCGAAAGATAAAACCTCTGCTCGTCTTTTCTCGGCTGGACAGGTCGGAAGAGACTTCGAAAGAGGTACATGGTCGGCTTGGCGCCGATCTCTTGGCATCGGAGGAGGAACGCCACAACTTGCCTCCATGTGTTCGGCATCAGTTGAGCGGGACTCAAACCATACCAAACCAGGACGTCAACCACGAACGGGTGGAGGGGAAAGCGAAGACCGGCAATGAGGGAGTCGACCGGAAAGACGCATATGTCCGGAGAGGACCCAGTATTGGCTCGGAACCCCGGCCCAGGGAGGAGCAACGTGTACTCGAGAGGGATCTGGAAGCCCTCTCGGACCAGATGAAGGTCCGCTTCGGTAAGAGTCGAGATCTTGCGATCGACCTCGGACAGCTCCCTAGGCTCGTTCTCCTCCACCAGTTTAGCCGTACCTTGGGTAACCTTCTCCAAGATATCCTCAGTGTAATCCCGGACTCCTCCCACGCTCGACACGGCGATGGGCTGCCGACCGAACTCCCTCGCTCTCTTCGGCGTCTCCACTATAGTAATTACGGCTTTGCCCTTTCGGGACTCCGCCGCGACTTCTTGGGGCACCTCGGCCACTCCGCCCTCCGCATCTGGGCGAACAACGTCCTGCTCGCTCGGCTCCACTATTACTTTCTCTTTCTCCCCTCGGCCAACGGCTTGCTCCGAGGCGGGGGTCTCAGCCGAAATCTTAACCATATTTTCCTAAAGAGAGAAGGGAAAGAGACTGACCTTGAAGTGACAGCTACGGTCGGAAACTTTGCCGGAACTAGGAACGCTACCGCGACAGCTAGCGACACCACCAGGGAGCTAAAGACCTCGAAGCAAAGTAAATACGAAAGAGAGAGAGTAAAAGTGAAAAGTGAAGACTTGGTCAAAGGGGGGGTAAAGATTTATAGTGAAAATGAGGCGTCTCTTGGACTTCCAGAGCGACTTTTGGGCTACTCTCGAAGCATCTCGAAGGCCCACCACAAAGTCAACCAGCTCGGCAAGGTGGGACGAGAATCCGAGCTGCGAGCAAACCGAACGTGGCTGCAATAGAGTCCGCTCGGAATCCGTGCAAGTGCCTTCCCGAGCTGGTAAATGGGGAAAACTCCCATCTCCCTCAACTTTCGCGCCTGATCTTCATCAGACGGTCCAGATCTCGCCGAGAGCACTAAACGACGAGATAGTGTTTTCTTGGAGAACGCGCCCATCTCGAGATGCGTTTCAGCATCCGGCAGCTCAGATAGCGCCACGCCGCTCGGACGATCGGACCCTCGGACGCCCCACCTTCGTCTAAAAAGAACCCAGAAAAATTTTTGATTTAGTTTTAAGGCGCCGCCCTCGGCAGGCGCCCCCCGGGTCCCATGCCTCGGTCGGTATTATGCCGACAACAGGCCCCGGTCGGAAACAGATCGGCACCCCCCCATCTCTAACTCCCCCGGGCTGACCTCCGTCAAAAGCCATCAGCCCGAGAAGGAAGACAGAGATGGGAGGGAACCCATCAACACTCAGAGGTCGAAAGAGACGCACCATCCCGAGCTAGTTGGTTGCAACTGGAAGGCTCGGCTTGTCGAAAGACTCTAACAGCGGCGCCTTCACAGTTGCAACAAACGGACTCGGACGGCCCGGAGATCGACATCGGACAGGGGTCGTCACTCTCCCACCAAGATCTCCGCCTACTTCGACACTCACTTCGGAGCAACCGAAGAAGGCAGAAGATCTTGGTGAGAGAACGGCGGCCCGTCCTTCGAAAGAGGTCCACACCCCGGGTCCGGACCATGGCCGTCGACGCTACTGTCTTGTTGCCCCCCACCCCTCACACCCCTTCGGAGCAGTGAGGGATGGGGAAACAACAAGACAGCGGGGCGACCGCCCGTCCTTCCGAGAAGGCCCATCCCTCGGATCCGGACTACGGTAGTCACCACTCTTGCCTTATTCTCCTCCGCTCCCGACACCCACTTAGGGACCGTCCGGAACGGGAGAAGAAAAAGGTAAGAGAGCGACCACCCGTCCTTCGGAGATAACTCATCCCCCGAGTGCGGACTACGGTCGTCACCACTACTACCTCGTTCCCCCTCGCTCCCGACATCCACTTTGGGGCCGTCAGGAACAAAGGGAAAACCAGGCAGAAGAGCGACCACCACTCCGAACTTCAAGAGAGAAGCTACCCAAGGCAGATGCCTCCGAGGTCTGGAACTCAATTTGGTTGTGACGAAAATGACAAAAGGAGTGGGGTACTTATAGCCTGCCTCCTATAACCAGCCATTACTACCCTCGGAAATTGAAGCGCCGCGTTTTAATTGAGGGAATTATTGATCCCCGGAAGTCGAAACACCACGCATTAATCAAAGGAATTATTCTTAATGACCCGGGGAAGGGGAATGCCGCACAAACCCCGAGCGTCATTAATACCCTCGGAAGCGAGATCGCCTCCGAACAGATAGCGCCACGACGCTGCCGAACCCCCATACCTTCGGTCGGCTGCCGAGCATAGGCCTTCCCGAACTGGTAAATGGAGAAAAAAAGGCACCGAGCTATCTCAGCCGTCGGATCTCTCAGAAATTCATGCTCCCAATGGCGAACGGCTCAGATTGCGCCACGTGCGCTAGAAGACAAGATAGCGTTTTCTTGGGAACCGTTCCCGTCTCGAGATGCGTGCCAACATCCAACGGCCCAGATTACGCCACGTCACTCAAGCCTTCGGTCGGCTGCCGAACCCCCATGCCTTCGGTCGGCTGCCGAGCAGAGGCCTTCCCGAACTGGTAAACGGAGAAAAACGCTGCCGAACAGCAGCAGCCGTCAGATCTTTCCGAAGTTCACGCCCATCTGCGATCAGCGGCCCAGATCGAGCCACGCCATAAATCGGTATTTAAATCATTTTTTATCTATTTAATTTGTTTTATTTGTTTAAAAATTGCGAGAAAATTGTTAAAAATTCGGGAAAATTAGCCAAAAATTCTGGAGAGTAATTGAGATTTAGGGGGCACATTTTCGAACCCTTGAACGAACAATTATCACCCAGAATGTACGGCTAAGGCCCCCGAATGATTAGCCAACGCGTCGCAAAGTTAAACAAGTAGTCCGAAAAAATAGATAAAAACTCTTGAATACCCAATGTGACCAGAGAACTGACAGCGGCATCAAAAGTTGCCTCACTACCCCCTTTCTTGATTCGAAATCCCACGTCTGGACTCCAATACAACTCCATCAGCCACTAAAACAGCTAAACTACTCCTTAAAGTCTGATCACACTCAGTCTTTAGGAGTGGGGGGCTCGTGATATGGCTAAAATTGGGGTTAAATCGGGACCGTCCAGATCGGGCACGAATCCTGAAGCACGGGGGTAAAAAGGTAATTTCACATACAGATGGATCCAAAACGGGTATTGGGCCTCCTTCTCACAGAACCAACCACCCGCGAATAGATCCACTTCAATTGGGTACGGGTCCCGACCCGATACAAGCCCAATCCACCAAGAAGAGAATCAGGCCACTGATTTGGTCAAATCAATAAACCTGATTAGCTCTCACCAGGGAATCAAGACCTAACTTCCCAAAACAGAATAGGAGGATTTTTCTCCTATTTGTTAGGCAGGAAACTAGGCCCCAAATCATTCCAAAGGCGACTATAAATACAACCCCTCTACCACCGAGACCAGGTTAATCACTCTTTCACCACTTAAGCTCTTTCTTAATCTTTTCCTGATTATTGACAAGAGCTTCGGAGGGTGCGTCGCCGGAATCAACCCCGGTGTTTCGCACTTCCTTGCAGGTTGTGCCAGGAGCAAGAAGGCCGAGTCAATCGTTCAGGTGTTTCCCGGACTCACAAATTCTATCTGTTTACCCCCACACCGAAATCAGCGGTAACATATATATATATATATATATATATATATATATATATATATATATATATATATATATATATATATATATATATATATATATATATATATAGAGTTAGTCTATTATGAGATGGTGAGATGGGCTCCTTATCGTGAGATGGGCACCTCAGACATTGGATCGCGATCCAACAACACTCCTTCCCTCCGCGAATCTGAAGTTAGTGAGGGGCGAAATTGGAATTTCCCCTAATTTCTTTCTTTCTTTCTTTCTTCTCTTCATTTCATTTCATTTCCTCCCCCCTCCCACTTCGATTTCGATCCCACACCCTCAAACCCTAGCTCCCCACCCCCCTCTATCCCAACCCCAAACCCTACCTCCGCACCTCCTTCCTCCCCTCTCAATTCAAGGGGAGAGTCTGGGCTTCCTTCTTCCCACTCTCATTTCCTGACTACCGGCTCAAAGTCCTCCCTGGTAACATCGATGCCCAAACTCCCCCAAATCCACCCCAAACTCCCCTCTCTCTCCTCGACACATCAAATCCACCCCGACGCTCCTCCCTATAGATCGAAGCGTGGTGCCCATATATATACTAGTATTATACACGTGCTGTGCACATGGAGAAAATTGGGGGAATGAAAAGGGCAAAAAAAATCTACCAGCACATGCGTTGCACAGGTTGGGTTAAGGACAAATTACACTAAGGCCTTCTCCCATTATAGTAGTAGAGATATATATATACATGAGAACTGATCAGGTGTGAACTGGTTCGCACCTGATCAGTAGCGAACTTGGCTACTGAACCGTTGGATCTGCATTTCGATCATGGGATTGATCCAATGATCTCAATTTCTTTCGCTCATCTCTTCAAGCTTGGGGGTAGTTTAGTCAGATTTCGAACGCTCTATCTCTGTCTCGCCCTTCGACCCTGGAAACCCTAGCCCTTCGACATTCCACTTTCGACCTCTCTATCTCTCCACCCCTTCGATCTTGGAAATTCAGAGGCGTGTTAGTAACCCCCTGAATCCCCCTCCGACATTCCACTTTCGACCTTTGAAAGCCTCTTTCGACGACCGTTGCTGCCTCGTCTCTCTCTCTCCCCCTTCGACCTTCGAAGCGCCTTCTTCTCTCCACCCCCACTCGACCTTCGAAACCCTAAACTGATCTCCATCTCCATCTCCAACTTGGGTAGAGGTTCTCCATCTCCATCTCCATCTCTAACTTGGATAGTGGTAAAATTTCAATATAAAGTTTTTTTTCCAGTTTTGTTTATACACATCCAAAATCAGTAAAGTTGATATCTTTATTAGAATTTCCCTATTATCAAATAGCAGTTAATTTAGGGTTGTTCATTCATGATGTTGATTTAATTAATTTTGGGTTGATTTAATTGAGTTTGCGCTCCACCTCAGAAGGACAATTGCTCCATCTTAAATTGGTGAATTATTCTTTATTGTTTTGTATTTTTTTAGAATCCTGATCAAAAATAAATGTTGTTTATATCTTTGTTTATATAATTTTATGTTGTTTGTAGGTATGGAAGGCCAAGAAGGAAGTGCTAGTGCGATGGATAATCCTATAATCGAGCCACAAGGTTCCTTTATCCCAATTGTTGATGACCTTGTGAAGCCCCATGTTGGTATGACTTTCAACTCTTTAGAAGAGGCTGAGGATGGATGGCTCCACTGTTGGCAGTGAAGATGGATTTCATCTTCATTGTTATTTGTTTAGTGAATCTTATGCTCAAGAGGTGGATGGCTCCAGTGAAGATGATACTTTCGATATGAATTGAGGGAAGAATTTGGTTTTGTCTAAATTTTTTGAGTTTTGCGTCCCTTTGAAAGCGGTGGGGGTTCATTCATTATTTTATGTCTAAATTTTTGAGATGAATGTAGCTGAAGATGAACTTCTTTTAATGCTCATGCTTTGTTTGAATTGAATATGTTGGTTACGGCTGAAGATGAACTTTTAATGCTCATGCAATGAACACAATACTTTGGTTATGACCCATAGAGTTGTATTTAGATTTGTGTTTCTTGCAAAATATCCTAATTGTTTCTCTTGTAAATACTGAGCCATACTGTGATTCTCGCATCTTTGATAATTTGAATTTATCCCCTATTTCAACATCACACTTTAAACTATTAATGTATATGAGTGTTTTAGAGCATCCACAATGGTTTCTTATAAATGGAAAATTTCCATTTTATAAGAAACGGATCGCTGCAATGGTTTTTCATTTTTCCATTTTATAGCAAACCTGCTATATTCGTTTCTCATATATGAGAAACAGAATAGCGATTCTCAAATTTTAAAAGACGGTACAACATATACCGTCCGGTATATGTTATACCGTCTCATTAAATTTTTTTTTATTTCAAAATGGGTCGGACGGTATAACATATACCGTCCGGTATATGTTATACCGGCCCACGTATATTATTTTTTTTTTAAATTTTTTTCTAATCCAACGGTCAGATTTATTTAAAAAAAAAAATTTAAAAACCTCAGATATGTTATACCGGCTGACAATAATCAGCTCAGGTTAGTGGGTTTAATAGGTTTTAGTGGGTAGGTTAGTTATTATTATATTATTTAATTTATTTAATTAATATAGTTTAATAGTTAATAAGTAATTAACTTTTTTAAATTTATTTTTAAACGATGAGACGGTATAACATATACCGTCGCTCGCTTATTTTCTAAAAAATGAGAAACATATTGCAAACGACCACTGCAGCTAGCACGCTTATTTGCTATTACTGTAGATGCCATATTTTAGCAAATGAGAAAAACCATTGTGGATGCTCTTATGAGTTTCAGCTTCAAGAGAAGCATTTGATGATTTTGAGATGTGCTAGAGGCTAGAGCAACTGAGAAGTGGCAGAGCATCATCAGCCGACAGTTACAAGCACAATACTACAAACAAAAACTTGACTTTTTGGAACGTTGTACAAATAAACTTTGTTAAGAAATGTATCAAAAAGTGCAGACTCAAACAAGTATGTAATTTTTTGTTGGACAAATAGTTTTAGGATGAATCCAATCTGCTCAAAATATGTATATGGAGGTTGTTATGAAAAAACTCAAGTACTATAGTTAGTTTTGAGATGTAATGTGGCTTATTTTTGTTGCAAACTATGCTATTAAACCATTAAAAAGTTTAATTATTCCTCGGTTTTTCTCAATGATTCAGTCAAATTTCAAAAATGCTTAATACTTTATTTGTTGATGCAGGATTTAGTTTACTTATTCCTCTGTTTTTCTCAATGATTCAGTCAAATTTCAAAAATACTTCATACTTGATTATGAGGGTTTGTTGTTGAATTATTGTATAGTTGAATATGAAATTGTTATATAGCTGAGATTGTTGTATGTATGTTGTTGCTGCAGTTATTATTATGCTCTTACTTGAAAGGTTGTTCTTGTATTTGGTTGATGTGTTATTTATATCCTATATCACGTAGCTTAGCTTTATTCAATGTGTACTTGCAGCTATTAGTTCTTGTTTATATCACAAGTGCTTCTAATATTGAAACCTGATGCTTTCATGTTAAGCTTAAAATCCTAATGCAGCACTAAATTTGCTGATGATAAGTTCAGAAGAGAATAGCAAAGACTTGAGCTCCTTTTCTAAAGCAAGTATGTACATAATGAATAAATAATTTCATCCATCCCTCTGCAGACAGTTAACAAAGTAACACAAATAAGATACACAGAAGCATCAATGTTATATTGATGTAGAAGCACTCATACAGACCAGCATCTCCTTCAAGGCACACACCTACATTTTCACTGCTTGGGATACTCTTCACACTTCAAACACTAACACTAATACAAGGCTTATTCAGAGATGATCTTGTACAGCATCCTAAAAGACAATCACTAATCCAAATTCATTCTGAAACATATGGAGACTCTGAAACATATGGAGAGCAAAATATATAAAAATTAAAACCATCATTCATCATAGATAAAGAAGGTACATAGCATTTATTTGGCTAAAAAATATTGCCCCAGAGAAACAAATTAGACCCCTCACACTTGCATAAACACTTACTATATACATCACTAGTTCTGCTAGTTATTTCTCTTCTACTAGTTCTTTTTCATTGAATATCCAACTAAAATACAACCAACCAAAACACAACCATAAAGGCAACATTGTAACTCCTATTTCCCGTATCTGTATTTTTTCTACTGTATTTTTATTTCTGGTATTCTTGTATTCAATTTGAAGTCCTATATTTTTGTTCCAGTTCGAATAAAAACATTCCTTGCTTTCAACTCAATTTTTGGTGCCAATATTTAATTCAATTGTATTGCTTGTTCTACTATTTTTGTGTCGTTCTTCATGTAGAAATGGACTATTTATTCCATCGATCTCTTTTTCCCCATTTTTAATGAATTTTGACCAATTCTCTAGTTGGATCCCACTCAAACCGGATACCCAAATACCCAAAAACCCGAAACCCTAACTATATAACCCTAAACTTAACCCTAACCCCTATTACTGTGCAAACCCCAAAAACAAACCCGCCGCTCTCTTCTCCCTTCCATCTTCTTCCCCAGACTCGATCAAAACCTAATTTCGATCCCCGTCATCTTCGCCTTCAACCTCCATCCTCCACCGCCTCGTCATCGCCCTCCGACCACCACCTAGCTACTCCTCTCATCAACCCCTTCGCCATCTCCACCGTCCTTTGTACTATTCCTCTACCTCGCAACTAAGTCGCAACCCCTAACACCCTGGCGTCGCCCCGTCGCTGCGCTCGTGATGACCACCATCCCGTCGTCTCGCTATTGCCAAACCACCCGAAGAACCCACCTCCGTCGCCTTCTTCTTACTCTGGGTTCTCATCGAACCCATCGCCAGTCGACCGCTCCTTCCTCCACAGCGTCACCGTCGCCCTCCTCTGTGCACCCTCGCCATCAGTCGCCTTCCCTCTCCAACCTCCTCTCCTGTGTCGCAACTCCTCGGCGACCAGACCCCCGAGCACCCCGCCATTGGACCTCCTCTGTTTTACCCACCGAAACAGAGCTTTGCTAGCTTCGCTAGCTCTGCCCCCATCGTGGCATCGCTCCTCAACTGTAGCCACCACGAGCATCGCCGCCCTCGCCGTAAGTCACCACTGTTGCAGTCGCGTTGTGCCGTCACCGCCAATTCGACCGCTCTCTCCTCCTCTCTTTGTTGAAGTGTGGAAGAAGGAGTGTGAGTGGTCGAGAATGCTGTTTGGTGTTCGGGGAGAAGGGATCCGGGATTGGTGTTCCCTGTTTTGGCCCCCGATCTAGCATGGGGATTCACTGTGTTGCTGTTGATTCTTAAACGTGGTTTGCACGTACTTTGGGGAGATTTTGCCCGGAATTTCCGACCTCATTACTCCCAAATTATTGGATCTAATCGTCGTCCTAAAGGTAAGTATTCATCTTGTACATATTTTTGTTCTAGTACAAGTGCTAATTTGAAAATACCACAAATAGGTTGTAGGTGTGACTCCTTGCCTTATCATTTGTTAATCTTGAATTATTCGCCATAATCTTAAGAGTCACAACAATTTCATTGTATTATACTACAACTACTTAGACTCATTTTATTCCCTAGACACATGAACACATGAAATTAAGGAACCCTAGATTTGTAGACGTATGTTATATCTTGTATGTGATGAACTTGTACCCTTTTGAGTTGAGAAATAAATATTACTTGCTGTTTTGATAACTATTATCCCGTATTTGTATCACACATTAACCTAGATGCCTAACAACAAATTTTCATGCAACCTATACACGTAAGACATTCCCACATGTTGCTTTCCTGGACATTGCTATACTGTTTTGACCCCTTTAATATCAGAATCTGAACCCGAGCCCTGAACATTAAATATAGCTCTAGATGTCTATATGTCGATATCCTCCGGGATTTTTTAATTCCGAGTTACGGTCTAGGAGATATTGCAGTTTTACTGCAGCTGTGTCGGTAGTCGCAGATTCACAAAACTGCTGCACTTCTTTAGTTTGTAAATTAATTTAATTATGTTAACAGTAAGCGATAGACTTGAAATTTTACATGCTGTTGCTGGAAACCCTAGAGATCATTCCCAAATTATCTTAGAATTAATTAATAAAGTTTCAACCCTGTTTCACATGTATAAACTCAGATTCACAAATTCTGCCTGAATACAATAGCTGTGTAGTTCGCTGTTTTGACACATGTTTCCACATCTTTTATGTACCTTAATTATATGCATTGAAACCGGACAGGAGTCTAGTTTCTAGATCTTCTGATGGATCCACTTTTGCTATCTTGTAGCAACGGAAATCGCAGTTTTGGTGAAGCAACGTTGTGCTGCCCAGATTTGAGATTTTCATTGTTCTTGATATTTTGATTCGTGTTGACCCTCTAATATGTTATATAAATATCTCAAAATTGTTCCATGTTCACGATCATGATTACTTGACTTGTTTCACACACTTTCATGCTTGGTTAATAATAATAATAAATAACAAGACGGGATTTAAGGGAAAGACCATAGTAGTACGTGGACAATATAGGTAAGTGTACTCGGAAGAGGGCCCGTGTTTCCCTATTTATCGGTCTATTGGTCTATCGGTCTATCGGTCTATCGGTCTATCAGTCTTATCGGTTATCGATTAATTGTAGATTATTGACTACAGTATCTTGATTAATTCGGTCATCGGTCATTATCGAATATTATTTCTTGAGTACACCGTCCTATAAAATCTACCACTAGGTCTAAACGAAATTGTATTGACTATAGCAACTATGTAGTAAAAGTATGGATGCATGAAGTGCTACCTAGATAGTAATAACCACAAGACTTGAAACATGAAACTTGAACTTGATACATGCTTACTTGATACTTGATGACATGATACATGAGACTTGATACTGGAATTTAATACTTGACACTTACAACTTGATACTTGAGACCTGACAACTTGACACTAGACTTGGGACTTGTTACCTGACACTTGTACTTGATGCCGTCTCTTGAGGTTAGATACTCCTACATGTTCACTTGTCACTTACTCCACTATTAGTATTTGTTATCCAGCCTGTTTACTTGAGTTGTCCTTCTTGCTAGTTAGTTCTTGGATTTCCACTACTTGTTATGTCCCTGTTACATTCTTGATTCCAATTCTTGTTCCACATTACTTGTACTCGTTTTTACTATTTGTGGCCCTAACTTGCACTAAGGGCGGTTTCTCTTGTTTTCTCTACTTTTCCCTTTTTATATTTATTAAACAGATTTTGGAGGCAAGTTGTCTGCTGAAATTGGTGAGCAGACATTTTAGGCTTCGCTTGGAGTAAGGACTTGTTTAAATATTTGTTTTCCTTAAGTTATTTATTTCTTCTGCTGTACGAGACTTGTAACGGGCTTATGTTCCCGAGTTTTACCTTTTGTTCCAGACATTGAAAACTATTTGGATATTATTAATGTTTAAATTATTTTTGTTGCTTAATAAATTATTCATGCAAGCTTGGTTGTATATATATCTTGTTATATTCTTGTTATGATGCTGAGTCAATCCTACAGCTTATGGATGATGTTAAAATCATTCACTGGGCTTCGTCACGCGCTCGTATTCCATGTTTTTGGAAAGCGGGGCGTGACAAGGTTTTTAGTGGTATCAGAGCTCAGGTTTGGCTAATGTGTTAGTTAACTAATACATTAGACATGCTTGACTCTGTCAGGATTAACTCAACATTAAACATGCCATGCAACCACATGAATAATTTGATAATCAACTCGATCTGGACACAAGTCTTATCCCATCCATTTTGATCCCTTCATATTCAATTCTTTGATTCATTGCTTCCTTTCATCTCTTACAGTCATCCTGATTTGTTGATTCCTTATTAGATACAAATTTATTCTTTCCGTACCCATATTCTTTTGATTCCGGTGCAGGCAATCTCTGATTTTCTGCTTGCCTCGTTGAATCTTTCTTATTTCAGCTCGTGTATCGTTCATTGCTTTCCCTGCCTTGCATTCATTTTTATTTGTTGATTCATATTGAGTATCATGTTAGTTATTTCTTCCCTGCTATATTCTCTTCAATTCCGATCTTGCCCCTCGTCCTTCTTCCTTCGTATTCAATTTCTTAATTTTCTTTTGTCCCTTCTTGTCATCCTCCTCTTTAACTCTTTATTGGGTATAGCTTCGTTTTTCCCCTATATATTTTTCTCTTTATAATTATATATTTTTTTCCGAATACTTTCTATATTTCGATTATTAATTGTTATATTTATTTTCGATCTTCTATAAAAATGTTCCTCAACAAAGATTTTGTTATTCCGAACAATGGTGTATTTTAACTTCACTTTTCATTTTTGATCGACTATATATTTCTACTGGATTATTTTGATAAGACAAATTCTTATTTTTGTTGTATAATGCTATTATTACTACTATTATTATCATTGATATTATTTTCATTATCATTACTAGTATTATTATTGTTGTTACTACCATTGATATTCTTATTGTTGTTTTCATTATTTTATTATTATTGTTAATATTAAATTACTTCCACAAAAAATGTTGGGCCCAAACTATATATTGTCTTGAATTACTACTTTTTCTAGTGTTGTTAATATTTCAATATTATTGTTATTATTATTATTATTATTATTATTATTATTATTATTATTATTATTCCTTCTTTTTGCGATTTCTGTTATTATTATTGTTATGATCATTGTTCTTATCATTGTTATTCTCATTGTTATTAGTATCGATATTCTGTTATTATTATTGTTATTGGTATTATTAATTTTATCGTTACTATTATTATTATTATTAATTTGTTTTGAACCTGAGCATGCTCAATTTTATATACATTTCACCACTTCGGTGCAACCTAATGTCGAGATGGCAAATATGCAACTCGATATCAATGGAGGCAAATTGTAACTAGATATCGGGGAGGCAAAATGTGCAACCGAATACCCAGACGGCAACCTGCAACCTGAAGTCGTGAAGGCAAACATGCAACTTGATGTTAAGGAGGCAAGATTTTCTACCTATTTGCTAATTGATATTTCAAGACAATTTTTTTTACTTATATAATGAAACTAAAGGTAAAGAAATATTTCCTTTATGACATCTTATTTATACTGTTACACTTTATGTTTTCATACAATTTGAACTCGTATAGTTGATTTTACTCTATTTTGTGGATAAGATCATTATTGCTATTATTATTATTATTGTTATTGTTTTTGTTATTATTTTTGGTATTGTTATCATTATTATTATTTCCATTACTGTTATTATTATTATGTTCATTATCTTTATTGTTATTACTTCTATTATTGCTACTGTCATTTTATTAATACTGATACTATTATTATTACTAATGCTATTGTGTTCGTTATTATTATTGGTATTGTTACTATTATTGTTATTACTATTGCTGTTATTATTATTGTTGTTATTATTTTTACTAATATTGTTACTGTTATTTTATTATTGTTGATATTATCACTATTATTGCTACTATTTTTATTATTGTCGTTATTATTTTTAATGCTATTATTATTTCTATTATTACTGCATTATTTTCATGAATATGTTAAATCCAACATTGCCGTGTATGTATTGTCGTTATTTTTGATATATTTTTTATTATTATATTATTATTATTACCGTATGATTATGATGATTTTGATTTCTGCTATTGGTATTGTTATTGTTATAATTTTGTTATTATTATTACTAATTTTATTATTATCATTGTTATTATTAGTTTTTATTATTGTTATTATTATTCTATTACTATTGACATTATTACCATTGATATTTGTTGTTATTATTATCTCTGTTAAAGCCATTAGTTTTGATCTGTATTATACCTTTTAAATATTTAGATTGAAGCTAAAGATTCATATTCACTTTGCATTATTGCTTATTTCTATTTGGAGCCATACTCTCTTTGTTCTGGTATCTCATTCTTTTCTTCCTGCTCGGATCGTCGCTTGGTGTCACGTGGTCTACAACGACATGTTTGGAGCTTGGAACGTCACCATCAGAGTAGCGCAGCGGAAGTGTGGTGGGCCTATAACCCACAAGTCCCAGGATCCCGTCGTTGCTTCTCCTCCCTTGTACTGTTTGTTTTGTTCCATTCCTTGTATTTGTCCTCATCCGTTGACTCATTGCTTGGTTCAACTCTTCCTTGTTCATCCCTTCTTCGATTCCAACTCTAACTATTTCTCCATCTCTTTGCTTGTTATCTTGCAAGTCTTGTGTTATTTCATTCCTTTTTTATACGGTTTATTCTCTTCCATGCCTTCCGTTTGACCTCATTGTTATCCACGCCTTCTTTTCTGGTATTGCCGTTGTCTTGTTCCTTCCCCATTAGCCCTCTGCTTTGTTACCCTTCCCCAAGTTTGTTTTACCATGTCCTATGTATCACCTAAGCAAATTTCGATAAAGAAATTTTTGTGTAAGGTGGGTATGATTTGTAACTCCTATTTCCCGTATCTGTATTTTTTCTACTGTATTTTCATTTCTGGTGTTCTTGTATTCAACTTGAAGTCCTATATTTTTGTTCCAGTTCGAATAAAAACATTCCTTGGTTTCAACTCAATTTTTGGTGCCAATATTTAATTCAATTGTATTGCTTGTTCTACTCTTTTTGTGTCGTTCTTCATGTAGAAATGGACTATTTATTCCATCGATCTCTTTTTCCCCATTTTTAATGAATTTTGACCAATTCTCTAGTTGGATCCCACTCAAATCGGATACCCAAATACCCAAAAACCCGAAACCCTAACTATATAATCCTAAACCTACCCTAACCCTAACCCTAACCCCTATTACTGTGCAAACCCCAAAAACAAACCCGCCGCTCTCTTATCCCTTCCGTCTTCTTCCCCAGACTCGATCAAAACCCAATTTCGATCCCCGTCATCTTCGCCTTCAACCTCCATCCTCCACTGCCTCGTCATCGCCCTCCGACCACCACCTAGCCACTCCCCTCGTCAACCCGTTCGCCATCTCCACTGTCCTTCGTACTATTCCTCTACCTCGCAACTGAGCCGCAACCACTAGCACCCTGGCATCGCCTCGTCGCTGCGCTCGTGATGACCACCATCCCGTCATCTCGCCATTGCCAAACCACCCGAAGAACCCACCTCCGTCCCCTTCTTCTTACTCTGGGTTCTCGTCGAACCCATCGCCAGTCGACCGCTCCTCCCTCCACAGCGTCACCGTCACCCTCCTCTGTGCACCCTCGCCATTAGCCACCTTCCCTCTCTGACCTCCTCTCCTGTGTCGCAACTCCTCGGCGACCAGACCCCCGAACACCCCGCCATTGGACCACCTCTGTTTTACCCACCAAAACAGAGCTTCGCTAGCTCCGCCCCCATCGCGGCATCGCTCCTCAACTATAGCCGCCGCGAGCGTTGCCGCCCTCACCGTAGGTCACCACTATCGCAGTCGCGCCGTGCCGTCGCCCCCAATTCGACCGCTCTCTCCTCCTCTCTCTGTCGAAGTGGGGAAGAAGGAGTGTGAGTGGTCGAGAATGCCTTTTGGTGTTCGGGGAGAATGGATCCGGGATTGGTGTTCCCTGTTTTGGCCCCCGATCTGGTATGGGGATTCACTGTGTTGCTGTTGATTCTTGCACGTGGTTTGCACGTGCTTTTGGGAGATTTCGCTCGGGATTTCCAACCTCGTTACTCCCAAATTATCGGATTTAATCGTCGTCCTAAAGGCAAGTATTCATCTTGTACATATTTTTGTTCTAGTACAAGCGTTAATTTGAAAATACCGCAAATAGGTTGTAGTTGTGACTCCTTCTTGCCTTATCATTTGTTAATCTTGAATTATTCGCCGTCGATTTCATAATCTTAAGAGTCACAATAATTTCATTGTATTATACTACAACTACTTGGACTCATTTTATTCCCTAGACACATGAACACATGAAATTAAGGAACCCTAGATTTGTAGACGTGTGTTATATCTTGTATGTGATGAACTTGCACCTTTTTGAGTTGAGAAATAAATATTACTTGCTGTTTTGATAACTATTATCCCGTATTTGTATCACACATTAACCTAGATGCCTAACAACAAATTTTCATGCAACCTATACACGTAAGACATTCCCACATGTTGCTTTCCTGGACATTGCTATACTGTTTTGACCCCTTTAACATCAGAATCTGAACCCGAGCCCTGAACATTAAATATAGCTCTAGATGTCTATATGTCGATATCCTCCGGGATTTTTTAATTCCGAGTTACGGTCTAGGAGATATTGCAGTTTTACTGCAGCTGTGTCGGTAGTCGCAGATTCACAAAACTGCTGCACTTCTTTAGTTTGTAAATTAATTTAATTATGTTAACAGTAAGCGATAGACTTGAAATTTTACATGCTGTTGCTGGAAACCCTAGAGATCATCCCCAAATTATCTTAGAATTAATTAATAAAGTTTCAACCCTGTTTCACATGTATAAACTCTGATTCACAAATTCTGCCTGAATACAATAACTGTGTAGTTCGCTGTTTTGACACATGTTTCCACATCTTTTATGTACCTTAATTATATGCATTGAAACCGGACAGGAGTCTAGTTTCTAGATCTTCTGATGGATCCACTTTTGCTATCTTGTAGCAACGGAAATCGCAGTTTTGGTACAGCAACGTTATGCTGTCCAGATTTGAGATTTTCGTTGTTCTTGATATTTTGATTCGTGTTGACCCTCGAATATGCTATATAAATATCTCAAACTTGTTCCATGTTCACGATCATGATTACTTGACATGTTTCGCACACTTTCATGCTTGGTTAATAATTGTTACCGCTAAATCTGGTGTGGGGGTAAATAGATAGAATTTGTAGATTCTTTAGGGAAACTGAATAGCAAACCAGGAACCTTTCTGCTGGAGTTTGACCGTTGACTCCCGCCGTTCACCTGCAAAAAGTGCGAGACATTGGGGTTGATCCCGGCGATGCACCCTCCGACGCTCAAGTCAATAACTAGAAAAGATTATGAAAGAGCGTAAACTGGCAAAAGATTGATTACCTCTTAATGGTGGTGGATGGGGGGTATTTATAACCGCCTTTGGGATCAGTTTAGGAATGAAATCCCTAATTCCCAGTGAAAGGATAGAGCGAATCAGGATCATTGATTGAATACAATCAGAAACCCTAATTCTATCCAGCTGAACCGGGTTTCTTGCGGGTTGGGACCTGCACCCAGTTGAGATGGATCCGTTGGAGGGTTAATGGGCTTTTGGAGAAAAGACCTAGAACCCATTTCAGACCTGCTTGTAGGTGAAATTACCATTTTACCCCCAAGCTTTAAGATTTGTGCATGATTTGAACGGTTCTGATTTAACCCTATTTTTAGCCATATCACGGGCCCCCCACTTCCGAAGGCTGAGTGGGTTCAGTCTTTGAGGAGTAGTTTTACTGTTTCAATGGCTTTCGGAGTTGTATCGGAGTCCAAACGAGGGGTATTGAATCTTTGTATGAGGTATTATGGTGATTTTCGAAGCTATTTGCATGCTCAAGGTTACTCTTGAGCTCTCTTGGACTTCTGGTGATTTTTCTTAATTTTGCGAAGCAGTGATTTGTTATTCGGGTGTCTTAATTAACCATTCTAAGCAATAATTATTTATTCAGGGGCTCAAAAATATTTTTCCAGATTTATAATTTTTTTTAGAATTTTTAATTATTTTTCCTAAATTTTAAATCATTTTTTCACAAAATTTAGGTAGATGACTCGATGTTATTTCCGTCATTTCACGGCTTAGATGCTCTGGCTACGTCGCCGACCCCTTCCGAACACATGCTATGAAGGAGGCCGAGGTCCATGGGGGTTCGGCACCTTCTTTCGAAGAGCATAGATACCTTGGCCAGGCTGCAGGTGCGTTCAGCGAATCTTTGTAGAAGTTCAGAGTGATTTTCTCCATGTAATAGGCTCGGTGGCAAGAGCGCTCGGCAAGGTGTGCCGAGGTCCAATTTTTTCATGTAATAAGGTCGGTGGCAAGAGTGCTCGGCAAGGTGTGCCGAGGTTCAATTTTTCCACGTAACAAGGTCGGTGGCAAGAGCGCTTGGCAAGGCATTCCGAGATCCAATTTTTTCATGTAACAAGGTCGGTGGCAAGAGCGCTCGGCATGGTGTGCCGAGATCCAATTTTTCCACGTAACAAGGTCGGTGGCAAGTGCGCTCGGCAAGGTGTGTCGAGGTCCAATTTTTTCACGTAACTAGGTCGGTGGCAAGAGCGCTCGGCAAGGCGTGCCGAGGTCCAATTTTTCCATGTAACAAGTTCGGTGGTAAGAGTGCTCGGCCAGAGGCGCCGGAGTCCCAGAGCAAGGTTTTTTGCTCGTTTAGGCGTCAGTGCCAAGAGTGCTCGGCGAGGCGTGCCGAGGTCCCTGAGTTGTGATTTTTTGCTTGTTTAGCCGTCGGTGCCAAGAGTGCTCGGCGAGGCGTGCCGAGGTCCCAGAGTTGTGATTTTTTGCTCGTTTGGGCCTCGGTGCCAAGAGTGCTCGGCGAGGCATGCCGAGGTCCCAGAGCAAGATTTTTGGCATCATAGGAAACGTCAGGCTGAGCTGGTGACTGTTGAACTTCTGACAACTTTGACAGATGTGATAGCCATTAATGCGACAGTTCAGCTTGGCGCGGTAAATAATGTGACGGTTCAGCTCTTTTTGTCGTCTTGTGCGAATGGGCCTGGCTCTTTGGGCCCATTATCCTCGTTTCGTGTGCCACGCTCTATAAAACTCCGCCCCCTCTCTCATTTTTCACTTCTCCAACTTTTCACTCAGGCGGTGAATTTCTATTAGCGAGAGCTCACGGTGACGTCGATCGCTTTCCAGTGAAAATTCCAACCGTACCTGTCACTTCAAGGTAACTTATACTTAGTATTTTTTCCAAGTACAAAAAATGTCGCTTTCCCCTGTCTCTGAGCCCTCCCCTCCTGCTGGCGAAACTCCATCTCTGAGTCAGAGAGATCGTAAAGATAAGGGCAAGAGGGTTTTTGGTCGAGACACGATTGTAGAGGACCCGAAGCGCATGGGGCCGTTCGGCAGGTTGCCGGAACCGTTGACAAGGCTGCAAAGGGTTCGAGAACTTCCGGAGGAACATGCCGAGCGCATCATTCATGTGAGGGGGCGGACCTTTGAGGAGAACGCGGTATGGGAGACCTCGGAGGCAGACGAGATAGTGTCCATCCTCAACTTGAAGGACTTGGCAGCGATCCAGGATTGTTTCCAAATCCTGGAGGAGTACGAATTGCTGCTGTCGGGTCCCGGGGTTAGGGCCAATTCGCTGCTGCCAGTAACCTGTGTTTCTGGCCGGTCGATGCCTTCATCGCCGGGGCTCGGCTCCCTCTCCACCCGTTCGCGATTCAAGTACTTATGTGGTTTGGGGTCAGCCCCATCCAACTAATGCCGAATGCGTGGAGAGTCATCAACGGGTTTGTGCTCCACTGCCAAACAGCCGGAGTCGAGCCGGAGTTGAGGGTGCTCCGGACGCTCTACCGGCTTTATCAGCAGAACCGGTCGGAGTTCCGGTATTATTTGGCCCTGAGACATGGAGGTCGGCTCTTCGTTTGCCCCGACTCCATAAAGCACTGGCGTGATAAGTATTTTATAGTGCGGAGTGTGGAGGCATGGCCCATACCCTCCGGTTGGGTGGAGGAGGTGACGAAGCGAGTGAGGGAGTCGCCAGTGCTTCACCCTCAAGAAGAAGAGGCAGTTCGGGTCCTTCTAGATCGGCTGAAGTACGATTGGCGAGATCTGACTGAGGACGTCCTCTTCAGGGGTGGGCTCTGCCGCGTAGATCCCAGTATGTGACTTTTTCTACATTTTTTCTTTCTCTTCTTAATTTGCTTATTGTAACTTGTGTTTTCTAACCAACTTCTTGCTTGATGAAGAGGCCATGGACTATGAAGCAGTACTAGCACAAAGGGCCGCCCTCGGAAGCAAGGCGCCAAAAAAGCGCAAGAGAGTCGCCACCAAGCTGCCGTCCGCGAAGACCCCGAGGGTCGCGAGCGCGGCCGAGGAGGTGGAGGCACCAGCGGACGTGACCCCGACCTGAGCTCCGACAGTAGCCTCGGCGTCGGCTGAGGGAGGGGAGGGTGCCGCCACTGACGATGGACGCCGAGACGATCCTCACGAAGGAGCACAAGAGGATGTATATTCCGGATTGGCAAGTTCAAAAGCTCGATGGGTTCCTCGGCGACTCGACGTCGAGCATGCAGGTGGTGAAGCACCTGGCGACGCCGAAAGACCGAGCTGCCATGGACACCGGCATGGCGGGTGACGACGCCATCGAGATCGCATGCTCGGCGGTATCGGTAAGTATCGTCCTTCGTTTTGTTGGGAACTTTTATGTTTGATTTTTCTAACTCCTTGTTTTTTCATTGTTCTGCTTCAGATAACCATCCACTTTGGTCATCTCATGGAGAAGATGATGGAGTTGGAGAAGGACCTCAAGAAGGAGGCCGACCGAGCTCGGGCCGAAAAGGCTCGAATGGGCAACGAACTCGACAAGTTGAAGGTTGAGTTCGAGAGGAAGGCGACAAGGCTCGAGTACCTCGAGGACCTTGTCACAAGGCTCGAGGGCGACCTTCTCCGGCAGAAGGAGGAGTCGGCCAAGCAGCTGGTCGAGGCGGCGAAGGCCAAGGCTGCGGCAGTGAAGGAAACCGAAGCGGCCACCATGACGAAGGCGCAAGGCTTCCTCGCCGCAAACATGGCCAAGGCATATGCCCAGGCCATCACTCAGGTGTCGGAGCGTTACCCTGAAGTCGACTGCTCCGGGTGGCGGCTCTTCCCGGACTACGTCGACGGCTTCGACCCCAAGTCAAAGGAGGAAGGAGGAGACGATGAGGATGATGCCGAGGTCGAGGTCATCGGCGAGGTGCAGGGGTCAGTGGTGACTCCGCTGGCGATGGTGCCTCCTTCAGGGGAGTCCAACCCCGCCCAGTCTCGACGCCCCGGGAAAAAGGTCACCCCTTGACTTCTTCTTTCTTTTTTTTGTTGTTTTTCGAGCTGTTGCTTGTACTGCCTAATTGCAGACTGGCCACCGCATTTTTGTGATGAATGGAAATACAACTTTTGAGCTCGAACTTGTCTTGTCTTTTTTTTGTAGTCTTAAAATTTGACTAAGTGTTTGAACACAAGCTTTTAGTCTTCATTAGATGCATGTATCTTTGTTCAGGGGTTGGATGCGGAGTAAATTTGTGAATATTTACTGAGCGCTCATTGTTTCCTTTGAACATTTCAGCTCACCGAGGTGACCCATTCTGCCGAACCCACCCGCTCCGGGGAGGAGTTACGCTCCGAGGTCGGCTGAGGGGTGACAAGGTTGTGTTTAACCAAGTGCCGAGAGTGCCTCTGCGAAGTCGAGTTGGGGTTGCGCAAAGCCGAGAGTGAGCGGAACCATCTGCAGCTGATCTTAAGCCGAAGAGAAATCGAGATTCGGTGGCTAGAGGGTAGGCTCGCCGAGATACCTCCCGTAGGCGAGGGCGACGGCTCGTCGACTGCCTTCACCAATGGGCTGAGGCTTAAGTGTCTCCAACATTCCTTGTCGAAGATGACAGCGGAGAGGGATGATATGCTTACTGAGGTTCACCACCTGCAGAGTGTGGAGGCAGAGCTTCTGGCAGAAGAAGAGGAGTTGACGACGGCGGTGGGCAAGCTGATGGCTGAACGTGACGAATTGACGGCAAAAGTCGATGCGTTGAAGAGGGCCACAGTGGACAGGGGCATCGAAGTCACTCAGCTCCGCCAAATCATTACCGGCCGTCCTAGCATCCCGAGCCCCGTAGTGCCTCCTCGCTTCGAGGTGGACGTAAAAGATGACTCTCTGAAGCAACGGATAGCCAAGCTGGAGGTGGAAGTGGCTTGCCTCAAACCCCGTTCGGAACCGATCAACGTCAGGAGCACTTCGTGCACTTGTGAAGAGAGTGAACGAGGGATTTCGTTCTACGAGCTTGCGACCCGTTCTCCTATTGCTCGGCAAAGTCCGAGTGATGCCCAAAGTGGTGTGGCGATATCATCAAGCGGAGCGTCCGTCGGCGCAACTGTCAGGAGCAGTGCTGAAGATACGTCTCAGTTCATCGGCTTAGGGACGAGCTCCGGGGTCAAGCACCGCCGTCCCCAGGTATCTTTGAAGCGGAACATCCCTGTGCTTAGGAGGCATTGAAGATCTCTTATTCTCTAAATTTTGTATTTTGTCTAAGTGTTACGAGTGGGCTCTGTAGTTTTGGCTTTCCAACTTGTAACTTCATTGTAAAGAAGGGCATCGTCTTGTACTGTCTTCCCACACTTAATTGAAATGAGGCTTTTTTCTTTCTTGGACTTGTGCATTTTTGTTAGACTAGTGTCGTTGTATTACTCGTTACTATCTTTAGCGTGCCGAGGTCCCAAAGCAAGATATTTGCTCGTTTGGGCGTCGGTGCCAAGAGCACTCGGCAAGGCTTGCCGAGGTCCCAGAGCAAGATTTTTGCTCGTTTGGGCATCGGTGCCAAGAGCTCTTGGCAAAATGTGCCGAGGTCCAGGGCAAGGTTTTTGCTTGTTTGGTCGTCGGTGCTAAGAGCGCTCGGCGAGATGTGCCGAGGTCCAGAGCAAGGTTTTTGCATGTTTGGTCGTTGGTGCCAAGAGCGTTCGGCAAGGCGTGCCGAGCACTGCTTCGAGCCTCTTAACTCGTGAATTTCTAAGAGAAGTGAGTTTCTTGCAGTGGAGAGCAACCTTTTGGAGGATTATTTCGACTTTAAACGAACCATAAGAACCAAAGGTTAGCTCCTCCAAGTACTCTTCTCCCATGTCTAGTCTAGTTGTAGGAACTCCGCGCGCGATGGCGGAGCGCGTTTCAACGGTTGCGGGAGCAATTCCGAATGGCGAATCACTTCTAGCTTGCTTATGAGCGAACTTGCGAAGCGGAGTCAAGCCAAGTGTTGGACTCTGAACTCGTCGTTTGAGTATATTTCAACGGTTGTGGGAGCAATTCCGAATGGCTAACCACTTCTAGTTCGCTTAAGGGCGAGCTTGCGAAGCGGAGTCGAGCCAAGTGTTGGACTCCGAACTCGTTGTTTGAGTATATTTCAACGGTTGTGAGAGCAATTCTGAATGGTGAACCACTTCTAGTTTGCTTAAGGGCGAACTTGCGAAGCGGAGTCGAGCCAAGTGTTGGACTCCGAACTTGTCATTTGAGTATATTTCAACGGTTGTGGGAGCAATTCCGAATGGTGAACCACTTCTAGCTTGCTTAAGAGCGAGCTTGCGAAGCGGAGTCGAGCCAAGTGTTGGACTCCGAACTCGTCGTTTGAGTATATTTCAACGGTTGTGGGAGCAATTCCGAATGGCGAACAACTTCTAGCTTGCTTAAGAGCGAGCTTGCGAAGCGGAGTCGAGCCAAGTGTTGGACTCCGAACTCGTCGTTTGAGTATATTTCAATGGTTGTGGGAGCAATTCCGAATGGCGAACCACTTCTAGCTCGCTTAAGGGCAAGCTTGTGAAGCGGAGTCGAGCCAAGTGTTGGACTCCGAACTCATCGTTTGAGTATATTTCAACGGTTGTGGGAGCAATTCCGAATGGCGAACCACTTCTAGCTTGCTTAAGAGCGAGCTTGCGAAGCGGAGTCGAGCCAGGTGTTGGACTCCAAACTCGTCGTTTGAGTTAAAGAAATTAAAAACAGAGATGCAAATAATCACAAGAAAAATATGGAAGAAAGAAGCTCTTTATTGATAACTACTTGTTGGCTGCTTCTAAGTTGCAAGCCATTATTACATTGAAGAAATAAAGAAGCAAAATACAAGTGAAAGGAAAGGAACGGTTCGACATCTGAAGGTACTTAGAGAGGCGTTCATGCGCTCTCTTGGTATTTCAACAGATGGTCGGCATTCCAAGCTCTGTGGATCTCTCTGCCTTCAAGGTCTTCAAGACGGTATGTTCCGGGGTGAACTTCTTTGGTGATCTTGTAGGGTCCTTCCCAATTCGGGGCTAGCTTACCCTTCTTGCTAGGGAAGGAGATAGCCAATTTTCTGAGGACCAAGTCCCCTTCTTTGAGATTGGTAGGACGGACCCTTTTGTTGTAGTCCAGCTCGATCCTCCTTCGATAATTTTGCTGGCAAATCGTAGCTCTTTCACGGAGCTCATCGATCAAGTCCAAATTCGCCCAAAGCTCTCTGGCATTTTGCTCTTCTTCGTAGGCCATGAGGCGAGGAGATGGTAGGCCGACTTCCAAGGGGATCACAGCTTCGGACCCATAAGTGAGATTGAAAGGCGACTCTCCGGTGGGGGTCCGTTTCGTAGTACGATAGTTCCACAGTACGTTGGGGAGCTGATCTGCCCATAAGCCTTTGGCGGAATTATCTAACCTCTTCTTAATGCCGGAGAGGATCTGTCTGTTGGCATTTTCCACTTAGCCATTTGATTGAGGATGGGAGACAGAGGAGAAGCGTTGCTGAATGGCGAGGTCTTCACACAAACAGAGATCGGAATGCAGTCCCTGTAAATTGTGTTCCGTTGTCAGTTATCAGGACCCGAGGCACCCCGAACCTACAGATGACATTCTTCCAGAAGAACTGAAGCACTTTATTCTCAGTGATTGTAGCCAAAGGCTCGGCCTTTATCCACTTTGAGAAGTAGTCGATTGCCACGACTAGAAACTTGAGTTGACCCGGAGTCGGAGGAAAAGGTCCTAATAAGTCCATCCCCCACATTGCGAAGGGGATCGGGCTTGAGAGAGAGGTGAGTTGTGCTTGGGGTAGGCGACGAATGTTGGAATACTGCTGACACGAGCTGCATTGCCGGACATGTCGTTCGGCGTCCTGTAGGAGGGGAGGCCAGAAGTACCCATAGTTCAACACTTTCATGGCGAGGGACCTTGACCCTGTCTCCGCCTATACCTTCGTGAAGCTCTTGTAAGGCATATGAGGCTTCTTCCAGGGAGAGGCACCTCAAGTAGGGCCTGCCGTCTACTTGGGTGTAGGAGCGTTTGTACAAGACCCCTTCAACAAAGGTGTACCGCTCCGCTCTGGTTTGGACTCTGCGACCTTCCTTTGGGTCTTCGGGGAGGAGCCCATCCCTTAGAAATTCTATCAAAGGTTTCATCCAGTTGTCTTGAAGTTGGACAGGCAGCGACTCCATCGAGTCAGGGATTTCTTCTTCTATGCTCGGTCTGAGGAGCACTTCAATCAGGACGGTCTGCTCGAGACCCTGAAGGGAGGAGGAGGCTAGCTTGGAGAGGGCATCTGCTTGGGAATTTTCTTCTCTGGGGATTCGCTGAATTAGTGCCTCTTTGAATGAAGCTATGAGATTTTGGACCTTGGCTAGGTACTTAGCCATTCGGTCATCTCTCGCCTCGTACTCACCCAGGACTTGATTCACGACCAGCTGCGAGTCGCTAAATATCCGGAGGCATTGTACCCCTGCCTTGCGAGCCATACCGAGACTGGCTATAAGGGCTTCATACTCTGCTTCATTGTTGGAGGCCTTGAAGTTGATGTGGAGGGAGTATTGGAGAAAGAAATCATCTGGGCCTGCCAGAATGACCCCGGCTTCGCTCTCCTCGGTGCAAGAGGATCCGTCTACATATACCGTCTAGAGAGGAGGCCCCTTTGCTGCTTGGCTGACCTCTGGGATAGTGCTCTCAACAATGAATTCAGCTAAGGCTTGAGCCTTGATTGCGGTCTGAGGCTGGTATGATATGTCATACTGACTCAGCTCGATCGACCACTTCATCAGCCGACCCGAGGTCTCGAGTTTGTGCAGAACTTGCTTAAGCGGCTGGTCGGTAAGAACGACCATCAAGTGGGATTGAAAATAAGGGCGGAGCTTCCTAGCTGCCATGACCAAGGCGTACGC
Source organism: Hemerocallis citrina (assembly GCA_017893485.1). Taxonomy (NCBI): domain Eukaryota; kingdom Viridiplantae; phylum Streptophyta; class Magnoliopsida; order Asparagales; family Asphodelaceae; genus Hemerocallis; species Hemerocallis citrina. The sequence continues at coordinate 1,431,708 of JACEHZ010000418.1, forward strand.
CATTTTCTCCAATCTTGGGTAGCGGAGCTCGGCATTCCGAAGTACCTTGCTCACGTAATAAATGAGCTTCTGAGCCTTGTCTTCTTCCCTCACCAAGACAGCGCTGAGGGTTTGTTCGGAGGTAGCTAAGTAGAGGTAGAGTGTTTTCCCGGGGATAGGCTTGCTGAGGAGAGGGGGGTTAACCAGGTAGGCCTTTAGCTGATCGAAAGATTCTTATTGCTATTGATCCTACTCGAAGCCCTTAGCTCCCCTGAGAGCTTTGAAGAAGGGAAGACGAAGAAGGGAAGACACTTCTCCCCTGACTTGGACAGAAAACGACCTATGGCTGCAAGGCGCCCCGTGAGCTTCTGAACCTCTTTCACGCTTTTGGGAGGAGCCATGTCCAGTATGGCTTTAATCTTCTCAGGGTTAGCTTTGATTCTTCTTTGGCTGACCATGAAGCCTAGGAATTTCCCCGATGAGACCCCGAATGCACACTTGTTCGAGTTGAGCCTCATATCATGCTTTCTCAATACATCGAATGCTTCCTGTAGATCGGCAACATGGTCGGCCCCATGGATGCTCTTAACTAGCATATTATCAACATACACTTTCATGTTTCGCCCGATCTGTTCTTGGAAGACCTTGTTGACAAGGCGTTGATTGGTCGCACCTGCATTCTTCAGTCCGAATGACATCACCCTGTAGCAGTAGAGTCCCTGATCGGTGACAAAGGAGGTCTTCGGGATATCTGGGGGAAACATTCGAATTTGGTTGTACCCAGAGAAGGCATCCATGAAGCTGAGCAATTCATAGCCTGAAGTGGCGTCGATTAGGGTGTCGATGCTGGGGACAGGGAATGGATCTTTAGGGCATGCTTTGTTCAGGTCAGTGAAGTCAATACAAATTCTCCAACTCTCGTTGGCCTTCTTAACCATAACAACATTGGAGAGCCATTCGGGGTAGTTGACCTCTTGTATGAACCGGGCCTTAAGGAGTTTGTCCACTTCTTTCTTTATAGCTTGCTGGTGCTCAGGGACAAATTTGCGCCTCTTCTACTGGACCGGTTTGGACCCCAAAGCAACACTGAGGTGGTGGACGAGGAGCTCCTCAGAGATTTATGGTATGTCGGCAGCGGACCATGTGAAGAGGTCATGGTTCTTTCTAATGCATTGGACTATGTTGGAACATAGGACAGATAGGAGGGTCTTGCTGATAAAGAACTTGCGGTTCGGATGCTGTTCGGAAAAGAGCACTTCCTCCAGTTCATCCACCGATTCGGACATAGGTTGGGCGTTCCCTTGGGGAATCTCAAGAGTCTCGAGGGAGAGGACTGGTCCCCCAGTGGAGGTCATGTAACATTTGCGAGCCATCTCTTGACTACCCTTTACTTTCCCTACTCCTGCCCTGGTGGGGAATTTCATCTTGAGGTGATAAGCCAATGGGACGGCCTCTAGAGCAGCTAGGCCAGGTCGGCCTAAAATTACATTATAAGCAGCGGGAACATCGACGACCATGAAGTCCATCGGCTCCGTTCGGGTAGTAGGAGTTTTTCCAGCGGTTACGTCGAGGGTGATTACCCCTTCGATAGTCACTGGCACTCCCCGTGAACCCATGGAGTGTGTAGTCGGCGGGCTTAAGCCTATCCCGGGATAGCTTGAGTCCTTTGAAAGCAGCGAGGAAGAGGATGTTAACGGAGCTACCATTGTCCACCAGTATCCTCTCCACTTTAAAATTTGCCATATGGAGGTTGATCACTAGGGCGTCGCAATGTGGGGTTCGGACGCCCTCAAGGTCTTCATCTGAAAAAGTGACCGGTACTCCGAGGCCTTTGGGAGGAGGCATGCCATGTACTGAGTTGACCTCCCTGATGAAGGCCATTCGAGAGGAGTTGGAGGTGCCCCCCATAGGGCCCCCATGAATAAGATGTAGGATGCGCTCCTCTTCGAACTCGGGAGTTTCCTCGCGCCTTTCAGGATGCTTGTTGGCCCCCCTGGGGGGAGGAAGAAGATCGATTCGGTCCTTTCTCACAAATTTAGACAGCTGCCCCCTTTGGATGAGTGCCTCGATTTCATTCTTCAGGGCCCGACAATCATTGATTTCGTGGCTGTGGTCCCGGTGATATCGGCACCACTTCTCTTTGTCCCTCTTCTTTCCAGGGGTATTCATCTTTGGGGCAGGAGGTATAACCCCTTCCTTCTCAACCTCCATGAGAATAGTGGAAATGTTGGCGTTAAGAGGAATGAATTTCTCGAATCTGGGAGGGGGGCGGTGCTGGCCCCCATTGTCCTTCTGGAGTTTCTTAGCTTCTTCTTCTTCAGCTGCCTTTCGCTTGGTCCCGGAGGAAGACCCCTCAAAGGAGGGGCGTTGCTCAGCTTCCTCAGCCCGAATATACTTCTCGCTCCTGAGAAGGAGGTCTGAGAAGTTTTGCAGAGGCTTCTTTGCTAGGGAGGACCGAAGGCTGGAGTTAAGGACATTCGACTAGAAGGCTGCTGCAGCGACCGACTGGTCGAGGGAAGCAATGGACCTAGCTTCCGCGGTGAATCGCTTCACATAATCTCTGAGTTTCTCACCCTTCTTCTGACTGAGGTAGAGTAGCCAGATGCCGGTCTTCTCTGTGTGGCGGCTACTCATGAAGTGGGTGACGAGGAGGGTTTCAAATTGTTCAAAGGAGAATATGGAGGATGGGGCGAGGCGAGAGTACCATTCCCAAGCCGGACCCTTGAAAGTAGCGGGGAAGGTTTGCACAGTAGGGCGTCAGAAGCTTGGTGGATCAACATAAGGGTCTTGAAGCTCTCGATATGGTCCACGGGATCTGACTTCCCGGAGTAAGTCTCGAACTGCGGGGGATTAAAGCCTATTGGAACCAGGGCCTCCATGATTGTTCGAGAGAAGGGAGGTTGGCTGGGATGGAGGGTCCTTTCTCTCAGTTCTTCTTCCCTGTCTAGTTGGCCGAGGTGCCTCTCCATCTCGTGGAGATGACGATAGACAGTGTCATCCCTCCGATGGTAGCCAAACAAGTCTCTGGACTCGTCTTCGTAAGAAGGGGATCGCGGAGTTCGGCGATGGTAGCTAGGGGAATGGCGAGGACTGCGATGACGGTTACTCAGAGCTTGAGGAGGGATTAAGGACCGATGGCGAGGACTTTGAACCGGAGGAGGAGTGGGGACCCTCTGGGCATTGTTATTGTTCGGACGGAGGTTTAGGGCTTGCAAGACGGTTGCTTGGAATTGCTGGAATTCGGCACGGGTGATAGGTGCGGTATCATCCCTCCGGGGTTGACGACCAGCGGGAGAACGAGGTCTTCTTCTATGGTGCTCAGGGGACTCTCTCCGTTTTCTATGAGGTAGGGACCTTTAATAGTCTTGGCGACGAGGAGATCGCTCATTTGGACGTTCTTGGCGGGAGGCTCCCTCACGGGCCTGCCTTTCATCCAAATGGTGGTGAAGGTCCTCTTCTTTCTGCCAATTGATAAGGATATTGCGGAGGTCTTCGGAAGCTCGGGGGTTGTGAGATGCCATCGAATCAGTAGAGGGGTTGTGCACGGAGACGTGGTCACGATGAAGGGGTTGTTTCAGAGGATTGGGACGTGAGGTCACTGTGCCGGCATTCTGGGGCCCGAGGGGAGCCCTTTGAGACTGAAGGTTCTGAAGAGGAGGTTGCTCCTGCTGCAGGGGCTGATCAGCTGAGGCGGAAGTTGCCCCTGCTGTTGGACGGTTTGGAGGGGGACCTCCTGTTGTGGTTGAGGAGGAGTGGGCCCACGGTTGGACCCTCTGAATCTTAACTTTCGGGGAGGCATGGCTGGAGATGATCTTAACCAAGGGAAGAGGAAGGATTTCTATTCGCGGTTTTCCACAGACGGCGCCAATCTGTTACCGCTAAATCTGGTGTGGGGGCAAACAGATAGAATTTGTGGATTCTTTAAGGAAACTGAATAGCAAACCAGGAACCTTTCTGCCGGAGTTTGACCGTTGACTCCTGCTGTTCACTTGCAAAAAGTGCGAGACACCGGGGTTGATCCCGGCGACGCACCCTCTGACGCTCAAGTCAATAACCAGAAAAGATTATGAAAGAGCATAAACTGGCAAAAGATTGATTACCTCTTAATGGTGGTGGATAGGGGGTATTTATAGCCTCCTTTGGGATTAGTTTAGGAATGAAATCCTTAATTCCCAGTGAAAGGATAGAGCGAATCAGGGTCGTTGATTGAATACAATCAGAAACCCTAATTCTATCCAGCTGAACCGGGTTTCTTGCGGGTTAGGACCCGCACCCAGTTGAGATGGATCCGTTGGAGGGTTAATGGGCTTTTGGAGAAAAGACCCAGAATCCATTTCAGACCTGCTTGTAGGTGAAATTACCATTTTACCCCAAGCTTTAAGATTTGTGCCCGATTTGGATGGTTCCGATTTAACCCTATTTTTAGCCATATCAATAATAATAATAAATAACAAGCCGGGATTTAAGGGAAAGACCATAGTAGTGGACAATATAGTTAAGTGTACTCGGAAGAGGGGCCCGTGTTTTCCTATTTATCAGCCTATTGGTCTATCGGTCTATCGGTCTATTGGTCTATCGGTCTATCGGTCTATCGGTCATATTGGTTATCGATTAATTGTAGATTACTGACTACAGTATCTTGATTGATTCGGTCATCGGTCATTATCGAATATTGTTTCCTGAGTACACCGCCCTATAAAATCCACCACTAGGTCTGAACGAAATTGCATTGACTATAGCAACCATATAGTAAAAGTATGGATGCATGAAGTGCTACCTAGATAGTAATAACCACAAGACGTAAAACATGAAACTTGAACTTGATACATGCTTACTTGATACTTGATGACATGATACATGAGACTTGATACTTGAATTTAATACTTGACACTTACAACTTGATACTTGAGACCAGACAACTTGACACTAGACTTGGAACTTGTTACCTAACACTTGTACAACTTGATGCATGTCACTTGAGATTAGATACCCCTACATGTTCACTTGTCACTTACTCCACTATTAGTATTTGTTATCCAGCCTGTTTACTTGAGTTCTCCTTCTTGCTAGTTAGTTCTTGGATTTCCACTATTTGTTGTGTCCCTGTTACATTCTTGATTCCAATTCTTGTTCCACATTACTTGTACTCGTTTTTACTATTTGTGGCCCTAACTTGCACTAAAGACGTTTTCTCTTGTTTTCTCTACTTTTCCCTTTTTATATTTATTAAACAGACTTTGGAGACAAGCTGTCTGTTGGAATTGGTGATCCAGACATTTTAGGCTTCGCTTGGAGTAAGGACTTGTTTAAATATTTGTTTTCCTTAGGTTATTTATTTCTTCTGCTGTATGAGACTTGTAACGGGCTTATGTTTCCGAGTTTTACCTTTTGTTCCAGACATTGAAAACTATTGGGATATTATTAATGTTTAAATTGTTTTTGTTGCTTAATAAATTATTCATGCATGCTTGGTTGTATATATATCTTGTTATATTCTTGTTATGATGCTGAGTCGATTCTACAGCTTATGGATGATGTTAAAATCATTCACTGGGCTTCGTCACGCGCTCGTATTCCATGTTTTTGGAAAGCGGGGCTTGACAAACATCCACCAAACTAGTACTACTACAACTGCTACAACCACCAACATCCACCAACATCAATCCTTACTTCTTCATGAGAAGCAAGGCCGAACAGATAAAACAGTACAAATCCACAGACAAAGCCAAGCCCCCATCCAGCTAATAGACCTTTTCTTCTTTCTCTCATCATAAATCTCCTCTCCCAACCCACATAAATAATACTAAGCTCCTAACAAAGATCTTGGACCCTCTCGAACAGATCATCCCATATCACTTCACTAGCAACAAAATTTTCAGGGTTTGTGCAGTCACAGAGGTGCCTGTTGCATTGTTAAACAGGAAAACTCGTGCTGCATTGTAGATTGCTTCTGTTGGGTACACGCGAGACGTGGCACTGACCCTTCCTCCTTGAGCAAAACATTCCACATTGGAGTGATCCACCTAATAGAAAAACAAATAACTAAAGTGAAACTAGACAAAGGGTTCCAATTAAGAAAAAACGACTCACCAAAATTCTAAGGGACTTTTTGAATATCACATTTCATGAATACGACTGTATGGCTCAGCATCACACTAATTTTCTTCACTATTTAGGCTCAGTTTTTTTGAATATCACATTTCATGAACCTTAGAAAAATCTCCGAGGAAGCATAATGAATGCATCACCAATAGTGTAATATACCATGTCAAAACCAATCTCATATTCAAAGAAGCAATGTCAAAACTAATGCCATATTGAGAAGCAGTAGAAGTATAATTGTAGATGTCAAAACCAGCTGCAAAACTAAAAGAGACCCAAATTAAGTTCATTATTGCTCAGATTCAGAAAATCTTCAATCACTAAAACCCTGCAACTTGAGTTCATCTTTAATCCAGATTGAGTGTGAATATCATCAGAGCCATAATGGTGTGAATATCAAATATATATTCCCAAATTAAGTTCATCATTGCCCAGCTTCAGAAATTATTCAATCACAAAATATGAAAGGTCATCTTCAGTCCAGAATGAGTCTGAATATCATCACATCCACAATAGTGTGAATATCATAATATTCAGTTCAAAGCGTAATAGTGTGAATATCATCACAGCCAAAATCAAAATATTGAGTTCAAAGCATGAGCATTAAAAGAAGCAGTTCATCTTCAGCCCAGATTTAGACAAAAAATTTAGACATAAAAGCATAATGAACCCCCACCTCATTCAAAGGGGTAAACTCAAAAAATTTAGACAAAACCAGATACTTCCCTCAATTCATATTATCGATTATAGGATTATCCATGGCATTAGCACTTCCATCTTGGCCTTCCATACCTACAAACATCATACAGTTATATAAATTAGGCGTAAAAAACATATGTTTCTAATCAAGTTCTAAAAAGATTCAAAAAAATACTGATTTTAGATGTATATAAACAATTTTTTTTAAAAAAACTTAACATTGGAATTTTACCTCTATCCAAGTTAGAGATTTGGAGCTAGGGTTTCGATTTCAATTTCGATTTCAATTTCGATTTTGATTTCGATTTCGAATTCAGTTTCAGGTTTGATTTGGAGCTAGGGTTTCAATTTTTGGGGCTTCGAAACGCCTTCTTCTCTCCACCCTAAAAATCGAAGGTCAAAGGGGGAGAGAGAGGCGAGGCAACAGCGGTCTTCGAAGGAGGCTTTCGAAGGTCGAAAGTGGAATGTCGAAGGGGGATTCAGGGGATTTCTAACACGCCTCCGAATTTCCAAGATGGAAGGGAGGGGAGAGAGAGAGAGAGGTAAAGTGGAATGTCGAAGGTCTAGGGTTTCCAGGGTCGAAGGGGGAGACAGAGAGAGAGCGTTCGAAATCTGACTAAACTACCCCCAATCTTGAAGAGATGAGCGGAAGAAATGGAGATCGTTGGATCAATCCCATGATCGAAATGCAGATCCAACGGTTCTGTCACACCCCGCTTTCCAAAAAGAATACAGAATACGGATACGTAACAAAAGTTCAGTGAATGATTTTTATCATCCATAAGCTGTTCAGGAATCTTTACAACATACCACAGGAATAATCAGAGTCAGAAGCAAAGAAACAACCAAACATACATAATTGAAACAAGATACCAATAGAAATTACTTGAAACCAAATGCAATAATCTCAAATAATTAGGTTCTGAACAAGTCAAATTCCTGGGTTACATCGCCCAAATACAAATAAATATCCAAGTCATCAAGTACAATTTATTCAAGTTCTAGCAACAAATAATAATAATAAAGCAGAAAATCCAGTACTAGTACATCATCTCGCCAATACCATCTGGCAGTAGATCTTCCTGATCTGCAATTAGTAAATTTGCAGGAGAAGGAAAAAAAAACAAGTACCCATCAATTGCAAGTTACGGACCACTTATAATGTAGGATACAAGTATAGTGGATATGAAATTCTAAGTAACAGGCCTAGCATGGTATAAGTGTGTCAACAGAAATATAATGTCTAACATGAATCAGGAAAAAAGAAACAAGTAGCTTGGTATACTAACAGGTACAGGTAACATGTATCAAGTGTCAAGTAAACAGATAATCAGGTAAACATGTAACAGGTATCAAGTAACAGGTGTACAGGTAAATAGGTAATCACGTAACAAGTAACAGGTAACAGGTAATCAGGTATACAGGTATACAGGTAATAGGTACAAGTACAGGAAATCAGATTACGACAAGTCTTGCTTTATTACTATCTAGGTAGCACTTCATGCGCCCCAAAAACATAACACATGGTTGCTACAATAAACAGTTTCGCTTTAGATTTCGTAATGGAGTCCATAGGGCAGTGTACTCTGGTACAGGAAACAGGTATAACAGGAACAAGTAGAACCTAGTAAATCTCTTCCGAGTACATCTTCCTATAGGGAAGCATGCAGTCAGGTACAGGAAACATGGATAACCTAGTGGTTATCTTCCGAGTACATCTTCCTAAGGGAAGCATGCAGTCAGGTACAGGTAACACGTGAATCATGTAGTCATGAACACGTAACAGGCAGGCAGAACGCAGGTCCTCTTCTAAGTACACGTTTCTATATTTTCCACTACTAGATCTTTTCCATAACCCCGGCTTAGTCGTTTATTATTATAATCAGATATGCACGTATGTGTCACAAAACAAATCAAGGATAACAAGGTATAAACATGTATCAGGTTCAGGGTGCAACATAAATAAGTACAGGTACAAGATAACACATAACAGAATAAAACAACTAGTTTTCTAATTCAGGACAGCAAGACAGTGTTGTACTAAAATAGTGATTCCCGCTACTACAAACATCCAAATCTGGATCCGTCAAAGGATCTGGAAAATAAACTTCCACGCAAATCCATCGAATATAATTAAGTCATATAGTAATTCACAACATCATAACTCAAAACAGATTTGAAAACAGAAAACATGTTTAGTCAGAAATCAGGAAAACGAATTCTCAGTCAGGAAAAACGCATCAATACCTCTCAAATAAATTCAGTAAAAAAATCTGGGGTATTCCCCTATATGTCTAGGACCAAAATATAAAGTTTCATAATATTCCAGTAAAATTAGTTTAGTCATCAAAAATAAGAAAACATCAAGAAACGACACTTTGGAAAATTTGGAATTCCCAACACTGTTGTACGAAAACTGAGGTATTTCGCAAGCCGTGAAACAAAATCCGAATCCGCCAAAGGGAGATGAAAATAGATAATATATACTAACTTTCATATTTCACGGATATTTTTCATACAGTAAAAGGAAATAGGGTGAAAACATAATTCTTTACAGAACAGTAGCCAAAATACAGCATGTATAGTTTTCATAAACGAGCATGAAACAATACATAAAGCTCATCAATAAAATTCACCAAAATTCTGGGTAATACCTAACTTGATAAAGAAATACTAACCAAAGATTTGGATCAAAATAATATACGTAGCATAGTTCTTTAAAATGATTTGTCATCAAAATTACCGAAAAACGGAATCTGAAAAAGATCGACACCTCTGTAGTAAAACAGTCATAACTCAGTCATACAAAAATAAAATCAGAAAAGGTCAGAGGGGTTTGAAAGTAGACAAAATTCTCTAAAAGTCATGTTTTATACCAAAATTAAGTTACTGACTTTAAGACAGTTCAAAACAGCAAACAAAACAGATCAGCGACAAAATACAGATTTTTTCCTTTAACGACAACTCAACATATATCATACAAAACTTGTTCAAAACAAAACCAAACATGAAATCGAGTCTACCATGTGTCCAAACATCATGAATTTGGGTTATTAACATATCTAAATCAAGCCTATCACATGGTTCTCAACAAATATCCAAACTCTCACAAAAAGTCTCAAATACATGTTCAAATAAAAAAGGGGTAAAATCCTAAGTTAATTCATGTCCATATTGTGTCGTGAGGCAACTATGGTCAAGTTTTCACAATAGAGACAAAAATCCATCAAGCAAAACACAAACAAGAGTCATCTCTAGACCCAACTACACTATAGGTGGTATTTTTTATTTGTATCAAACAAATGAATTGGAGTACAAGTTACTTACTTTAAATCGGAGATGAAGAACAACGAGAACCAAGAGTAACGAGCAAAACTCACGAACGAATATTCACGAATTAACGAATCCAAGCAACGAACCCACGAACAACTCACACGAACACACGGCACGCTTCTCAAAGCAAGAGAAGAGAAAACCCACAACAAGAAAGATGATGTGCTTGCGGTGCTTGTGGTTTGGAGGGTGTTGATCGGCAAGGGGGTAGATGATCGGGATGAGGAGGTGTAGGGTGGCCGGAGATGGTCGAGAGAGGGCTCGGGGTGTGCAGGTTGGAGGTGCAGCCGGGAAGAGGAGGGGGGTTTCGGCCAAGGTGCAGGCCGGGTAGGAGCTCGGGTTGGGGTGGCCGAGTGTGCAGCCGGGAAGGAGAGAGAGAGGTAGACCGGGGGCTAGGGTTTGAGGAGTTAGGGTTAGGGTTTGAGGGGGAGAGATACAATTATATATATATATATAGGTGATTAGGGTTATTGGGTGTTTGGGTTAATGGGTATAATAGGAGTATGAATAGGATTGACCCAATAAGACAAATGGGGATCAAATTGAATACGATTCAAACTAGGATTGGGTAATATGGCCTTGATAATCAATTAGGGATCAAAACAATAGGATTAGGAATGGGGTAGAACACCAAATCTCCAAGCGCACAAAAAAAAAAAAAATAAAGAGAATGAGACAACAATAAAGAGCGAAACAACAACCATGAACAAGAACAACCAAGAAATTAGAAATAATTCGCAAAAATCAAGAATGAGAAAAGAAAATGAAAATATATTGAAACAACTCAATATACGGTTCAGATTGAGAAAAAATTAATAATAATATAGGAGAGAGTACAAATACATAATGAAAGAAAAATACACCAAAAAAATACGAAAAATGAAAAACAGGGGTTACAAGTTCAGTAGCCAAGTTCGCTACTGATCAGGTGCGAACCAGTTCGCACCTGATCAGTTCTCTCTCTCTCTCTCTCTCTCTCTCTCTCTCTCCATATATATATATATATATATATATATACTAGTATTTTTCATGTGCGATGCACATTTGATAAAGAGTTGGAGTTAAACATGCGATACACATAAGTCAATAGTAATTAGCACATGCGATGAATTCTTTAATTTAAAAAAATGGAGCTTAATGGGCGATACACGTATGTTCTTAAAATTAAGAAGGAAAAATTTTAATGTGTACGTGCAAAGTATGTGTCGAAAAATAGATTTGGAGTTGCACGTGCGATGCACATGTTTGTTTGGTGAAAAGTGGAGTTTCTTTTGTGACAAAAAAATATTAAAAATTGTTTATTTGTAACAAACTCTTCTATTATATTAGAGATAGATAGATGAATACTAATTTACACATATGATGCATGTTTAATAAAATAAAAAAATTAAAGTAAAAAACCTGACATAGTGAGGACTCGAACCTGAGACTTCCTTCATATTAGTTATGCATGAGCGATGCATGTGTTGGTAGATTGACAAATGACACTAAGGTCTTCTCCCATTATAATATTAGAGATGTTTGTTTGGTGACAAAAGTAGAGTTTCTTTTGTGACAAAAAAATATTAAAAATTGTTTATTTGTGACAAACTCTTCCATTAAATAGTAAGTTGATATATTATATTATAGATAGATAGATGAATACTAATTTACACATGTGATGCATGTTAATATAAAAAAAATTAAAGTAAAAAACCTGACATAGTGAGGACTCGAACCTGAGACTTATGAAGGGAGTGATGCACGTGTTGGTAGATTGACAACTGACACTAAGGACTTCTCCCATTATAATATTAGAGATGTTTGTTTGGTGACAAAAGTGGAGTTTCTTTTGTGACAAAAAAAAATTAAAAATTGTTTATTTGTGACAAACTCTTTCATTAAATCGTAAGTAGATATATTATATTAGAGATAGATAGATGAATACTAATTTACACATGTGATGCATGTTTAATATAAAAAAAATTAAAGTAAAAAACCTAACATAGTGAGGACTCGAACCTGAGTTCTTTATATTAGTTATGCATGAGTGATGCATGTGTTGGTAGATTGACAAATGACACTAAGGTCTTCTCCCATTATAATATTTTAAGGGAAAATATATTTTGGGAGGATGAATCTGAAACGTTGATAACCACCCGATAGCTTTTTTTTGAAGTTGTCTTGTATATTATTATTATTATTATTATTATTATTATTATTATTATTATTATTATTATTATTATTATTATTATTATTATTATTATTATTATTATTATTATTATTATTATTATTATTATTATTATTATTATTATTATTATTATTATTATTATTATTATTATTATTATTATTATTATTATTATTATTATTATTATTATTATTATTATTATTATTATTATTATTATTATTATTATTATTATTATTATTATTATTATTATTATTATTATTATTATTATTATTATTATTATTATTATTATTATTATTATTATTATTATTATTATTATTATTATTATTATTATTATTATTATTATTATTATTATTATTATTATTATTATTATTATTATTATTATTATTATTATTATTATTATTATTATTATTATTATTATTATTATTATTATTATTATTATTATTATTATTATTATTATTATTATTATTATTATTATTATTATTATTATTATTATTATTATTATTATTATTATTATTATTATTATTATTATTATTATTATTATTATTATTATTATTATTATTATTATTATTATTATTATTATTATTATTATTATTATTATTATTATTATTATTATTATTATTATTATTATTATTATTATTATTATTATTATTATTATTATTATTATTATTATTATTATTATTATTATTATTATTATTATTATTATTATTATTATTATTATTATTATTATTATTATTATTATTATTATTATTATTATTATTATTATTATTATTATTATTATTATTATTATTATTATTATTATTATTATTATTATTATTATTATTATTATTATTATTATTATTATTATTATTATTATTATTATTATTATTATTATTATTATTATTATTATTATTATTATTATTATTATTATTATATATATATATATATATATATTATTATTATTATATATATATATATATATATATATATATATATATATATATATATATATATATATATATATATATATATATATATATATATATATATATATATATATATATATATATATATATATATATATATAGGGGAAAAGGGGTATGAGCAACTTGCTCATTTATATATATATATAGGGGAAAAGGGGTATGAGCAACTTGCTCATTTATATATATATATATATATATATATATATATATATATATATATATATATATATATAATCTCACGTGTAGATTACTAGTTGTTATCTCTACTATTTTAATGGGAGAGTTTGTCACCAAACAATGTCCAATTGTAACCAAACAAACAAGTGCATTGTAACCAAAAAAATACGTAAAATGCACATCCATAACTAATATAAAAGAGATCTTAGGTTTGATGCCAGACATGAGAGAACGTCGATTTTTTTAAAATATATATATATTTATAAAGACGTGCATCGCACCTGTAAATTACTAGTTATAATTAGAGAAAATAGTATTTAGACACTGAGTTGCAAACTGCAGTCTAGCTATATAGCCTTACTTTAATATGAATTTACTTGTAATTTTTGTTCCAAATCTCGAAATCTTGGCTTTTAAAAGATGTACCATTGGAAAATGGAGCTTTCATAGAAGAGAAACAAATCATACACTGCTAGTATAGTGTACATGCGATGCACGCCTACAAAAAATATAGATAGATAGGAGGCGTGATCGATCTGAATTATTTTTGGGGAGAGAGAGAGTTTCGGGATAGATGGAGAGGACAGTGGATTTTTTATTTATTTAAATAATTAATTGGAGTTTAATTAGGTTAGGGTGAGATTAGGATGTGTGGTTTAGAATTAGTTAGGTTAGGATTAGATCTAATTGTGTTGTGTAGATTTAATTGAGAGATTTAGTTAGAGTAGGGTTAGAAATGCCGAGCTCAATCTACATGGCATGTTAAAATATACATGTAGAACACTCAAGTGCTCAACCCTAGCTATAGCTTTATTATTTTACCGAAATAGCATGTCTTACTATCATTAACTCAAATTCATTTATTAAGAGAATTCCTCTATGTCTAAATTACCTCCTCATAGCCTTGGTCACACTTACATTTTAGAGTAAATGCTACATTCACTACCAACTTTACTACATTTTTCTTCACTATCTTAGGTGGTACAGTCCAACAGGTGGAGGAAGAGAGAGTAGGTGGGAGAACTCTCCAATAGAAATGTGCCACCTAAGATATGATAGTAAAATTGATAGTGGATGAAGCATTAGTCTACATTTTATAAACCTCCATCCCATTTTTCTATGCTAAAAGTACCCTTTTCTTTTTTGTTTTAATATTTTTGGTACGGGGGGAGATCAAGCGGACAATTATAATCTTAAAGCATGTCCTACTTGATTCATCGAAAGACTAATTTTATTGTTTCCTGATATTAAAAACATGGGTCGGAACTGCGTGCTCATATCCCCACTTTACGGCCCAACCCACTAACCGAAATATGACCGTTGGAGACTTCAAATTAAATTCGACCGTTGGACAAATTCACCTCCTCTTATTATGATTACTACTCCCTCTCATATCAATTAAACCTGCTGTAAAAAACATTACAGATATTTAGAGAGAGAAAGAAACAAGAAGAGAGAAGAGAAAAGAAAACCCCAACAAGTTCTTCCTCTTCTTCTCGAGAAATTCGACAGAAAGAAAGAAGGAGGAGGAGAAGAGGAAGCCATGGCCACCAAACATCAAGTTGTTGTTCCTCAACCACAAAGAGGTGTTCGTTCTATTCTAATCTTTCTCAATAACCCTAGTTTTCATTCTTTTCCTTCATGGGTTTCTTGTTCTTCCTTTCTTGATCTTCTTTTGAAAATTTAGGATAATGGGTAATTTATATTTGGTTGATTGGTGATTAAGTTCTCTGTGTTGTTGCATTTGTCATTTGATTTGAATATTCATGAGATGAAAATTTTGAATAAAAGGAATTGATGGGTCATCCTCTTATTAATAATCCATGGATAATAAACCCTTTTGTTTAATTTCTTGTGAAAATATTTGATGCCTAATTTTGATGATCTCCCCCTCTTTTCTGATGAATAGAATAATGGGTCTTCTTCTATCGTTCTCTTCAATCATAACTTGAATTAGTTATCTTATAAAGTTTGTCGAAAACCATCTTATAATCTTTTCTTTGTTCTCTTATGAAAATATGTCCAATAATCTTTCCTTTAATTGTTCAAAAACAATCACAGGTGGGGGTATGCCGCATGCCAAGCCAAAGAATGCTGCTGCTCTACCTGGTCAAGAAAGGAAGAACCGCCAAGCCCTTGAGGATATCGGTAACCTTGTCCATGCCGCAGTGGCTGAAGGGAAGACTCTTGCTCCGATCAATCGCTCTATCACTAGAAGCTTTGGTGCTCAACTCCTTGCAAATGCCCAGGCTGCTCTTGCCGAGAATATCCAAGTTTTGAAGCCGTGTTTCTAACTTTTTTATTTCTTGAATATTTTTTTCTGAATATTAGTACTAGATAATGTTTTTGTTGGTAATTTTAGAAACCAGTCATTATTCCTACAGAAGAAGTAGCGAGAAAGGTTAGAGTGAAAAAAGTTAAGCCGAAGGTGACGGTTAAGTCATCGAGATCAGCCCTGACTCAATTCAAGGAGTGAAAGGAAGACCTGTGAGCAAGAAGATTCACACTCTGAGTTTCATTGCTTAGTGCTCGTAGTAAGGTAAAGAAAACTATATCTGAGTTACTAGTTCTGATTCTTGTTTAAGGACAATCAAGTGCTTAATTTATTTGATGCCTGTGGAATCAGTGATAAACTGAAAGATTCTGTGCATGACATCGATGCATCAGATGTGGACTATGTTGAGGATCTCTACAAGTTCTACAAGCTTGCCGAGGTAGATTTCTTACTTCCTTTATGGCCTCTGTTATTTGTCTTTCTTTGTATATTGTATATTAGACAAGGTATCAATTGTCTCATTGAATGCAGAAATCTAGCAGGCATCATGACTACATTGGCTCTCAAGTTGAGATCAATGAGAAGATGAGGGCTATTCTCGCAGACTGGCTGATTGAAAGTTCATCATAAATTCGAGCTAATGCCAGAAACTCTCTACCTTACCTTCTACATAATAGCAGATACCTGTCGATACAACTAGTTGGAAGGAAAGACCTACAGCTCGCTGGGATGAGCTCCATGCGCATTGCCTCAAAGTATGAAGAGATCTGGCCCCCTTAGGTAATTATTCAACCTGGATAATTTTTTTTTCTTAGTGATTAGAAATTTGTCTGAAATCTCAAGTACTTTGGTTGACAGGTTGAGGATTTCGTACTGATATGGGACAATGCATACAGACCAGAGCAAATACTGGCCATGGAGAAAGAAATTCTGAACAGGCTAGAGTGGAGCCTAACTGTCCCAATTGCATATGTGTTTCTCGTTCGGTTCATTAAGGCTGTAATGAGTGAAAAAGAAATGGAGCATATGGTGTTCTTCTTTGCTGAACTGGGTCTGATGCAGTACTCAATGATCAAGTACAGCCCTTCAATGGTTGCTGCCTCGGCAGTCTTTGTAGCCTGATGCACCCTCAACAAGACTCCTCTCTGTACCCAAACCCTCAAGCTCCACACTGGCTTCTCCGAGTCTCAGTTGTTGTTATGTTCCACAATGGCTTCCTTCCTATATATACCGTTTGTTCTTATATTATTTAGGAACTGAATCAGTCATATTTTTTTTGTTATTTTGAAATGGCAGGGATTGCGCTCATATTTTAGTGAACTGACAATTCATCTGCACTAGAGAGTAAAATGAAGGCAGTCTTTTATACTCGAGCGCTGATCTTGGTGCTTGGTGCTGTGGCATTGCAGACCCCAGCAGCAAAACTATTGCAAGGGTTGATGGCTTCTCTGTCTTCTTCCGCTTTGGCTCGTTTGTGCAAGCTTAAGGACTTCGCTAATCATAATAAGATTGGTCTCACCTTCATCCGGGGACTCGAACGATGAGATCGCTGATGCCAACCACCCATTCTATTGCACTGTCATTCATCTGCACTAGAGAGTAAAATGAAGGCAGTCTATAAAAAGTACTCGAGCATTGATCTTGGTGCTATGGCATTGCAGACCCCAGCAGCAAAACTATTACCAGGGTTGATGGCTTCTCTGTCTTCTTCCGCTTCGGCTCGTTTGTGCAAGCTTAAGGACTTCGCTAATCATAATAAGATTGGTCTCACCTTCGCCCGGGGACTCGAACGATGAGATCGCTAATGCCGACCACCCATTCTATTGCTCTGTGTCTTTGTCAATGAAGTAAATCACCGATGCACAAGGGTATTTTTGTGTAAATGGAAAGCAAGGTGAAATAAAGTGTTATTGAAAAGACTAACCTGCAGGCTCATTGTCGCCTCAGCACAACTAAATGGCATTCCTACATGGAGGTGACATGTGGAATTTATACTATTGTTTCGTATGCTTGAAACTGAATTGAGTCTTAATTGACCCCACACATGCAGAGGCATATGGACTTCGCTAATCATAAGAAGTTTGGGAACATCGACTAACCCTCGATTCTTACGAGGGCTAAGGTACCAATGCTCCTCTATTTTGTTCAATTGGACAAGTCTAAAATGCCATCACACAATAAGACTCAATTCAGCTTCAAGCATACGACACAATAGTATAAATTCCACAACATGCCTCCACGCATTTGGAGGCAAGCGAAGCCCCACGAAGAAGGCATCACAAGAAAAGAAGCAATACTCATGAACACCCTATAACATGCCCTGACCCCCGGGCCTGATAAAAGTAGCTTGTACTTAGGGGAATGCTGAAGCCCGCCCTAATCACGACGAGCTCCTCTCGTGTAATGGTGATGGCATAATTAGCCTCAGTGGTGTGGAAAGGGTCCTGCTCGGCATAATCCATGCCACCCCTCGGGAACTCCCAGTCAACTACAGGGTACTCCCTAGTTCGAGGACTAAGAACAACGGGATCTTAAGAGAGCATCCACCACGGTGGAATGACCGCCTACATCACTCCCTTTCTTCCCTCTAATGAAACAGCTCGCTCTTCCATCCGCAATAACAACTACTGGTTTCTGAAAATGCCTAGCGATAGAGCGAGAAATTTGAGTGACTGGCTTCCTCGTAGGAAAAGAGACAAGGCAGATCAAGCTACTGTGAATATGTAATAGAAAAGTTGAAGGGCTTTATTGAGCAGTTACCCCTCTGCCATTGCAGCAGGTACGATGACGACATTGTCAATATATCCAAGAACTCGGCGATTTTTGCCAATTTGACCCACAGCAGCATTTTTCTGCTTCCCTTTTAACTGCATCCCCTTCTAAGATTAGGAAATGAAGGGGAAAAGAAAAACAAAAAAAACTATTAGTACAAACTCAGATAATTGAATAATTGGAGAAATTCAAATCTGAATTAGAACCCATTCATCATGAAATGAGAAACACACACCTAGATGGAAAAGGAAAATAAATATACTTCAAAAATCTTAACAAAAGTGGGATTAATATATGTTTAAAGAATCATAAGAAGAAATTATCAAGATAATTAAAAAAATATTAATTTTGAGAAACCCAAATGGAAAATGATCTCATACCTATTTGTTCATACATAAAAAATAGAGAGAAAAAAAATCCTTAAATAATGAGAGGATTGCATTTGGAAAAATATTTGGAAAAAAAAACATTTGGAAAAATAAGATTAACTTTTATCCAAGGATTACTACCCAAACACCAGAACTGACTCATCCATACAAATTGCAATAACCCAAATCACCGAATCATTTTTCAGACGCAAAACAAAAAACAAATATTTCAAAAACAAGCAAGAAACTGAAAAGTAATCAAAGGATCACTGATGCTGGAAACTGTAGTACTGGCATCGGTCCGACCCCGGGGAGCGGGAGCGGCTCGGAAGTAGGAGCGGAGAGATGGACAAACAAAGTAGCTCGGCTCAGCTCGGATGTAGGAGCTCGGCTCGTGTCTTCTGTACCTGCACACTGCCTAGAAACACTGGGAGAAGTCCCAGCGACAGGCCCTCCGATGATCTAGTCAGTCACTGGAAAAGAGACTGGATAGCTAGGATTCAGGTGGGAGAGATTGATTTCCTGCCATAGTGAGGAGGGTGTAGGGTAATTATAGGCAGGGGTAAACGGGTCTGGAACCCTAACGGGCCGGGTTGGACCCGTTGGCCCATGGGCCTGAGCTTGATGTGGGTCATTGGAATGTGGCTGGTTTGGTGATCACATGCAGAGAGTCCAGAGGAGATCATAGGTTCCTAATTGCGCCACTTTATTTATCCCATATCACAAGCCCCTCACTCCTGCAGGGCTGTGTCTGGCCAGTCGTAGAGGAGTAGGCGGGTTCCATGAAGAAGAGTGGGAGGAGAGTTCTTATAGCTTGGGTTGGTTGGGGTCAGCGCAGGGCTGGTTAGGGCCCCTATGGCTGAGCACGAGGGTCTCAGTAGCCGAGCACAGGGGTCTACTATCAAGCGATGTCGAACAGGTGTTGGTGATTTCCTTTGTCCGCAATGCTGAATGGGGTCGGCTCTGAGTGTTGAGCCCAAGCAATTTTGTCTGTGGAAGCTATCCCTGTGCTCGGGTGATAGGTCGACCATCGAGGCTGATGGGGATCGGCAAGATGAGCGAGCCCAAGTGACTTGGCTTGCAGAAGCTGTCCCTGTGCTCGAGATATAGGTCGACCGTTGAGGCTTATGGGGGTCGGTGAGACGAGCGATCCCAAGTGACTTGGCTTTGTGGAAGCTATCCTTGTGCTCGAGATCTAGGTTGACCGTCGAGGCTTATGGGGTTGGTAAGGCGAGCGAGCCCAAGTGACTTGGCTTTATGGAAGTTGTCCCTGTGCTCGAGATATAGGTCAATCGTCGAGGCTTATGGGGGTCGGCGAGACGAGCGAGCCCAAGTGACTTGGCTTTGTGGAAGCTACCCCTGTGCTCGAGATCTAGGTCGACCATCGAGGCTTATAGGGGTCGGCGAGGCGAGCGAGCCCAAGTGACTTGGCTTTGACTGTGCTCGAGATATAGGTCAATCGTCGAGGCTTAGGCAAGACGTGCGAGCCCAAGTGACTTGGCTTTATGGAAGCTACCCCTGTGCTCGAGATCTAGGTTGACCGTCGAGGATTATGGGGTTGGCGAGACGAGCGAGCCCAAGTGACTTGGTTTTGTGGAAGCTAGCCCTGTGCCCGAGATCTAGGTCCACCGTCGAGGCTTATGGGGGTTGGCGAGACGAGCGAGCCCAAGTGACTTGGCTTTGTGGAAGCTGCCCCTGTGCTCGAGATATAGGTCGACCGTCGAGGCTTATGGGAGTTAGCGAGACGAGGGAGCCCAAGTGACTTGGCTTGTGGAAGCTATCCTTGTGCTCGAGATATAGGTCGACCGTCGAGGCTGATGGGGGTCGGCAAGATGAGCAGGCCCAAGAAACTTGGCTTTGTGGAAGCTACCGCTGTGCTCGAGATCTAGGTCGACCATCGAGGCTTATGGGGGTCGGCGAGACGAGCGAGCCCAAGTGACTTGGCTTTGTGGAAGCTATCCCTGTGCTCGAGATCTAGATCGACCGTTGAAGCTTATAGGGGTCGGCGAGGCGAGCGAGCCCAAGTGACTTGGCTTTGTGGAAGCTACCCCTGTGTTCAAGATATAGGTCGACCGTCGAGGCCGATGGGGGTCAGCAAGACGAGCGGGCCCAAGAGACTTGGCTTTGTGGAAGCTACCTCTGTGCTCGAGATCTAGGTCGACCGTCGAGGCTTATGGGGGTCGACGAGACGAGTGAGCCCAAGTGACTTGGCTTTGTGGAAGCTACCCCTGTGCTCGAGATCTTGGTCGAACGTCAGGCTTATGGGGGTCGGCGAGATGATCGAGCCCAAGAGACTTGCGAGAATCGAGGAGTCACATCAACCATTTTTGTGGGAATTGAGGAGTCACAGTAAATCCCCTATATAGGCGCAACCCACTCCCCCTTTCTCATTTCTCACTTTTACTCTCTCTCTAGGATTTTTCAGTCACCATCAACGAGTTTCCCGGTGATCTCCTGTTCAAGCCTTACTTAGGTTAGTATTTTTATCATGTCTAGGGCTCAGTCCGGCTCCTCCGCCTCTACTTCTGATAGTATTGTCCATACGGGCCTATCAGATTCTTCAACTTCTTCGGATCCTTCGACTTCAAGGGACTCGAAGGACAAAGTGCTTGCCGTGGAGCCGCTGCACACTCGCAAGCCGTTTGTGGTGGAGAGCAATGACTCGGGTGATGACGAGGACGAGGACAAACAGGACAAAGAGGAGGAATCTCCCGAGGGGCCCCTTACCGAGGGGGTGCCATCTGCCGAAGAGGCCAGAACCGGGGGTGGTCAGGCCGAGGGGACGGGCTTCCCCTCGAGGGCCTCCGCCCTCGAGCCGTTGGCGACCCCGTCGCCCGAGAAGGCTCCTAAGGTTCGGAAGAAGAGGGTGAGTGGACTATGCCAAGCAGTCTAGATAGGAAAGTTGCTCCTCGGCAATTAGGGATCCCCTTCCTGCCACAGCCTCAGTCGATCAGGAAGTACCCAGACGATGTTGGAGATTTGGTTCTTTATGGGGTACAGCCCTCATCGCCGAGCTGGGTGAGGATTAAGATGGACGGTACTCTATCGGTTTTAAAGGGGGAGGACCTCTCGGTGATCCGTACGAGCTACTTCATTGGGAGGGAGTTCGAGCTGATGGTCCATAGCGCTGGTCTTTGGCCTACCGACCCTCTGGTGCCCTGGTACTACACCTTCCCTATCGACGTGTTTTCCTCGGGGTTGAGGCTACCAATCCATCCTTTCATCCGTGAGGTTTTAAACTTGGCCTCGTTGTGTCCAATACAGTTCGGGCCGAACTCTTGGAAGCAGATGGTGAGCTTCATTTTGTTGTGCGAAGAGAGGAAGGTGCCGCTGAGGTTGAGTATCTTCCGAGCCATGCTGGGAGTCAGCTCATCAGGAGAGTTCGAGGGGATCTACTATGTCTCGCCTCGAAGTGGGGGTAAGGTCGTCCATGGCCACCCTGACTCGATAAAGGAATGGAAGAGGAAGTACTTTGTCGTCCGGAGTGAGGAGGAATGGGATATCCCGACGAATTGGAATTTCTACAAGTCGAACTTCAAGGGGCCCAAGAAGGGTGATCGTTCGGCCGAGGAGTGGGCCTTCATGGAGCGTCTCCGTAAGAGTCATAACATCAGTTGGCCGAAAGTGACGGAGAGTCACATGGTCCGCGTCGGGCTGAGCCCTGCCCCGCACCATATGTTTTTCGTTCATTTTTCTCTTTGTAATTCTCTTTTGATCTCATCGTTTGATAATGGACTTTTTTGCGGAGATGGACCCTGAAGCGATTAAGGCGAGGAGGCTAGCCCTAAAAAAGCAAAAGGCGGAGCAATCTGAGAAGGGGGAGCAGGCGGTGGCCCCTTCCAAAGCAGCTTCCGAGGCTCCGTCCGAGCCGAAGGCAAAGAGGGCAAAGACAAGTCAGTCGAGGGAGACCGCCCTCGTGCTGAGCTCTAAGGCCTCGAAGGTGTCGGAGGTCGTGCAAGCAGGTGTCCCACCCCTTCGTGCAGATGCCCAGGCTTTGGTTGGGGAAGAGGGGCTCCAGCCCTGGGCTCCCGACTAGGCCATCCATCAGGGGGACACTCTGAACGAGGGTCCAATCTCCATGGAGTTCGTGGACAAGATGGCCACACCTCGGGATCGGCTGAGTATGGGTACCGACACCTTTGAGTTAGCCTACATGAGGTGGGCTCAGGCGAGCGTGCATGTAAATTCTGAGGCCTTACGTATCATTCTTCTCGTACTTGTCCCTTACAACTTTGTTTTTACTCAAGTGCTTTTTCTTCGGTAGTAGGCTTGTATGTCTGGCAATCAGGTGATGCGGATCCATGAGCTGGAGCTGAAGTACGAGCTGAGTCAAACCAATCGCTATAAACGCGAGATGATGGACTTGAAGACCGTTCTGGACGCCTCGATGAAGCGGAAGCAGGCCCTGAAAGCTGACCTAGCCTCGATGGCCGATAATGGGGCGAAGAAGGAGGCGTCACTGAGGAAGGCCTTCGACGTGGAGAAAGGGGTGCTGACCTTGAAGGCCCAGGACATGGTCATCGAGGCTCAAAACGAGGTGTACGACAAGGTGCTGAGCCATGTAAGGCACTTCTTCCCGACCCTAGACCTGACGGGCTTCGACTATGACATGGTGATCGATGGGCTGCCGAGGACCCCTGGGTGCGATGCACCTGGAGAAGGGGAAGGTGGAGCCGAAGGGGCCAGTGTTGAGCTGGTTGTCGACCCCGCAGCCACCATCGGACCCGAAGGGGGAGGTTGGCTCTATGCCGTAGTTGCTTCGTTTCTTTTCTTCTTGTTTTTTTTTCTTCTTTTGGATGTTGTATTTGCCGAAGGAGGACTAGCCACCGCAGTATTTTGTAAAGTGTTTCAATTTATGACAAAGAATTTTTGGTTGGCCAAGTGTTTTAACCTCTACTTTCGCCTTGATTTTGTGTTGACTATCTGAGATTGTCTGACCCTTCTTGTCACGAGTAATTTTTCGAGATTTTCTGTTGTGAATTTATGACCTCAGAATGATCTTTTATTTTACTTCCATCAGATGTTGACCTCCCTCACCGAGGCTGGTCCTCGACAGTCCGAGATGACACGGCTCCGGAGCAAGAGTAGAGTATTGGAGTCCACCCTTGATCGATATCGGAAGGAGGCCCGTGACCACGATGCTGCTTTCCACTATTTCCGGAACAAGTCGAAGGAACTGAGCACGGAATCAGCTCAATTGAAGAAGGCGATAGCCGATCGAGACCTCGGAGATGTGGGCCTTGGATTTTCCATGTCGAGCGCCTCGGTGCAGAGGACTACTTCGGAGTTGCTCCTCTGTGAGGTTATTGTGGAGAAAGAGATCGAGATCCAGCGTTATAAGATGATGTTGAGAAGTTCGATCCCCTTGGTGGTTGGGTGCTCCTCGAGGCGTGAGCCATCCCCAATTCGGCAGTTAGAATACGTAAGGTCGGGCGATGCTCAGAGCTCTGTAGCCGACGTGTTTTCCTTGGCAGATCCCAGGGGTTTTACGAGGCAGGTTGCGGAACCAAGTCGTTCAACGGGATTTGAGCTAACCCGTGCGAGCCCAGAGGGGTTCTGAGGATAGTTTATGCCGAGGTGCTAGTATTGTAATAAATCTTATTGTATTGTGGCCCTTCAGGGCATTATAATAAAGAATAAGCTTTCCGAACCTTTTGAACTTGTTGTTGAGAATGTGTTGAGGGCTAGAGTTAGAGCCCTCACTTGGCTTTGGGGCCGAGCCGAAGGTTAGAGACTTGTGATGTGGAGAAACCTCATCGAGAGATGGAGTAGGATCGGTCGGCTCTGAGGCCTGGGGTTCTCCGGTAGGGACGGTGGTCATGCCCGAGCGATAGGATGATGGTGAGGGTAAGGAATCCTGAGAGTACTGCAGTAGCGGACCTTTCGCCTTCCAGCATCATTAATGGGGGACGTTTCGCCTTCCCACGCCATTAATGGGAGACATTTCGTCTTCCGACGTCATTAATGGGCCTTTCTGGGGGGCTATATAACCCCCACCCCCTCACCAGAAGTTCTTCAAAAAAAGTCTCACCTCACCGTAAATTCTCATCACCGGTGGCTCCCCTGTCACCCTCTGACAATTTGGGATAACGGTTCCGATGGCTTTTTACCCCGAGTTGCTAGCGGGTGAAAGGTGGGCCAATCCCGGGATTGGGACTCAGGGTGCTTGCCGAAGGCGGGCACCCTAAAATGGAACTTTTGGTCGAGAGTTCCGAACCGGTGGTTTCCTGCCACCCTCTGACAATTTAGGGTAACGGCTCCGAGGGCTATTTACCCCGAGTTGCCAGTGGGTGAAAGGGGTGGTTCCGGGCTCGGGGCATTTGCCAAAGGCGAGCACCCTAAATCTTAATGAAAATATTCGGGTATAAAGGTTAGCTGAAGTCCCGACCCGAGGTCGAGAGTTCTAGGGTCGGCATAAAGCGTCGAGCTCCGCTGCCTTAGCTTGAGAAAGCTACCCGTGTGCTCGAGTTCACCGCATAGTATCGAGGCTTGGGGGTCGGCGGGGAGCGACGAGCTCCGTTGCCTTAGCTTGAGAAAGCTACCATTGTGCTCGAGTTCACTGTTCGGTGTCGAGGCTTGGAGGGTCGGCGGAGAGCGACGAGCTCCGTTTCCTTAGCTTGAGAAAGCTACCCGTGTGCTCGAATTCACCGCACGGTGTCGAAGCTTGGGGGGTCAGCGTAGAGCGACGAGCTCCGTTGCCTTAGCTTGAGAAAGCTACTCGTGTGCTCAAGTCCACCGTTCGGTGTCGAGGGTTGGGGGCTCGGCGGAGAGCGACGAGCTCTGTTGCCTTAGCTTGAGAACGCTACCCGTGTGCTCGAGTTCACCTCACGATGTCGAGGCTTGGGGGGTCAGCGGAGAGCGACGAGATCTATTGCCTTAGCTTGAGAAAGCTACCCGTGTGCTCGAGTTCACCGCACGGTGTCGAGGCTTGGGGGTCGGTGGGAGCGACGAGCTCCACTGCCTTAGCTTGAAAAAGCTAACAGTGTGCTCGATTTCATTGTTCGGTGTCGAGGCTTGGGGGGTTGGCAGAGGGCGACGAGCTACGTTGCCTTAGCTTGAGAAAGCTACCCATGTGCTCGAGTTCATCGCACGGTGTCGAGGCTTGGGGGGTTGATGGAGAGCGACGAGCTTCGTTGCCTTAGCTTGGTAAAGCTACCCGTGTGCTCGAGTTCACCATTCGGTGTCGAGGCTTGGGGGGTCGGCAGAGAGCGATGAGCTCCGTTGCCTTAGCTTGAGAAAGCTACCCGTGTGCTCGAGTTCACCGAACGGTGTCAAGGCTTGGGGGGTCGATGGAGAGCGACGAGCTCCATTGCCTTAGCTTGAGAAAGCTACCCGTGTGCTCGAGTTCACCGTTCGGTGTCGAGGCTTGGGGGGTCGGCAGAGAGCGACGAGCTTCGTTGCCTTAGCTTGAGAAAGTTACCCGTGTGCTCGAGTTCACCGCACGGTGTCGAGGCTTGGGGGGTCGGCGGAGAGCGATGAGCTTTGTTGCCTTAGCTTGAGAAAGCTACCCGTGTGCTCAAGTTCACCATTCGGTGTCCAGGCTTGGGGGGGTCGGCGGAGAGCGATGAACTTCGTTGCCTTAGCTTGAAAAAGGTACCCGTGTGCTCGTAGGCCAAATAATCTTCACAACAACTGTTAGAATGGAGGAAAAATTTTGCTTTGAGATTGTTAGAACTTGAATTTCATAAAATAGGAAACTGCTAACACTGTTTGTGAAGAAATGCAATTACAGGAAATAAAAGAACAAACCAGACACTTCAATAGAGAGTCGAGATTAAGATCTATGTCCTTAAAGCAAAATTCGCTCCGTAGTGTGACAGTGGTTGACGAGCTGCCTCCCATGATACAACTGTATTACCTTTTCCTGAAGAGCAGCACCCTAGCTTCAGAGATCTCAACGAACAAGTAGCTGTGTTGTACTCTCAGACTTTGACCCAGAGGAGGAAGAAGAATGAGATTTCAAAACTCTGTGTCTTGGCAAACAAAAATTACTGGTCTTATAGAAGAAGAGGAGTAACTGAAGGGTCCATTACTCTGTAACAGCAGATTAACGGTCCATTACTCTGTAACAGTAGAGTAATGGTTCAAAAACGTAACTGATGATCCATTACTCTGCTGTTACAGAGTAATGGCACCAGAAAAAAATGTAGGCCAGAGCCAAGTCGAAGTCAGAGCCGGAGCCGGACCGGGAGCGCCCATATGTGTGTTTGTAATTTTGGATAGGTTCTCTCTCCATTACACGTTAGTGGTAACCCCAGGGCTACGCCCTTTAGTCCATTTCTTTAGCTTATATACTAGAGAAATATTTCCCATCGTCCGATGTGGGACTATCAATTCCAAATTCCCAAGTTAGTATATTTCGAGTACTCAACTTTGGACCTACATTTCTCATTCATACGGAAACCATTTTTGACAAATGAGTACATTACGGAATAGTACTCGACGAGAGGAACATAATCCAATCATTTCCGGTGCCACCGGTGGCCGGAGCCCACCGAAATCCAGCCCGGAAAAATATCCCAAAAATATTTTCAATAATAAGATTCGAAAAAATTGCAACTTTTTAGTGGACAAAATAGAGTCAAACTCAAACATCCGCTCTCGTCTTTTGGACACAAGCTTGTAGGAAGTTGGAGACCTCCAATCTCTAATCTCTAATATTATAATGGGAGAGTTGGAGTTGTAATGTTGTCAACATATAAACTCGTGCGTTGCACATACAACTCCAACTCTCCCATTAATTACAACAAAAACAAACAAATAAATAAAATTTCACATATTTAAAACGTGCAACACACGTGCAAAACAATTTTACAATATTTTTTAACACTAAACATACACATATGTTGCACATACAACTCAAATTCTAGAATTTTTTCCCAAAATGACCCTCTTTTGAAAGTTTTTCCCGAACTGACCTATTTTTTTTTGTTCCCTAAACGACCTACTCATTTTTTGAAAAAACGAGTTTGGTTAAAAATAACTCGCTTTTTCAGAAAGCAAGTGTGAAACTTTTAATTTTCGAAATGTTAGACTCGCTTTTTTTTAAAAACGAGTTATTTTTAACCAAACCCGCTTTTTCAAAAAGCGCACTTGATTATTTTGGTAAATACTTTCGAAAGTGGGCGGCTTGGTAAATATTTTTTGGAGGTGGGTCATTATTGTAAATAATTTTAGAAAGTGGGTTAGTTTGGTAAATACTTTCAGAAAGTGGGCCATTTTGATAACAAGTTCTTTCTATATCTCATTGTCACTTCATCTTCTTTAGACTACTATACATGAAATCATTTGTCAGGAATTTCTATATCACATTGTCACTTCATCTTCTTTGGTTATAATTTTATAAAGTTAGCAACTGTTTAGGAGTAGTCGAGGATATATATAACTTGACATTATTTCAGTATACACATAATTGGTGTGTTTTAAGCTGTCGAGAATGAGCCCATAGATACTCTCAATTCCCGGTATACACATAATTGACTTTTGACTTATCAATCATATGCGCTGAGATCTTGCGCCAAAAGTCTCACACTCGCTTTCTGAAAAAGTGAGAGTGGTTAAAATGGTCCATAATATTTTTTTTGTATTTCACATTGGAGGAAGTGACCAAGTTACCCCTTCCTTCATATAACCAGATTATCACCTTAGGGGTAAAAGGGTCATGCAGTAGTGAGGGACGGATGAAGTTCATCCGTCTCTCACTTTCACAAATTTTTTTTATTTATAAACTTTATATATTTAATATATATTATTTATATTTAAAGTATTAAATCCACCGAGAGAGAAGATCTTGCGCCAACAAAGAAGAAATTTTCTCTCTTGACGTGGTAATAGAATATTTATTTTTATGTTGACTTTTTGGATTTTTTTAATGGGTCCGGGTTCGGGTTCGGGTCGGGTCTCTTTTGAGCGGACCCGGACCCGGACCTGAAAGTACAACGGGTCTCAATTTAGAACCGGAATCCGGATCCGGACCCGGATAGGCCGGGTTAAAAATATCTCGCTTTTTCAAAAAGCGAGTCTAACATTTCAAAAATTAAAAGTTTCACACTCGCTTTCTGAAAAAGCGAGTTATTTTTAACCAAACTCGCTTTTTCAAAAAGCGAGTGGGTCGTTTAGGGAACAAAAAAAAAATAGGGCAGTTCGGGAAAAACTTTCAAAAAAGGGTCATTTTGGGGAAAACTTTCAAATTCTACCTATAAACACGTGAATTGCACGTACAAATTATAGCTTTTTCTTCAAAAATTTTTTACCAAGTACGTGTAATACACGTCCAACTCCAAAACTATTTCTTAATATGTAAATCGCACGTGACAATCATCTAATTTTTATCAAAATGTGCATTGCACGTGAAAAATACTAGTCTATGTTATGTTCGTTAATCGTTAATACTTTGGTCGAGAATATATCAGGTTTACTGCATACCAGAAGTATTCAACTCAAAATATTATATAGAGCACGTGAGAAATTATTGTTGTTGCAAAAGAAAAAATTGTTCCCATCTGGTGCAATTCTGTTGTTATACAAATTGGCGAGTTTGAAAAGTCACTTCAAAGTTATAACTCATTCAAGGCTCATTAAAGGCCCATTGAAATAAACGATTGAAAGGTCATTGCTATAAGCCACCGGGGCCCAACTCGTAAAAAATCATACTCTTCGAAAGGACACGTGCCATCCTTTCAACTAGTATTGAAAACAGGTTGGTACAGTGGGACACGTGTCATCCTCTGACTGCACTACTGGAGTAATTTCCTCACAGCAAATCCAAACAAATCTAGAGAGATCGAAACATGTAACCTAATGTGACCATCTTTCGGTTTCACACGCACCGGCAGACGGTCAACTGTCAGTGGGTCCCATAACGACCGAGTTCCAAACTGAGGTCAAATTCGACGTTTGCTAATTCATCCGCTTTCTATAAGAAGTGGACAAAAAATCTCACGGGGCCCGCTGACATTCCAGCTGGACCGCCCAATACGAAAAGTAAGGAAAGCCGTATCCGAAATATCGCGCTAATAAAGCAATATATCACAGACGTATTTTCGTTTCAGACTTTCGCAAGAACTAACTCGTGCAAAATGCATTAACTAGTGTAACCCGTGCAAAATGCACACCTTAAAATAGTTGAGAGACTTATAAAATTATATAGAATTTTTTAAAAATATAAGAGAATTACGAGAAATTTATGAATATCATTCATACTGTAGTAATTAAAATATTCATTTTTATCTCCACATATGTAGATGGTTTAAAGAATCACTGCAAAATTGTAATGTTATTCAATTGAATATTACTAAAGTTGCTGGCAGGGCCAGTCCCCACCTTGAGGCCGGTGAGGCAGTTGCCTCAGGGCCCTGATTTTTTTTACAATTTTAGGGACCCCAAATTTGTATTTTTCTTGTAAATATAGACATGTATTTTGGTCGTAAAAAATATATATTAATATTAGGGGTCCCAAAAAATTATTATTTGGGTCTTTCGCCTCAGCCCCCCAGGAACTCATGGTCGTTCCTGGTTGATGGGGGGAGGGAGTTAGAGGGAGTGGGGTTGGGCAGCGGGGGGCGCTCGAGGTGAGATTGGGAAAGTGAGCAGAGAAGAGACCGTGTTTAAGGAATTGAATTTTTTATTTTATTTTGGTTTTTTAATAAAATCGTGCATAGCACACATGCTAGTTAAATATGAATATCTACTTTTACCCTTGTGCAACATTTCACAAACTTATATAATATAATATAATATAATATAATATAATATAATATAATATGTAGTATAACTCGTGTAATACTGCACATAATTTTTTGTAAAATAAGAAAATAATAAAATATTTTTTGAAAAATGCATCTAATAACATCTATATAATAATGAAGATTCTAATTTCAATTTGGATGTAGTAAGAGTGGGGAGTTATCTCCTACACTTGCCATCTTTTTTTATTTAAAAAAA
Source organism: Hemerocallis citrina (assembly GCA_017893485.1). Classification (NCBI taxonomy): domain Eukaryota; kingdom Viridiplantae; phylum Streptophyta; class Magnoliopsida; order Asparagales; family Asphodelaceae; genus Hemerocallis; species Hemerocallis citrina. The sequence continues at coordinate 1,462,485 of JACEHZ010000418.1, forward strand.
ATGAGAAAAATCTTAGACAAAAGTGGTTTAGCATAATATATTGTATAGATTCCAAATTTTTAATTATTTTTCAGAATTTATAATTAAATTTTCATATTTAATACTAACTTTTGGAATTTTAATTTAATTTCCTAATTTTAAATCATTTTTTGTGATTTTTTATGATTTATCGAGTTGCCGCAATTTTTGGAGCAATCTGGATCGCCAGTCGAGTCTGTGCTCGCCCGTTGAGTGGAATAAGGTGCTAGGATGATGCGGTAACATGACGCGACCTGAGACGTTGATCACGTGATGGGCTCACTCGCTGAGTGAATTAGACATGTGTGATTGGGTGGCGACGTGGCGCAATCGGTAGCCTCGATTATGCACGTCTTTGCGCATTTGGACGATCAGACAGTTGAAAATTGAGCAGAAGTGGTGACTAAGTGTGTGCACATGTTAAGGTATGTGTGAATTCCAAGTTTTGTTCTACTTTCTCTATTTCAAATTGGAGAAAGGAGAAAGAAGGAGAAATGGTACATTCTCTCTCCTATTAGCATAATATCTATCTATACTATTGATATGGCTAAAAATAGGGTTAAATCGGAACCATCCAAATCAGGCGCGAATCTCAAAACTTGGGGGTAGAATGGTAATTTCACTTACAAATGGGTCTAAGACGGGTACTTGGTCTTCCCTCCTAAAACCCAACAATCTGCAAATGGATCCACCTTAATTGGGCGCGGGTTCCAAACCGCAGCAAACCCGGTCCAGCAGGATAGAATTAGGGTTTCTGATTAATCCTAATCAACGGCCTTGATTCATATCTATCCTTTCACTGGGAATTAGGGATTACATTCCTAAATCTGATCCTAGGGATTACATTCCTAATATGATCCCAACGGCGGCTATAAATACCCCCCCCCTATCCACCACCATTAAGAGGTAATCAATCTTTTGCCAATTTACGCTCTCTCATAATCTTCCTGATTACTAACTTGAGCGTCGGAGGGTGCTCGCCGGGATCAACCCCGGTGTCTCGCACTTTTTGCAGGTGAACGGCGGGAGTCAGCGGTCAAACTCCGGCGGAAGAAGTTAAGGTTTGACTATTCAGTTTCCCCAAGAATCCACAAATACTATATGTTTGCCCCCACACTAGAATCAGCGGTAACAGATTGGCGCCGTCTGTGGGAAACAACAAATAGCAGCCCTTCCTCTTCCCGTTGGTCAGATCTACCAAGCCATGCCTCCCCGAAAGCTAAGATCCAGAGTGTCCAACCGTGGACCTACCCCTCCTCAACCATAACAGGAGATCCCTCTCCAGACCGACCAGCCGGTGGGGCTTCCTCCTCAACCTGATCAGGCCCCGCAGCAGGATCAACCTCCTCATCAGAACCTCCAACCCCCTCGGGGTCAGACCGGGCCTCAGAATGCCGGTGCGGGGGGCTCCCGTCCCAATCCTCCAAAACAACCTCTTCAACATGACCATGTCTCCGTGCACAACCCCTCCACCGACTCCATGGCATTTCACAATCCCCAGGCCTCCGATGACCTCCGCAACACCTTTAACAATCGACATAAAGAAGAGGATCTTCGTCGTCGTTTGGATGAAAGGCGGGCCCGAAAGGGAGTCTCCCGCCAACAACGTCCAAATGAGCGATCTCCTCATTGCTGAGAACATAGGAGGTCTCCGCCTCACCAAAGACGGAGAGAGTCCCCCGAGCACTATAGAAGAAGGCCTCGCTCACCGAGGGATGATAATGCCCCTATCACCCGTGCCGAATTCCAGCAATTCCAGGCAACCATCTTGCAAGCCCTCCATCACCGACCCAGCAATCATAATGCTCGGAGGGTCCCCACTCCTCCTCCGATCCAAAGTCCTCGCCGACGGTCCCTAACTCCTCCCCCAGCTCCTAGCAACCCTCAGCACATTCCTAGTCTTCGCCACTCTCAGGGCTACTGTCGTCGTAGCCCCAGCTCTCCCTCGTACGAAGACGAGTCCAGAGGCTCGTTTGAATATCATCGAAGGGATGACTCTGTCTATCGTCGTCTCCATGAAATGAAGAGATGTTTGGGTCAGCTAGATAGAGAAGAAGAGCTTAGAGGAAGGACCCTCTGCCTAAGCCGCCCTCCTTTCTCTCGAACTATCATGGAGGCGCCCGTTCCAATGGGCTTCAAGCCTCCACAATTCGAGACTTATTCCGGGGAGTCTGACCCCGTGGACCACATCGAAAGCTTTAAGACCCTCATGCTAATCCATCAAGCTTCCGATGCTCTGCTGTGCAAGACCTTCCCCGCTACTCTCAAGGGTCCGGCCCGGGAATGGTACTCTCGCCTCACCCCATCCTCAATATTCTCCTTCGAGCAATTCGAGACCCTCTTCGTCACCCACTTTGTGAGTAGCCACCGAACTAAGAAGACCAGCATCTCTCTACTCTACCTCAACCAGAAGAAGGGTGAGAAGCTAAGAGACTATATTAAAAGATTCACCACGGAAGCCAGGTCCATCGCTTCCCTCGACCAGTCGGTCGCTGCAGTAGCATTCCAGTCGAATGTCCTTAACTCCAGCCTTCGGTCCTCCCTCGCCAAGAAACCTCCGCAGAACTTCTCCGACCTCCTTCTCCAAAGCGAGAAGTATATCCGGGCTGAGGAAGCTGAGCATCGCCCCACCTTTAAGGGGCCTTCGTCGTGAACCAAAAGAAAGGCAGGAGAAGAAGAGGGAGCCAAGAAGCTCCAGAAGGACAATGGCGGACAGCGCCGCCCTCCCCCTAGATTCGAAAAATTCAATCCACTTAATGCCAACATTTCCATTATTCTCATGGAAGTTGAGAAGGAAGGGGTGATACCTACTACCCTGAAGATGAAGACCCCCGGCAAGAAGAGAGACAAAGAGAAGTGGTGCCGCTATCACCGAGACCATGGCCACAATACCAATGATTGTCGGGCCTTGAAGAACGAGATTGAGGCCCTCATTTAGAGGGGGCAGTTGGCCAAATTCGTGAGAAAAGACCGAACCGACCCTCCTCCTCCTCCTCGGGGGGCTAACAAGCGTCCTGAACGATGCGATGAGACACCCGAATTTGAAGAGGAGCGTGTCCTGCACCTCATTCATGGGGGCCCAATGGGGGGCTCCTCCAACTCCTCACGAAAGGTGTTCAGAAGAGAAGTTAATTCATTTCATGGCACACCTCCTCCTAAAGGCCTCGGAGTACCCGTCACATTCTCAGATGAAGACCTGGTGGGCGTCCGAACCCCCCCACTGCGACGCACTTGTGATCAACCTCCATATGGCAAATTTTAAGGTGGAAAGGATACTGGTGGACAATGGCAGCTCCATTAACATCCTCTTCCTCGATGCTTTGAAAGGACTCAAGCTACCCCGGGATAGGCTTAAGCCCGCCGGCTACACGCTCCATGGGTTCACGGGAGTGCCAGTGACTATCGAATGGGTGATCACCCTCGACGTAACCGCTGGCAAAACTCCTACTACCCGAACGGAGCCGATGGACTTTATGGTCGTTGATGTCCCCGCAGCTTATAATGTCATCCTGGGTCGGCCCGGCCTAGCTGCTCTCGAAGCCGTCCCTTCCGCTTATCACCTTAAGATGAAGTTCTCCGCCCATGCAGGAGTAGGGGAAGTCAGAGGCAGTCAGGAAATGGCCCGCAAATACTACATGACCTCTACTGGGGGTCCAGTCCTCTCCCTTGAAACTCTTGAAATCTCCCAAGATGTTGTCCGACCAACGTCCGAACCGGTGGATGAATTGGAGGAAGTGCTCTTCTCTGAGCAAGATCCGAACCGCAAGTTTTTTATCAGCAAGACCCTCCCATCTGCCCTAAGCTCGGACATAGTCCAATGTATTAGAAAAAACTGTGACCTCTTCGCATGGTCGGCTGCCTACATGCCAGGAATCTCCGAAGAGTTCCTCGTCCACCACCTGAGTGTTGCACCGGGGTCCAAACTGGTTCAACCGAAGAGGCGCAAATTTGCTCCGGAGCGCCAACAAGCTGTAAAAGAAGAGGTGGACAAGCTCCTTAAGGATCGGTTCATACCGGAGGTCAATTATCCCGAATGGCTCTCAAATGTTGTGATGGTAAAGAAGGCCAACGGGAGCTAGAGAATCTGCATCGATTTTACCGACCTAAATAAAGCATGCCCCAAAGATCCATTCCCTCTTCCAAGCATCGACACCCTGATTGACGCCACTTCGGGCCATGAGCTTCTCAGCTTCATGGACGCTTTCTCCGGATACAATCAAATCCGCATGTTCTCCCTGGATATCCCGAAGACCTCCTTTGTTACCGATCAGGGCCTCTACTGCTACAGGGTGATGCCTTTTGGGTTGATGAATGCCAGTGCCACCTATCAACGCCTCGTTAACAAAGTCTTCCAAAATCAGATCGGCCGCAACATGGAGGTGTATGTTGATGATATGCTTGTGAAGAGCATCCGTGGGGCTGACCATGTCACCGATCTGTAGGAGGCGTTCGATGTATTAAGGAAACATGATATAAGGCTCAATCCGAACAAGTGTGCGTTCGGAGTCTCGTCGGGGAAATTCCTAGGCTTCATGGTTAGCTAAAGAGGAATCGAAGCCAACCCCGAAAAGATCAAAGCCATACTGGATATGGCTCCTCCCAAAAAAGTGAAAGAAGTCCAGAAGCTAACCGGACGCCTCGCAGCTATAGGGCGCTTCCTTTCCAAGTCAGGGAAGAAGTGTCTTCCCTTCTTCAAGGCTCTCAGGGGGGCTAAGGGCTTCGAATGGGGACAACAACAACAGGAGTTGTTCGATCAGCTTAAAGCATATCTAGTCAACCTCCTCTCCTCAGCAAGCCTATCCCCGGGAAAACACTCTACCTCTACTTAGCTGCCTCCGAACAAACCCTCAGCGCTGTCTTGGTGAGGGAAGAAGACAAGGCTCAGAAGCCCATCTATTACGTAAGCAAGGTACTTCGGGATGCCAAGCTTTGTTATCCAAGGCTAGAGAAGATGGCATACGCCTTGGTTATGGCAGCTAGGAAGCTTCGCCCATATTTTTAGTCTCACTCGGTGGTCGTTCTTACCGACCAACTGCTGAAGCAAGTTCTGCACAAGCCGGAGACCTCTGGCCATCTCAGGAAGTGGTCGATCGAACTGAGCCAGCATGATATATCATACCAGTCTCGGACCGTAATCAAAGCTCAGGCCTTAGCAGAATTCATAGTTGAGAGCACCATTTTCGAAGTCAGTCAAGCGGCAAACGGACCTCCCATTTGGACAGTATATGTAGATGGATCCTCTTGCACCGGAGGGAGCGGAGCCGGGGTCATTCTGGCGGGCCCAGATGACTTCGTTCTTCAATACTCCCTCCGCATCAACTTCAAGGCCTCCAATAATGAAGTGGAGTATGAAGCCCTTATAGCCGGTCTCGGAATGGCCCGCAAAGCAGGGGCACAATGCCTCTGTATATTTAGTGACTCTCAGCTGGTCGTGAACCAAGTCTTGGGCGAGTACGAAGCGCGAGATGACCGAATGGCTAAGTATCTAGCTAAGGTCCAAAATCTCATGGCTCTATTCGAAGAGGCACTTATTCGGCGAATCCCCAGAGAGGAAAATGCCCAAGCAGATGCCCTCTCCAAGTTAGCCTCTTCCTCCCTTCAAGGTCTCGAGCAGACCGTCCTGATTGAAGTGCTCCTGAGGCCGAGCATAGAAGAAGAGTCCTCCGATTCGATGGAGTCACTACCGGTTCAACTTCAAGATGATTGGATGAAACCCCTGGTAGAATTTCTAAGGGATGGGCTCCTCCCCGAAGATCCTAAGGAAGCTCGTCGAGTCAGAACCAGAGCGGAGCAGTATACCCTTGTTGAGGTGATCTTGTACAAATGCTCCTTCATACAAGTTGACGGTAGATCTTATCTGAGGTGCCTCTCCCCCGAACAAGCCATATACGCCTTGCAAAAGCTTCACGAAGGCATAGGCGGAGCACATTCAGGGTCCAGATCCCTTGCCCGGAAGGTGTTGAATTATGGATATTTCTGGCCTACCCTCCTACAAGATGCCGAGCGGCATGTTCGGCAATGCAGCTCATGTCAAAAGTACTCCAACATTCGTCGTCTATCCCAAGCTCACCTCGCTTCCCTATCAAGTCCGATCCCTTTCGCAATGTGGGGGATGGATTTACTAGGGCCGTTTCCACCAGCTCCCGGCCAACTCAAATTTTAAGTCGTGGCAATCGACTACTTCTCGAAGTGGATAGAGGCCGAGTCCTTGGCTACAATCACCGAGAACAAAGTCCTTCAGTTTTTTTGGAAGAGCGTCATCTGCAGGTTCGGTGTCCCTCGGGTCCTCATAACCGATAATGGAACACAATTTACAGGGGCCGCATTCCGAGCTCTATGTGAAGACCTCACAATCCAACAACGCTTCTCCTCCGTCTCCCACCCACAGTCGAATGGTCAAGTAGAAAATGCCAACCGACAAATCCTCTCTGGTATTAAGAAGAGGCTAGATAAGTACGCTAAGGGCTTATGGGTGGATCAGCTCCCTAACGTACTGTGGAATTACCACACTACGAAATGGACCCCCACAGGAGAGTCGCTGTTTAATCTCACCTATGGGTCCGAAGCTGTGATCCCCCTGGAAGTCGGTGTACCCTCTCCTCGCCTAATTGCCTATGAAGAAGAGCAGAATGCCAGGGAGCTTCGAGCAAATTTGGATCTGATTAATGAGCTCCGTGAAAGAGCTTCGATCCGCCAGCAAATCTACCGAAGGAGGATCGAGCTGGCCTACAATAAGAAAGTCCGTCCCACCGACCTCAAAGAAGGGGACTTGATCCTCAGAAAGTTAGCTATCTCATTCCCCAGTCAGAAGAGTAAGCTAGCTCCAAATTGGGAGGGACCCTACAAGATCACCAAGGTGGTTCGGCCCGGAACTTACCGTCTAGAAGACCTCGAAGGAAGAGAGATTCCCAGGACTTGGAATGCCGACCATCTCTCGAAGTACCAAGAAAGCGCATGAACGCTTCTCTGAGTACCGTCAGATGTCGAACCGTTCCTCTCCCTCCACTTGTAATTTTACTTTTGCTTCTTTATTTCTCCAATGTAATAACGGCTCGCAACTCAGAAGCAGCCGACTATTAGTTTTCAATAAAGAACAATTTTCTTCATATCTTACTTGTAAAATTGCTTGTATCTCTCTGCTTTTAGCTTCTTTATACTCAAACGATGAGTTCAGAGTCCAACACTTGGCTCGACCCCGCTTCGCAAGCTCGCTCTTAAGCAAGCTAGAAGCAGGTCGCCATTCGGAATTGCTCCCACAACTGTTGAAACAAACTAAAACGACGAGTTTGGAGTCCAACACTTGGCTCGACCCCGCTTCGGAAGCTCACTCCTAAGCAAGCTAGAAGCAGGTCGCCATTCGGAATTGCTCCCACAACCGTTGGAACAAACTCAAACGATGAGTTCGGAGTCCAACACTGGGCTCGACTCCGCTTCGCAAGCTCGCTCTTAAGCAAGCTAGAAGCAGGTCGCCATTCGGAATTGCTCCTACAACCATTGAAACAAACTCAAACGACGAGTTCGGAGTCCAACACTTGGCTCGACTCTGCTTCGCAAGCTCGCTCTTAAGCAAGCTAGAAGCGGGTTGCCATTCGGAATTACTCCCACAACCGTTGAAACATACTCAAACGACGAGTTCGGAGTCCAACACTTGGCTGGACTCTGCTTCGGAATCTCACTCTTAAGTGAGCTAGAAGTAGTATGCCAGTCGGAATTGCTCCCACGACGGTCGACGCACGCGAAATGCCCATGACTAGACTAGACATGGGAGAAAAGAACTTGCACATCCAACACATAAGCATCAGAAGAAAAAAAACGAGCTTTTATTTCTTAAAAAAGTTCGGCAAAGGAACCCAAATTACAAGATCGAGACGGGGCGCTACAAAAACTCAAAGAAGAATAATTACACCTTATTCAACGCTTCTTTGGAATGGGGATGTTTCGGTTCAAAGACACTCGGGAACAACATCTTCTGACTTCGGAGCTTGTCTATAGACCAACGGACCGAGATGCCTCTTCGGCGCTGCCTCTGATCGTAGCCCCAACCGAAGTGCCACTAGACAAGGCAGCCACCCCGCTTAGAACATCGGCCGGGCTCTGCCTAACGACAGGCGAGCGAGTCGCGAGCTCGTAAAAAGAGATTCCCCTCTCACTCTCTTCGCGTGTACACGACGTGTTCAGAACGTTGATTGTTGCCGGCTGAGGCTTGAGTCGAGCGACTTCCTCCTCGAGCTCGATAATCCAATCCTTCAAAGAGTCATCCTTCATAGATATCTTAAAGCGAGGAAGCCGAGCAGAGCCTTCAGTGCTAGAGCTATCGGCTATGATTCGACAAAGGTGGGTCACTTCAATACTTCTGTCGACCGTAACCCTCCTCAACTCGTCGACCTTCGCCGTCAACTCATCGCGCTCGGCCACCAACTTACCCACTGCCGAAGTTAACTCGTCTTCCTCTGACAAAAATTCTTCCTCAGCTATCTTCAAATCTTGAACTTCTGCAACCGTCACGATTAGCACTGTCACATTTACCCGATACCCGAACCCGATTTTAATACCCCAGATTTTTAAATAATGTTTTTAAAATTAATAAATGAATTTAAAATGATTTTTGGGGATTTAATAAATATTTTCTGAAAATTTATCTTTTTACACATGCAAATATTTTCTTGGAAAGTTCAAAATCAAAAATTATTTTGGAAAAACTCATTAATTATTATTAGATATTATTTATGAATTTTTTGGATTTTTCTGACATTTATTGGACCTATTTGCAAATATTACAAAAAGAAGGACTTTTGTGCAAAATTACCAATTGGAATGAAAACTTCAAATTTTCGGATTTTTGGGCTAGGCTTGATGCCTAGTCAACTCAGGGTTAAAAAGTTTACTTTTTGTTTAGATGAATTTAATTTATTTTGCAAGTTTTGATAAAATAGGATCTTTTTGCAAAATTGCCATTTAGAAGGACAAAAATGCAAAATTATTTTCTGGGTTTCTCAAACAGTGTCGGCTGGTTATAGGATGGTTATTTTTTATTTTAAAACTCAATTAAGTTGGTTTTATTTAGTTTCCAAGTATAAGGATTTATATATGTAAAGATATATTTAAAAGAAGTATTTTACAAATTTGTTTACAAAACCCTAAAACCTATAATTCCGGCCTATTTAAGAGTGGGGTGTTGCCGTCTCTTGCTGTGCTACACAGGGATTTTTATTATTTCTATTTTCTTGGAGTTTTCAATCGAGGATTCTTGGTTTTCTTGCGAATGAGGATTTTCTTATTATTTATTTTTCTTTGGTTGAATCTTCAAAGAGGTGAGTGACATGTTTTTGTTTTCTTTTTTTTTTCTATGCATGTATGCGATGATTTGTCTATTAGAAAACATTTTAGGGTTTGGATGAAGATATAATGAATTTGATGAGTAGATAAGTTAAAAGTTGAATCTTTACTTGAAACTATACTATTGATGACCAAAATCCTAATTTGATCAATTGTGATTGCTAAAGAACCTAATAGAAATCATGAGTAGGATGCTTTTAATCATACTCATCACGCTCGGCCACCAACTTACCCACTGCCGAAGTTAACTCGTCTTCCTCTGCCAAAAGTTCTTCCTCAGTTATCTTCAAATCTTGAACTTCCGCCACAAGGTCACCTTCCACTCGAGTAATGTCGAACAACGCCTTTCAGAGCAACTCCACCTTGCCTTCAAGACGAACCTCGCGAGATCGCTTCTGTAGTTGTTTTAGCTCGGAAAAATAGCCTCTCACCATTGCCTTGACCTCCGATAGATCTAACTCGATTTTGAAGAGGCACTCTCGGCTGCGAGAGAGAGCCCGCTTCGCCACTTTCAATTCAGTACGAAGATGAGAAACCTCAGCTGCCGAACTCGACTCGACCTGAAAAGTGAAAGAATATCAAAAGAAGTCTTCAACACTTGAGTTCACAACACGAACAAAAGTGTTCAACACTTTGCGAAATCTCGAAACTTTCAGCCAAGATTTCAAAAGGGAAGTTGTTTCATTGAAAATCCAAAATTTACACAAAAGAGGTGGCCAGTCCACAGTTAGGCATTACAAAATAAAATAAAATAAAATAAAATAAAAAATAAAAAAAGGCGACTAAGTTAAGGGTCAACCTCATGATGTCGTTCCGAAGCGTCATCGCTCTGCACGGTGACTAACGCGCCCTCGACGTCCACCTCGTCCTGACATCTTTGCCCTCCTGCCCGGGGGCGAGCTCGGCCAGAGGCAGTTCTTCCTCCCTTTCTACGGGGTCGTAGAAGTAGTAGGAGGAGCCGTCGAACCCGGGGATGCGAGCGGCCACATGCTTCAGCGCTCGGGCGTACGCCTCCTCCATGTTTGTCAACATGTGGGCCTCGGCCTCGTCCTGAACCGCCTGCTCCGCAACCACCACCTTCGACGCCTGGCTGCTCAGAGCCTTCTCTAATGCCCTCAGTGCCTTGGACAAATCCTCTTCTAGACGAGCCGTCTCCTTTTCCAAAGCTTCGACCTTGGCAGCCTCGGCGAGCTTCGCCTCAAGACCGGCCACCTCGGTTGCGCGCGAAGCGGAAAGCAACTGCTCGACCTTGAGCAGTTTGACCGCCTTGGCACGCTCCGACCGCTCCTGATCGTTCAGCACGGTCATTTCCTTCTCGTTGCTCGCAAACTCTTCGAGCAAGTGGTCGAAATGGCATAGGGTCTGCAAGCGACACAAGAAACTGTTAGGCCTGAGCGAAAAAACTTGGAAAAATTTTATAGAAATTTTTGATACTCACCGACATGGTGTTCCGAGCGATCTGCATAGCGTCGTTGCCAACGGTACCTGCCTTCAGCGCGGCTCGGTCTTTGGGGGTCGGCAGGTGCTTCACCGCCTGCATGCAGATGCCCCCGTCTCCGAGGAACCCGTCCACCTTCATCACCCGCCAGTCAGGGACGAAGTGGAGCTTGTGCTCCTTGGTAAGGATCTTCTCGGCCTCAACGGTGAGAGGGGGGACCTCTAGAGCCAAGGCCGTGCTCACGTTGAACGCTCCGCTCGACGACCCGGGCGCGTCAACCTGATCGCCTTGAGCCAGTGCCTTCGCTGGAGCTTTGGCGGGCGTCTCTGAGGGAGTGAGGTCAGGCACATCCGAAGGCACCTCAGCCACCAGCTCCACGACGGTCGGTGGTGCCGAGGGGACCTTCGCGGCTCGACCCCCCTGAGGCCCAGCCACGGTCCTCTTCCTCTTTCTCGACTCCTGCTCCTTCGCCACACGAGCCTTGGCCATCAGTCCTTTGTAATCCATACCGAGGGTCTCTGAAAAAACCGAGCGAAAGGAGTTAGAAAATTTTAACCAAAAGATAAAGCTGAAGCAAGAAAAGAAGAGAAAAGCATACTAGGGTCGATCGGACTGAGACCCCCACGAAACAAGACCTCCTCGGTGATGTCCTTCCAACTAAGGGTTGGAAGATCGAGGAGCTTCTCCACCACCTCTTCCTCTTCTTTAGTGAGCACGGGCTCCTTCTTTGCCCGCTTCGGAACTCCGATCTTCCACTGCATCAGAAAGACCCACGGCTCGGGAGCACGGATGAGGAAGTACTTCTCTTTCCAGTGCTTGATCGAGTCTGGGTTCTCGATCAGTTTCACGCCCTTTCTCGGTGACAGATAGTACCTCTCCTCCATCTTGCTCATCTGGCAGATGCGGTAGAGGCTCCGAAGTATGACCATCTCCGGCTGCACACCAATCTCTTGGCACTGAAGGACGAAGGCGATCACGTGTCGCCACATGTTCGGCATAAACTGAGCGGGACTCAGGCCGAACCACCGCAGCACCTCATTTACGAAAGGGTGCAGTGGCAGCCAAAGTCCAGCGTTTAGTGCGTCATACGGGAAGACGCAAGTATCGGCCGAAGTAGATGTGCACGCCCGAAAACCGGGGCTGGGGAGTAGAAGAACGTATTCTTTGGGGATCCGGAACCCACTCCTGATTCGATGCAGGTCCGACTCGGTCAAGATTGAGGAGATCTGATCCACCTTGGAAGGGTCCCTCGAATCATTCTCCTTGTATGACGAAGCCGTGCCCCTGCGTCACCTTCTCCAACAAGTCTTCAGGGTAACTCCGCACACCCCCAACGCTAGATAAGACAGACGGGTGCCGACCCAATTCACCCACCATCTTCGGATGTTCGACTATCGTCGTCACCCCGATCGGCTCGGTAACCTCCTTCCCCTTGCTCGGCCTAACCGTTGTCACCTCGATCGGCTCGGCGATCTCCTTCCCCTTGTTCAACCTAACCATCACCGCTCAGCTGATATCTTGGTCCGAGGTGGGGGTCTCATCCTCAGAAGAAAACTTAACCATTTTTTAAGGATAAGGCGAGACACTAACCTTGAAGTGACGTGAATTGCCGGAAAAGATTGCCAGAATTTGAAAGCGCCTTGCCGCGATAGCTAGTAGCGCCACCCGAGAGTGAAAACTCCGCCAGTAGAAAGTAAAAGTGAAAGTAAGAAATGAAAAGTGAAGAATGAGGAAAAGTGTGAGGGGGGTGAAGACTCATAGTAAAAGAAACGACTCTTGGGCTTTGTAACGTAAAGACGCAACTTTTGGGCCTCCCCTCAAGGCGTTATAAAAGCCCAAACGACTAAGTAGCGAAGAGCGGCGACTGTTCACGAGAAGTAACAACGGTTCGGTATGAGCCGCTCCACTCGGCTGCACCTCAAAGCACTCAGATCGGCCCATGATTCCTCGGAAACCGAGCAACTGCCAATCCGAGCTGCGAATTGGAGAAAAATGACTTTCTCCCCAAAATTCGTGCAAGATCTCGATCAGACGGCTCAGATCATGCCACCTCCACAAAACGACAAGATAGTGTTTTCTCGAGAACTGAGCCTACCTCGAGATCCGCACCATGATCCGATCGCCCAGATCGCTCCACGTCCCTCGGAACCAAAGCCCGAGTGAAAAGCGATCCGAGCTGATCACACATAGAAGAGGCTCGGAAACCGAGCAACTGCCAATCCGAGCTGCGAATTGGAGAAAAATGACTTTCTCCCCAAAATTCGTGCAAGATCTCGATCAGATGGCTCAGATCATGCCACCTCCACAAAACGACAAGATAGTGATTTCTCGAGAACTGAGCCTACCCTCGAGATCCGCATCGTGATCCGACGGCCGAGATCGCTCTACGTCCCTCGGAGCAAAAGTCCGAGCGACAAGCGATCCGAGCTGAGGAAGTAACTCGGGATCCCAATCCGACCGGCCAGAATTCCGAGCTACTCGCAATACCGGAGAGAACGAAGTCACGTCGCTCGAAATCCGAGCAAATGGCAATTCGAGCTGCACATTTGAAGAAAAATGTAACCGAGCAATCCCAATCGTCGGATCGTTGCGAAAATCGCACCAAAAATGATGAACGGCTCAGATCGTGCCACGCCCACAAAATGACAAGATAGTGTTTTCTCGAGAACCGTGCTTGCCTCGAGATCCGCTTCGTGATCCAATGACTCTGATCGCTCCACGTCCCTCGGAACTAAAATTCGAGCGACAAGCAATCCCAGCTGCTCACACGAGAAAGTAACTCTGAATCCGAGCAACTGGTGATCCGAGCTCCTCACACGGAGAAAACAAAGCCGAGCAATAAAAGCCAGTGGATCTTCTCAAGATTCGCGCCCTGACCTGATGGACAGCTCAGATCGCTCCACGTCTGTAACCCCTGTTTTCATTAATACGTATTTTCAAAGTATTTTTCCGTATTTAAATCCTCATTATCTTATAAATATTTTCCCTAATTGATTTTATTGTTTAAATTATTTTTGGAGCTCAATTATTTATTATAAGCCCAAGCTTGCATTTTGATTTTATTAATTATTAAAGTGAGCCCAAGTTGTATTTTGAAACCCAATTATTATTCTAAGCCCAATTTCGTATTTGTTTTATTTAATTAAATCTGAGCCCAGAAATTTAGCCTAACATCTTAATTATTTTATTTAAATATTTTGAGCTCCTTTTTAAGCCCAAGTCCAAATCCACTAAACCAGAACCCATATAATTGTGCAGATATACCTACCCGTATACAATATTTTTCTTTCCCCCACGTTTATATCCCGTACTCTAACTCCCCCGCCCTACTTTGCAGACACATCACCCATGCTCCTCGTAACTACCCCACTTCTCACCCCCACTACTACATTACTTTATTTTATATTAAAACCCCACACCCCCATCCTCGTATATCTCTCTCCCATTCAATCCCTCCCTCTCTGTTTCTTAATCAAAAACAAAACATACCCAACTCTTCCCCTCCTTCTTCCTCCATCGAACTCGCGACCCCATCACACCGCCACAAGCCCTCTTCATCGCCTCCCGCAGCCATCCTCCGCTACTCGCTCCCGTCGCCTCTGCCTTCTTCACCTAGCACCGCTCGTCTTCAACTCCACCTAGTCGAGCTCTCGTACTCCTCGTTGACGCGCTCGCTCCTGTCTCCAAGCGCCTCCCGCTCAGCCCCGAAGCTTCGCCCGACCTCACCACCAGCACCATCTTCATTCCCTGTCGAACTCGCCCCACCATCGCCAGTCTCCTCCAAACTCAACCCATTAGTGTGCCGCTCTCTTCTGCCTCGTCTTCAACCCTTCGCTCTCCCGCCATTGCCGAAGCTTCCTCCATTGCTGCATCTCCCCTGAGCTTTCGAGCCACCACCTGCACTGCCCCTCGCAACCACGTCGCATCGCCTCTCCCAGTCGCGTCGTGCTGCCTCACCGTCAAATCGTGACCTCCCAGTCGTTCGCCGATCGCAGCCCTCTTCTCCCGCCTGTTCTCTCTCTCTCTCTCTCTCTCTCTCTCTCTCTCTCTCTCTCTCTCTCTCTCTCTCTCTCTCTCTCTCCCTCGCTCTGGCAAATTGGAAAGAAGTAGAACAGGGTACTTGGGGTTATTGAATTGATGTTGGTTGATTGGGTGCATTGTTGCTGTTGGTTTTTTGGTGTTTGGGTTACTGTTCGGTTGTATTGGTGTTGTATTGATGTTTGGTGTTTGTAGAGTATGAAATTGAGTTGGAATGTTTGCTGTTATGGAGAAGTGAAGTTGATGTTAGTGTTTGGTGTTGTTGGGGAGTTTGATGCCTTAGAGTTGTTGAAGTGGGGTTGTTGTTTACTGTTTTGTGGATTTGCTGTTTGAATTTGCTATTTTGGCGTGGCTGCCAAATATTTTGCACGTGTTCTGCTGCCCGGGATACTGATCCCGTTATTCTTGTCTTCAATTTCATCATCGTCGACTAACAGGCAAGTATCCCCTTGTACAAATTTGTTGGTCTAGTACAAGCTTTTTACAAAATACCGCAAGTATATTTTTGACTCTATTCGTATCTTATATAATCCATTGATTCCGTATTCGTACATGATCGCGAATACTTTGTCACCCTATGCATTGCATAAACACGATACACATATACTCTTAGAACTATATTGAATGTTGTGCATGAATTGCTTGTTACTAGGTTGCATGTTGTTATAATATCTTCTATTCTTGATTAAGTACTATGCATGCTATTAGTCGCATCAACATGATCTATAAGCCCTGAAATTTGTTTCCTGCATTGCATAAGTCTTGATACTCGATCCTGTCATGTTACCCTTGCCATGTTGCCCGTCCTTATTGTTGCATGTAGTTATTGTTGATGTTTGATTGTAATAAAAAGATAACAAGCCGTGGTATAAAGAAAAAAGATTTAGTTGTGGGTAATATAGAAGAGCGTACTCGGACGGGGGCTCGTGGTTATCCGACGCAAATTTGCAAGTTGCAAATTGTAAATTTGCAAATTTTATGTTCTATGTTTTACGCTACGTTACACTATGTCCACATTGCATGTATCTTGATACAAGATATACTTGACTTGACTTGATATATTTCCCGAGTACGTGACCTATAGAATCCACCACTGGTCTAAACGTTCACTTAATTTCGAGTAGCAGTGGTATGGGATGCATGAAGTGCTACCTAGTTAGGTTAATAAAAGACATGGCATTAACACATATACTTGTATGATCCGTTTACATGTTACATGGTTATGATGACTTGTTTACTTGTTTACATGTTACTCGTTCATGTTGACACGTTTACTTGCTTACTCGTTTACATGTTACATGTTCCTATGGATTATTTACTTGTTTACATGCACGCTATTTGTTCCATGAGGTCTTGTTCTTGATTCTGTTGCATGCTGTATTTGCTCTATTATATGATTCTTAATTCCTTGTTTTTTCCTACTTTTGTTTTATTCTATTTGTCCCGTTGCTTGTACCACTTGCGGCCCGTGACTTGCATTAACGGGTACTCATTGTTTCTTCTTCTTGTAATAATATACTTGCAGACCCAGATGGAGAATTACCCGAAGGTGTTGCTGAGCAGAGATTTTAGTGTTGTTTAATTTCATGTTATTTTAATTCATGTTTTATTCATGTACTCCTTGTTGTAATCCGGGCGTGTTTGACCCGTAACTATGTTTCTTTTTCAGTTGTTGGTTATGTCCTGTATTACGTCATGTACTATGTCATGTAATTTGTTATCTTATTGTGATTTAACATGCTTGCGTGGTTGATATTGTCATCTTGTTGTTGAGTTAAATATACAGCTTATGAATGATATATTCGCATCATTCAACGGGCCTTAGTTACGTGCCTGTGTTTCCGTATTCTGGGAAGCGGGGCATGACAACATCCCTCGGAAACTGGAATCCGAGCGACTGGCGATCCGAGCTGCTCACACGGAGAAAATGATGCCGAACTACATCACTCAGAATCCGAGCAACTAGCCATCTGAGCTGCTCGTACGGAGAAAATGGTACCAGCGACCTTGGCCGACTGATCTTCCAGAAATTTGTGCCAACACGAGATGGGCGGCCCAGATCTCGCCACGTCATAATTCAGAATTAAAAATTAGTTTTTATTTATTAAAATCGGGTCATTTATTTAAAAATCGCGAAAATAATTAAAAATTAGAAAAAATTAATTAAAAATTCTAAAAAATAATTATAAACTCGGGGAAATATTTTTGGGCCTTCGGGTAAATAATTATTGCTTAGAAGAGTCAATTAAGACCCCCGAATAACGAATCAACGCTTCACGAAATTAAGTAAATGATCCGAAAAATAGATAAAAATTAAGGAAAATTGCCAAAAATCCAGAGAAGCTTAAGAGCAACCTAGGGCACGCAAGTAACTCAACAATTACCATAATCCCCCACACAAGGATTCGACACCTTCTATTGGGATTCTGATACCACTTCGCAAGCCATTGAAACAGTAAAACTACTTCTCAAAGGCTGATCAAACTCAGTCTTCGGGAGTGGGGGCTCGTGATATGGCTAAAAATGGGGTTAAATCGGAACCATCCAAATTAGGCGCGAATCTCAAAGCTTGGGGGTAGAATGGTAATTTCACTTACAAATGGGTCTAAGACGGGTACTGGGTCTTCCCTCCTAAGACCCAATAATCCGCAAATGGATCCACCTCAATTAGGTGTGGGTTCCAACCAGCAGCAAACCCGGTCCAACAGGATAGAATTAGGGTTTTTGATTAATCCTAATCAACGGCCTTGATTCATATCTATCCTTTCACTGGGAATTAGAGATTACATTCCTAAATCTGATCCTAGGGATTACATTCCTAATCTGATCCCAACGGCGGCTATAAATACCCCCATCCACCACCATTAAGAGGTAATCAATCTTTTGCCAATTTACGCTCTCTCATAATCTTCCTGATTACTAACTTGAGCGTCGAAGGGTGCGTCGCCGAGATCAACCCCGGCATCTCGCACTTTTTGCAGGTGAACGGTAGGAGTCAGCGGTCAAACTCCGGCAGAAGAAGTTAAGGTTTGACTCTTCAGTTTCCCCAAGAATCCACAAATACTATCTGTTTGCCCCCACACCAGAATCAACGGTAACAACTATTATTAAGCAAAGCCCCATTTTGACAGCTTTTTACTATCATGCCCCCATAAACATAGAAGGCTAAAAAAATATAGGGTTAATTCTGTCAATTTTTGTCCCTGATTCCTAAACAATCAGAGGGCACAAGCGTAATTTTCACTTCACATTTAATTCAATCTCTCTCTCACGAGGCGGAGATTGAATTCAGGGCCGAATTCCTTCTCGAAACCTGAACGGCCGCATCTTTCAAGGTCCGAGGGAGAATCGCCGATCCGTGATGGAAATCCGCGAGGTGATAAGAAATGAGCGAACTATTCAGGTTAGTTTGCTGAATTATCGGAAGGAAGGGATGCCGCACTGGATTTTGTTCCATCTGAGTCTGGTTTTCGATGCGGAAGAGGATGGGAGGGTGCTCCACTTCCTGACGGTGCAGGTGCCGATAAAGGGTAGAGCGGAGAGGAGGAGGAGGGGATGGTGTTTGCGTTGGGAGCGTGTAGGGAGGAGGAGGAGATGGGGATATGGTTTGGGTGCGGCGATGGCGAGGTTTTCGAGGGGAGGGATAGTGGAGGTGAGTTCTTGATTTTGCAGTTCTTTTTTTGTTGATATTATGTTGTTATATGATGATAATTTGTACTGATGTTTGTTTCTTGGCTTGGATGATTTGGGGGATTTCAGTAGGAGAGAGGTTAGTTATTCTTTTCTTGATTTGAATCTTGAAATTCAGTAATGTTTTAAGCTGTTTGCGCAATGAGTTATCTATTATAACTTTAAAAAATGCGTAATGAGTTATCTGTTCCAGACGCTGCAGCTCGGTACGCTGTTTGGGTTGTGGTATCTCTTCAATATCTACTTCAACATCTACAACAAGCAGGTACTCTTTATGATTCGTGTTCTTACGTTGAAAATCGTGCGCTGTCATTTTGTATATTAACTGGATCTTGATTTGGTTTTACTTTTTTTTATTTGACTTTGGTTAGAAAGGTCTGATACTACCTTTTATTTGTATATTAACTGGATGTTGAATTTGTTTAACTCATGGATTTCAAATGTCTGATGCTGCCTATATATCCATCCGGATTATTTATAGGGGAAATTATTAGGGAAATTCATGGGGTTTTTTATAGGGGAAATTATTGGGTTTTGTTTCTAATTGGGTTAATTTAGTCATTTGTAGTAAGAACACAAGTTTGATGGATGATGAAGTACAGCTGTGAGTCGTTTGAGTCTAAACAAGATGCCCAGTAAGTGTTTGATTTTTTGTTTTTGTAGAAATTTTTATAAAATTAATGTTGTGTTGTTTTGTAATTTATGGTGTTTGATTTGAAAAAGAAAAAAAAAATATTAGGGCGTGCATCGCATGCGTGCAAATAGCTAGTATAAATAAAACAGAAGACAAAACTATTAAGTGATTAACCTTAAATTAAAACAGGTCAACGGCTCAGATTCACTCTCCCAAAACATATTTTTCCTCAAAAAAGTTCTCAAAAAAGTTTTCCCCCCAAAACCAATCCCCCCCCCCCCCCCAAAAAAAATAAATAAATAAAAAATAAAAAAACTAAAAAAAGATTACGTTATTACTATCTCTCTCTTCAGTTTTTCATATTTCTCTCTTTATCTCTCTCTCTCATTCTTTCTTTATTTACTTAGAAATTTAATTTTTCAAATTTCAGGTTTGTTATTTTTCAGAATTTTAATATTTTTTTATTGCTCATGTTACATTGAGAATAACAAATATCTCTTCATTAAATAAATTTCATAGTTTTCCACCCTCAAAGTTCTAAGAAGTTGGATTTTACACTCCCATTTATAATTATTTTTTAACATATACTAATGAAAAATGGACTTTTATTTAGAACTAATTATTGTCATACTATTCAAACTTGAGCTACATAATTGTTGTTTTACTCTGTACAGAGCTTTTCGTGTGTTATATCGTTCCGAAGACGTGCCTCATGCCCACGAGCAAATTTAGTATAGATATAATTTGTTGTCCTTTCGAAATAATAAACTCCTTGAATTTTTTCTTTACAAAAAATTATTAACTCATTGAGATTGCTTTCATAGAGAAAAAACTATCTTAATAATAAACAAAACAGTTAAGATCATACATATGTTTCAAATAACTCTACCAAACAGTTAAGATCATACATATGTTTCATACATATGTTAAGATCATACATATGATCATACATATGTTAAGATCATACTACTAATCGTCAAGTGGAGGTTTCCAATTTTTTCAACTGCCCTATCGCCTCTTTTCCGATCTCTTATCTCGGCATTCCCCTTCAATGGGGTAAGTTGCACAGATCGGACTGGGTTCCCCTTATTGATAAAGTTGAGGCCAAACTTAATGTTTGGTCAGGGAAACTTATGTCTAGAGGTGGCAGGCTCACTCTCATTAATTCTGTGATTTCAGCCATGCCTCTTTATCTCATGTCTTTCTTCTATTTACCATCCTGGGTGATCAAAAGAATTGATCAGATAAGAAGTAATTTCTTTTAGAGCGGATCTTCTTCATTCAAACCAGGATCCCACCTGTGCCAATGGAAATTGATCTGCACCTCCAAGGAGGAGGGGGGTCTTGGTGTCTTGGACCTGTGTAATCACAACATTGCTCTTTTAGGGAAATGGTTGTTGAAACTCCAAAATTTTGAGCATTTCCCATGGGTCAGATGCATTCAAGGCTATCATTTCTCCTCCTCCAAATGGTGGGAGTTTCCCGTGGCGACTTCTCGTCACGCCTCCCCCTTCTGGAAGGGTATCTGGAAAGCTGCTCCTGCTTTTCAGTGTAGTATTTTTCGCAAATGCTTTGACGGTTCTAGAACCAAATTATTGACGGATTTGTGGATTGGCAATTCCACGCTTGCCACAGCTTTCCCTTCTCTATTTAGATTAGCTGTCCTCCCAACAGTATCTGTTGAGGACTCCTTTGTTCTCTTCGACAATACTCGTTTCTAGTTTATTCCTTTCTCATCCGAACTTCCTCCATCCTTAGCGGAGGAATTTGATAAGCTCATAACAACTCTTAATAGTTATGAATGGAAGTCTTCCGAGAGCATAGGATGGAGATGGTCGGTAACAGGAACTTTTTCGGTCAAATCTTTTTATACCTTCATTAACTCCAGGGGAGTTCATTCTCCGGTGTCTAAGTTTTTCTGGGATTCTTGGGTCCCCCTTAAGGTGAAAATCAATCCTTGGCTTGCCTTTAATAACAAGTTACTCACAGTTGAAGTTCTTAATAAAAGAAATTTAGCCTGGGGTCAGCTCTGTGCGCTGTGCGCCCAGCATGCAGAGGATGTTAACCACCTCTTTATCCATTGCCCTTTTAGCCTCCCATTGTGGAAGATCTCCTCTCTGGCTTGGGATACTGGATATATTCCTCCAGTTTTGGCCGCTTGCTGGGAGGCTAAGCCATCAAATTCCTCGCTCCGTAAAGTTTGGATTTTGTCGATTCATATTATTATTTAGATTATTTGGAAGGAGAGAAATTCTATTTTGTTTCAGCATCGTAGATCTTCGAGAACTGTGATGATTGAAGAGTTCTTTTTCCTTTTCAAACTCTGGTCATCGGAGTTGAAACCCACTGAATTGGTCATTTCTGCTAACCTTAAATTACAAGAAGCATTCCATTGTCTTCGTACTCTTCAAAGCTTATAAATTGTCTGGGTTATTATGTTGTTTTCTTCTTCTTAGTCTTTATCCTCAACTTTTCTTTTGCAGGCATAATCTCTCCTTAAGTGTGCAACTGCCAATTCAGTTCTTTTGTTTACCTCGGAGCGCGTCTGTCATCTTCCGAAGTTGCTTCTTTGGGTTTGTTTCTTTTGCGCTTTTGACTGCGCTGGTAGTGGGTGTTAATGCTATCACTCTTCTTTACTTGCTCAAATGTTTTCCTCTTTTGATCCTGATGTTTTTCTATTCTCAGCTATCATAGCTGGTTATGTTAGCTAGCTCTGTTGGGTGTTTTTGGTGTCCAGTTAAGCTTTTAGGCTCTAGTTTTTTTTAGCGTTTGGCCTTTGGGGAGACTATGTTGTTTCCTTTTTGTACTGGGCTTTTCTGATGATTATATGTGGCTGTTTGGTCTCTTTTGTTTACTATGCGCTATTTTTGATTCATGTTTGCTGACTGAGCTATGATCTAACTGAGCCATGATCTGTTAATGCTGATTTTCTTTGTTATCTTTCCTTCTTCTGTGCGTTAATCGTTGCTGTGCTGAGGCCGCTTCTTTCCCCCACTTCAGCTGCTAGATCGGTTGTTAAGGGTTTGTGAGTTTTGATTTTAGCTCAGGTCTGTCTACCATCAGCTCGGCCCAGTGCATTTTTGGATGGTGGATCATGCTTTTGTATCGCCATTTCAGTCAACGCTCGATGCTAGCGGGCAGGAATCAGCGGATACATCGGATTTCTCTCTAGCATTGCCCTATTGTATTATTGTTATTCTGTTACTGTTATTATCGTTTGTTTGCTTAATCCATTTTACGGCTTGTAAAATTGACTATTATCTGATTTTATATAATGTGATTATAATGGCTGGGTCGTAAGGCCCTATCCAGTTCATCAAAAAACTCTACCAAACAACCGTACAGAAAAAATAAAGGTAGATGTCAAACAATTAACGAATCTTTTAATGTCAAATTATCAAAATTGATTACTTGCAGCCTAGTAATATCCACAACTACAAATAAATATGTGTATTTTTCTGGTCGTAAGAACTGGTAGACTTTTTTGGTCATACTAAATGCAAGTCATTTTTTGCTAGAATATTGTTGAAGAGCAGAAAAACATTCATGCACATCCATCGGTTCAGTTTTTGCCACGTGGATCTCGCGCGCGTGGCCAGCCCGACCGCGCTCTCCAAAGTCGCCTCGGGTTCTCTGGAAAGTTGAACGGAAATAATAAAAAATTCAAGATAAACTTTAACATATTAAACCTTGGTTCTTTCTATAAATATATACTCCTCTTAAATCCATAGGGGTGCTTTCGGATAAGGATATATCCGATTCGATCCGCATCCGAATCCGATTTTTTGGCGGATACGGATATGAAAAATCCGTATCCGGATGGATACGGATACGGATTCGGATATCCAAATCTAAAAAAATTCGGATTCGGATACGGATACGGATATTCCTAAAAAAAGCGGATTCGGATACGGATATCCGCTTTATTTAATATTTATTTATTTAATATATATATTTAATAGTTATATACTTATACATTTATATCAATATGAGTAAACTTAAACCCTAAATCTCGTATTCTACTACAGATCCAAAATTCCAAATCGATTCCCTCAAAAAAAAAAAAATCCCAAATCGACTATTCCTCTTCTCCTCCCCCGTCTTCCTCTTCTCCCCCGTCCCCAATTCCCTATCCCCATCCCCAACACCGTGTTCCCCGTCGACAGCCACGCCACTGACGCCAGTCGCCAGCGCGGCAAGCGCCCGTCGCCCGTCGCCACACCCCGTTGCGAGCTCCGTCGCCAGCGCCCCGTCGCCAGCCACGCCCCCGCCTCTTCTCCCCTTCTTCTCCCGCAGCCAGAGTCGACGACAACTGATTGGGTGATGGCTTACAGTCATGGTCTGGCTTCTACCAGAGCATAAGACCAACCCAGATGGGGCTTTCCCTTAACATTGGTAAGGGGGTTTTGTATTTGTTCTACCATTCAATCTTTGTTTTGTGCTGTATCTCTTAATTTCATTCTGCTAAAATTTATTACCTATATCTACTTTAACAGATATGTCATCTACTGCCTTCATCGAACCCCTACCTGTGATCGGGTTTGTAGCACAAGTTTTGGGCAAAGATGTGTTGTCAAGGCCATTGTCTGATGCTGATCGGGTTAAGGTAAATCATTTTCTCATAATTATTCATGTTAAATGAATGCAGTTCACTGTTCTATTGGAAAATCATGTAATCGTTGTACTTATCAATGAGCAGGTTAAAAAAGCACTCAGAGGTGTGAAAGTTGAAGTCACTCACAGAGGAAGTGTAAGACGGAAATATCGAGTTTCAGGACTGACATCTCTACCTACAAGAGAACTGATGTAAGCTTAATTTTTTTTTTAATTGATTGGTTATTCCAAATGGGCCGTTTATAGCATACACAAAGTGCTTCTATATGGAAAAAGATAAATATGCACTATATTTCTGAAACATAGATGAGTGGTTAGTTTATGGGTCATAATTTCTCTTCCATAGTTTCCCAGTTGATGACCAAATGAACATGAAATCTGTGGTTGAATACTTCAAGGAAATGTATGAATTTACTATTCAACACACACATCTTCCTTGCCTTCAAGTTGGAAACCAAAAGAAGGCAAACTACCTGCCAATGGAGCATGTTCACTCATTTTTTTTTTAATTTCATGAGCATTTTCTAAATGAGCATGTTCTGTTATGGAAGTGATCGAAGAGTAGAGATTCTCAACATTTATAAGCTCTCAATATACGTTTGTTTGAATTATACTGTAAATTGGTCATGGACAGTTCAAATTGGGCCTTCTGTAACTTGACAAAATAGAAATAACAATTATTTACAAGCAAACAAACTTGGAGCATTTCAAAACTAATACAGAAAGAGAAATAATGGTAAGTTGCTTAGTATAATAATTTCTTGTAACAGTTGAGGCATTGAGCCAAATTTATATACAAGTACAAATTCTGCTATTTTTTTAAGAATGAAGAAATAATTTATACATTGTCATTGTTAACTTTTCTCCATTAGTACTGCAGTTCTTTCCAAGTGCTATCTTTTTCAATGACGCCACATCATCCTGGTAAAAGAAGTTAAAGAGTCAGTTTCAAACCAATGCAACATAGACAAGTAAGTGCGTATTATATTCATTTTTTATAGGAGTTGTATATATTTGAAATAAATTTTCATTCTCCTTTTTTGTTCTGTTGATTTCTATTTTGTTATTAGATATGAAAATCGATATTCACAATTCAGTGATATACATGTATAAGTACTAGTTAAGAAAAATAAATAGCAAAAACTTTATATTTGTTATCCGAATTCGTATCCGTTATCCGGTAGACCGTATCCGATTCGCATCCGTATCCGAAAATTGCGGATATGGATATGATTTTTATTTTCCGAATCATATCCGTATCCGTATCCGTATCCGTATCCGAATCCGTCTTTGGATTGCGGATACGGATGTTGGTATAGTCAATATCCGATCCGTATCCGATCCGAAAGCATCCCTATAAATCCACAAAACTTAAGCAATAGTACGTAATTTCTAGAGAAGAAAAGGTTCTACATGATAAATCACAGTGGAAAAAAGAGAGGTTTAAAGATGAACGAAAGGTTGGTTCATTTCTCAGTCCAATGTCACTCTCTCTACTCTCTCCAGAAGCTCAAAATTGAAGATAAAAATTGGGGATTTTGATCTAGGGTTTCTGATCAAACTTATTAAATCTCATAAATTGTCAACGAAGGTATCAGTTTCTTCCATCACTATCTCTTCAATTGCTTAAAATTTGATTTGATTTGATTCGATTTTTTTTTTCTGGGGGTAATTATGAGCATTTATCGTCTAATTTCATGAAATGCATGTATACATTTTACCCTTTTTAGATTACTGCCTCA
The DNA here is from genome assembly GCA_017893485.1 of Hemerocallis citrina. Classification (NCBI taxonomy): domain Eukaryota; kingdom Viridiplantae; phylum Streptophyta; class Magnoliopsida; order Asparagales; family Asphodelaceae; genus Hemerocallis; species Hemerocallis citrina. The sequence goes on from JACEHZ010000418.1 coordinate 1,487,995, forward strand.
TTTTGCTTTGGATTTAAAAGCCTTTATCATGATTAGGGTTTGTAGTTAGGGTTGGCGAAGATCTGGGGTTTTATCCAAATTTTGTGGCACCTGTTTGTGATTCTGAGATCTAGGGTTTTGATCCAGTTATTAATTTCTGATATTTTTTTAGGAATCTGTTGAGATTCGACCCCCATTTTAGGAAGTTTAAATTTTTACTTGAGAATTTTGAAGGTTGAAGTAGATTCAGTGGTTCAAGCCTTGGTTGAAAGCCTTTAAGCATAAAAAATTTTGAATTCCAGATTTTGGGTCTCAAAGATGCAGAGGCCTCTTCTCCGACAAGAAGACTACTCCGTAAAGGAGACTGCTCCCCACCTTGGTGGTGGCGGGATTGGTGGAGACAAGCTTACCACCACCTATGACTTGGTGGAGCAAATGCAGTACCTTTACGTTCGAGTTGTCAAAGCGAAAGACCTTCCTGCGAAGGATATCACTGGTAGTTGTGACCCTTATGTGGAGGTCAAGCTTGGGAACTACAAGGGCTTTACTCGCCACTTTGAGAAGAAGACTAATCCTGAATGGAACCAGGTGTTTGCCTTTTCGAAGGACCGAATGCAGGGTTCCCAAGTTGAGGTTGTCGTCAAGGACCATGATTTGGTGAAGGATGACTTTATTGGTAGGGTGTGGTTTGATTTGAATGAGGTCCCGAAGCGGGTGCCGCCTGATAGTCCTTTGGCGCCGCAGTGGTATAGGTTGGAGGATTGGAAGGGGGAGAAGGTTAAGGGGGAGATTATGCTTGCTGTCTGGATGGGTACTCAGGCTGATGAGGCATTTTCGGAAGCTTGGCATTCTGATGCAGCTACTGTTCCTAGTGATGGGCTTGCTTATATAAGGTCGAAGGTGTATCTAACTCCGAAGCTTTGGTATGTTCGGGTTAATGTTATTGAAGCGCAGGATTTGATACCTGCTGATAAGGGCAGGTTTCCGGAAGTTTATGTGAAGGTTATGCTTGGGAATCAAGCTATGAAAACTCGGATATCTCAGGTCCGAGGCCCTAATCCTATGTGGAATGAGGACTTAATGTTCGTGGCAGCTGAACCATTCGAGGAGCATTTGGTTCTGAGTGTTGAAGATCGGGTGGGGCCTAACAAAGATGAGCTGCTGGGGAAGACCATCATCCCTCTTCAAACTGTTGACAGGAGGCTTGACTACAAGGCAGTGAACAGCAGGTGGTATACTCTCGAGAAGCACGTAGTCATTATGGAAGGAGATAAAAAGAAGGAGCTGAAGTTTTCTAGTCGGATTCACTTGAGGATTTGTCTGGATGGTGGGTATCATGTCTTAGATGAATCAACGCATTACAGTAGTGATCTCAGACCGACTGCCAAGCAATTGTGGAAACCAAGCATTGGGGTTTTAGAGTTGGGCATTTTGACTGCACAAGGGTTGCTACCGATGAAAACTAAGGATGGGAAAGGTACGACTGATGCCTACTGTGTTGCTAAGTACGGGCAGAAATGGGTTCGAACAAGGACTATAATTGATAGCCTCACACCCAAATGGAATGAGCAATATACTTGGGAGGTGTTCGATCCATGCACTGTGATTACAGTCGGGGTGTTTGATAACTGCCACTTGCATGGTGGTGAAAAGTCGGGGGGAGCAAGAGATACGCGGATTGGAAAGGTGAGGATAAGGCTCTCAACTCTGGAAACCGGTCGAGTTTACACCCATGCGTACCCTCTCTTAGTATTGACTCCATCAGGGGTGAAAAAGATGGGTGAGGTTCAACTTGCTGTAAGATTCACTTGTTCATCTCTTCTCAACATGATGCATTTGTACTCCCAACCATTGCTTCCCAAAATGCACTATCTTCATCCCCTCTCAGTTACCCAGCTTGATATCTTGAGGCACCAGGCAACCCAGATTGTTTCCATGCGTTTGAGCCGAGCTGAACCTCCATTGAGAAAAGAAGTCGTTGAATACATGCTCGACGTAGATTCTCACATGTGGAGCATGAGGAAGAGCAAGGCTAACTTCTTCAGAATCATGGGAGTCCTAGGTGGTTTAATTTCTGTTGGTAAATGGTTTGACCAAATCTGCCATTGGAAGAACCCAATCACCACAGTGCTTATTCACATCCTCTTTGTGATCTTAGTACTCTACCCGGAGCTTATACTCCCGACTATCTTCCTTTATTTGTTTTTAATTGGTGTATGGTACTATAGATGGAGGCCAAGACATCCACCTCACATGGACACTCGTCTCTCACATGCTGAGACTTCGCACCCTGATGAATTAGATGAAGAATTCGATACTTTCCCAACGTCTCGACCTCCTGATGTTGTCAGGATGAGGTATGATCGCCTGAGAAGTGTTGCAGGGAGGATTCAGACGGTGGTTGGGGATCTTGCGACTCAAGGGGAGAGATTACAGTCGCTGCTGAGTTGGAGAGATCCTAGGGCAACTGCTCTCTTCGTGACCTTCTGTTTGGTAGCTGCCATTGTGCTGTATGTGACTCCATTTCCTGTTGTAGCATTTCTTACTGGCATCTATGTACTGAGGCATCCGAGGTTCCGCCACAAGCTTCCCTCTGTGCCTTTAAACTTCTTCAGGAGGCTACCTGCAAGGACTGATAGTATGCTATGATAAATGCTGAACGGATGTATGTCTGAATAATGACCGTGATGATGATGGTGGAAGTCTCGAGATTTCTTTCCATTTGTTGTTTTCTTACCATTTGTAACAACGGGTTCGTCAGTTGGATCTCAAGTTGCAGGTGAGGAGTATCTGGATCTTTAGTGCGATATGCTATTTCGCTATGCTTGTTGTTAATTGTGGTGCAGCTTCTTTTTGTTAGTGTTGATAGGATTTTAGTTCAATGTTGTACGTCTTGCTCTGTTAGTGTTGGAACATTATGTCTATGTAAGATTAGTAGCGGTAGGAAATTTATCATGTTTCTATTTTAATTGATCTCTGTAATGTTGGAATGTTAAAAGTGCATCAGCTGCTGTTTGTCGTTTCAGGCATTGTTTGTCTTGGTAATATGATTGTTTTGCTCTTGTGATTCTATTGTAGAATGTGCGGTTATTGTTTTCTCATATACAGAGATTATATAGATAACTCCATATACCTTTGGTTTTTCATATTAATATCAAGGTTAACGACATTGTCGGTAAGTTTTGTCAATGCTTTCTTGAATACTTGGCTTGCCCTTGATAATCAAACCATAGTATCAAATCTGTGAAATAGCAGATACATCCCAGTACCTATTCCAAGTTTTGAAACCATGAATCAAGTCCAATTTGTTTTTTTTTTTTTTTTGGTTTATTTTGTTTTTGAAGGAGATGAATCAAGCCCATCTTGTTAAGAATCACTTAACATCAGATGATGATGATGATGATGATGATGATAAGGGCAACCCTAGTCTCTATGCAGGTAGCCTGTAACCCTGTTCCTTGCTTTTTGATGAACTGTTCCTTGTTGTCTTCTTATATAGCAGAGTTTGTGATTGTAGGTTTTGAAACAATGTATAAGGCTGGTTGTAATTGGAATTAGATAATTCCTGCAATGGCAGTTTGGCAGCATCCACAATAAATTTGTAAAGTAGATGCCTTCCTTATACTATGAGCTGATCAGAGTGATGTGTCCTTTTTTTCTTTTCTTTTTTTCTCTCTTTTCCCTTTATTCAATAGCTTTGTAGCTTCTGAACTCATGCCTTTGTTTCCTCCTTTTTTCCTTTTCTCTCTTTTCTTGTCTGTTTCTCTGTCTTTGTGTGTATCCATTCTTCCTTTTTTGCCTTACATGTTTGTTGTCATTAGACAAATTCATAGATCTTTTAACATCACTGTAAATAACCATAGATGTCATCTCTTTATCACCCTTTATCATCTGAGCTACAAGCGTTGGCAACTTTATCATCTGAGCTATAACTTAGTGGTTAAGAAGTTAGTTCCCGTCAAGAGCAGACAAGAATGTGACTATGTTCAAACAATTTCACACCTTTCCCAAATCAAAAGGGTAATCATTCTTTTCTTTTTTCATCTTCCACCATAGATGTAACTCCAATCCTTTTGGGTTCACCTTCTCTGTTTCTCTTCTCATGACTTCCACGGATGCTGGCCTCGAATTCGGGTTCCCTGTAGAAGTTCCTCGCTCGCATTCGTATTAAGAACATAATCATGAATTGCACAGAAAATTTTCATCTCTTTCGCCTATAATGTTGTAGGAGATACCAAATGCAAGAACGAAAAGCTTGGAAGAATTCTTCTGTTTTGTTGTAAAGACGACTTAAATTTGAGTGATATTGACACACAAACTTCAAAATTGAAGAGTTGAATTTCTGATGTTGTTTTCAGATCTTCTCCTCCAATAGTATATTACAACATGACAGTCATTATCATGCCTAAAAATAAACATAAATTAATTTAAGAATTGTGTTACAGTTCAATCTCTCGAGCTTAGAAATCAAGAACTGCAATTCCTCAAATCGCTCTACTTAGATCAATTAACACTTTAAGATATCTTCATTCAAGATATTGTAAACCAGAACAGAGTAGAGGCTCTGTTCTTGAGAATTTGAGAAAAAGATTACACGAGATGGAAAATGAAGGATTAGAGAGGGGAAGAAGAAGATCTGAGAAGGTGGATCAAATTTCGTATCCCCAATTAATTACATTGTAGGTACATTAATACAATTCCGAAATCCTAACAAACTTCAGCTGGCGTGACAGTCTTTTTGTCTTAATAGTAACTAACTCCCTAACCAAATTCTGACTTCATTCTCAGTGCGCATCGCCCGTGCCTATGCATAATCTTTCAAATATATCGGTTCCCTCCTTGCTCTTTTGGATCGCAGCATGCTTTCACTCCCTCCAACTCTCCCTTGCTCTATTACACCTGCATCATTGCCCTCCCCCTCAAAATGGACCTTGTCCTCAAGGTCGAAACCTGGAAAAGATTTCTTCATACTTGCACAATCCTCCAATGTTTCTTTATCTCTAGGCATACCTTCCCACTGGATTAGCAGCTCATCTCTAAATTGTGCTCCTCTCTTCACTGTTCTCCTATTCAATATCTGAGCTGGGGCAACTGCAGGGTAAGGCTGTGTCATATCAACTGGAAGTGCACCACCTTGAAATGGTGTATCAGTATAACACCTGCGCAACAGAGAGATATGGAATACAAGGTGTATCTTCGATTCTAGAGGTAAATCCAATCTATATGCCTTCAATACTTGTAATAGCTGCTGCCTCCTCTTCAACGCCTCATGCACCTCAAAATTTGCAGTCACACCCTCCAAATAGCTTGGTATTTGCGGAGCTTTTCTACCATACACCACCTCAAATGGTGTCATTCTCATAGCTGAATGAAAAGCTGTATTGTACCACAACTCAGCCAAGTGCAAATTTTTAGACCATAAATGTGGCTCATCAGCACAAAAACTCTTCAAGTATTGTTCCAAACACCCATTAAGCACCTCGGTTCGGCCATCTGTTTGTGGATGGTAAGCACTTGACATACTCAGTGTTGTCCCCTGTTGAATAAATAATTTCCTTCAAAAATTGCATACAAAAATTAGATCACGATCACTTATAATTGTTTTGGGAAGTCTATGAAGCTTCAACAATTGCGCAGCAAAGATCTCAGCTACTTTAGATGCAGTGAAGCTAGATGGCAGTGCTATAAAGTGCCCATACTTTCTCAATCGATCCACCACAACTAATATTGATCCCTTACCCTGAGATAGAGGCAATCCAATAATGAAATCCGTTGCAATATCTTTCCAAATGTGTGCAGGAACTGGCTGAGGTTGTAGAAGGCCCGAAGGAGCTTTATTCTCATACTTTGTTTGCTGACACACCATGCACTTCAGGACAAAATTTTTAACACCTTGAGCCATATGTTTTCAATAGAATTGCTCCTTGATCCTTGCTAGACTCCTTGCAATACCAGCATGACCTCCCACTGGACTTTTATGATACTCCAGTAATAATTGTTGTTGTAATGCTGCAGATATCATGAGTTTACCTTCGTACAAGGAGACTCCATCTCTGTGCACAAATTTGCTTTTATCAACCTTCCCGTCTATTATAGACTGCTTAAGCTGATCACATTTTTTTATATCTTCTATACTCCTCTCTCAACTCATCAATGAGTAAATTTTTTGGGTAAGACACATTTGAGAGAACATTCAACTCAGTGACTTCTTCATCAACTGCAAACTGTCTAGATAGGCCGTCAGCTCCCCTGTTATCAACCCTAGGTTTGTATACTATTTTTATATCCCACAAGTTTGTGCACCCATTTTTTGCTGCTCAGGTGTTTGAATTACCTGATTTATCAGATGATGCAGACTTTTGTGATCTGTTTGTATAAAAAATTCCATCCTTCGCGCATACTGTCACCATTTCTTTACTACCTCTGTAATTGCAAACATCTCACGAACATAGGTAGAATCACTTTGCATCCTCTGTGACATCTTTTTACTGAAATAAGTAAGTGGATGCTTATTTTGAGATAAAATTGTACCCACTCCCAATCCAGAAGCATCCGTCTCAATCACAAATGGTTGATCAAAGTTAGGCAATGCTAACACTGGTGTAGCTACCATAGATTCCTTAAGGGTATTGAATGCTTTCTCTCTCTCTTCATTCTAGTGAAAAATCTCTCTCTTGAGCAAATCAGTTAAAGGACAAACAATTGAAGCAATTGAAGCATACCCATGTACAAATTGTCTATAATAGCCGGTTAAACTTAAGAATGCCCTTAGCTACTTAACACTTAGGCTTAGGCCATTGAATCACAACTGCAATCTTCTCTTTATCAACACTCACCCCATCAGCTAATATATAATGGCCCAAATATCCAATTGATGTTTGCCCAAACACACATTTGGATCTCTTTACAAAAAAATGATCTTCCTCCAAAATCCTTAATACCCTGCCAACATGTATCAAATGTGAACTCCGATCTTTACTATAGATGAGTATATCATTAAAAAAACAAACACAAAATGTCTCAAATGTGGCTTGAATATATCATTCATAGCAGCTTGAAATGTTGAAGGGGCATTTGTGAGACCAAAAGGCATAACAAGAAATTCTTAATGCCATTCATGTGTTCTAAATGCAGTCTTCCCCACATCCTCTGCCTTGATCCTGATTTGATGATAACCTGCACGCAGATCCAACTTAGAGAAAAACTTGGCTCCATGTAATTCATCAAAGAGTTCGTCAGCCGGAGGAATAGGAAATTTATCCTTGATTGTAATCACATTCAATGCTCTATAATCGACACAAAACCTCGAACTCCCATCTTCTTTTTAACTAGTAGCACTGGAGAAATAAACGGACTATGACTATGCTTTATTATTCCCTCTTTCAGCATAAGAGAAACTTGCTTTTCTATCTCATCTTTCTGGAAATGTGGGTATTTGTAGGGTTGGACATTTGGTGGCCTCACTCCAGGAATTAAATGCAGATGATGGTCGTAAGCTCTTGAAGGTGGAAGATCCGATGGTTCTTCGAACATACTATCATAACTATGCAAAACTTGAGCCAAATCTTCTGGTATCACTTAATCTTCTTAACCAGTATCATGCATAACCAAGTGAAAAAACTGAGATACATAACCCTTGGTTGCCTCCCTTCTCAATTGATGCAGCTGTAATTGCACAGGACCACTGCTACTCCCACCTTGCAGGATGACTTGCTTATTATTATTAGTAAAAGTCATTGTCATCTTTGAATAGTCAAAAGTAAGAGGTCCCAATAGCTTCAACCACTACACCCTCAATACTGCATGCCTCTGTGCCTTGTAGATTTATCATATAGAAATCAATTTTGAATGCATGACCTTGTATCAGATTTGAAATGGACTCGCAAATTCCCTCACACTTCGTCACTGTCCCATTGCCCACAATAACACCAAAGTTTTTTGTAGGTTGCACAGGCAATTACAAGTATTTAGCCAGTCTTCCTTGCAAAAAATTCTTAGTGCTTCCATTATCTATCAAAATTTTAACTACTGCGTTACCAAGCATGCCTGGTACTTTGAGTGTCTGCAGTATAGAGTGACCAGCTAACGCATGATAAGATATTGTCGGAGTAATCTCCATATCAGCCGCACTAAGATCTTAAACAGACAACTCATCCTCAACCTCTTCAGGTTGTTCTTGATCACCTACTAACAGTAACAAAAAAAATTTCCCCTTACATAAGTGTCTAGGGACAAACTTTTCATCACAATTAAAGCATAAACCATTTTCTTTCCTCAAAGCTGACTCATGGCTCAAAATTCTCCTTATTGGATATCTGATTGATTGTTGTGCATTACTAGCAGGTGTAGGAGTAGGTGATAGTGGAGGAAGGGAAGAATTTAATCCTGTTGGCCTGTAATTACTCCTAAATCCAAATCTTCTACTATCAGCAAATTTCTCCTCTTGAAGTCTATATAATCCCATAGCTCAGACATGGATTTTGGTTGATGAGCTTCCACTTCCCTCTTAATTTCAGGGTTAACCCCCCAAACATAACAGCTCACGAGAAAAGAATCACTAAGTCCCTTGGTCTTATTAGCTAGTCTTTCAAATTCATCATGATATTCCGATCAAGTGCCAGTTTGACTCAATTTACTCAATGCACCTTGATGATCCACAAATGCTAATGGACCAAACCTCACCTCTAATTCATGCACAAATATCTACCAACTAGTGAATACTCCATTCTCATGTTTCCATTGAAACCAAGTAATGCTCTCCTGTTATGTTATGACCCAAATTGCTCTTTTGGCCCATTGGGCTTAGTATCTTCATATATGTAATACTTAGAATCAAATGAATACCAATCAACATTTTTGCCCTAATCTCTAATAGCAGCCGACATCTTCTTCTTCCTCTCTTCTCAAAACCCTAACAATCCACAACCCATTCAAATCCTAACAAACTGGTATCAGAGCCAACACCACCCAGTCCCGATCCCTACTCCCAATCACTTCCGACCACCACATCCAGTCCCAATCCGTTCCGTTCGCCCAGATCTGATCTGATCCCGTCCAGATCTGATCTGTTCCCATCCAGTCCTCCTTCTCCCGAGTTCCAGAATCAGTCCCAGTTCAGTCCAGATCCAACCGACCATTCAGATCAGTCCCAGATCGTCCAGTCCGGATCTCAGGTGATTGCTTCGTCTCGTGGTGATTGCTGCCATCCCGTGGTGATTGCAGATCTGATTGCTTCTTGGTCTTTGTCGTCGGGAGCACCGGAGGAGAAGGATTTCAAGAAGGAAGGTTTGATTGTTTTTGTGATTTGAGTAATCAATTTTTGGGGAAGAAAATCTTGGTGTTTTGTTGAATTGGGTTTAGAAATTTGTATGGATATGTCGGGGAAGTATGATATTGAGAAGTATGATGGGAAGATGAGTTTTGCATTATGGCAAGTACGTATGGCAGCGATTTTGTCGAGCCAAGGCGTTAAGGATGCCATTTTTGGTCGAGAAAAGTTGATTGATGCGGTGCTGGATAAGAAATGGAGAGAGATGGATGATAAAGCGCTCTCTATTATCCAATTGTGTTTGAGCGATTCGACATTGCAAGAGGTCCTATCGGAGAAGACCGCTAAGGCTTTGTGGGAGAAGTTGGAGAACATCTACATGAAGAAGTCCCTCACCAATCGACTGCGGTTGAAGTTGCGCCTCTACACTCTTCGCATGGTTGAAGGTACATCAATTTCCGATCATATTACGGAGTTTGCATCTATTTTGAATGATTTAAGTAAGATTGATGTTAAGGTGGAGGATGAGGACCAAGCCCTTTTGTTATTATGCTCATTGCCCGCATCATTCAAGGCTTTTAGAGACATGTTGATTTATAGTAGAGATAAAATTTCTCTAGAGGATGTTAAGAGCAATTTGCAAGCCAAGTTGCACATTGATAGTGAGATGACCAATAATGAGAAAGGGAGCCAAGGTGTTGGTTTAGTTGTTGATCGAGGTAGGTCATGGAACCGAAACTCGAAAGATACAAGGACCCGTTCGAAGTCTAGGCACAAGAATTTGACGTGCAACTATTGTAAGAAGAAGGGACACATTAAGGCCGATTGTTTCAAGCTCAAAAATAAACAAAAGGCGGATAGTAAAGGTTCTTCTTCGGAGGAGGCCAATGTGGCTGAATGTGACACGGTTGATACTCTTTGTGTGACAGACACTAATGTTGATGATATGCATTGTTGGGTGATGGATACGGGTGCTTCGCAACACATGACTCCGAACAGAGATTGGTTTGAGACTTATGAGCCTACAGATGGTAAGGTTCTCATGGGAAACAACAATATGTGTAAGGTTGCCGGGATTGGTTCGGTGACAATTAAGTTCCATGATGGAAAGGTTCGAAGGTTGACGGGTGTGAGGCATATACCCGATTTGTCTAAGAATTTGATTTCTTTGGGGTCTCTTGAAGAAAAGGGGTGTAAGTTCCAAAGTGAAGGTGGAGTCCTCAGAGTCTCTAAAGGGGCTCTCACAATCATAAAGGCGAAGAGAATTGGAACTCTTTATTTCTTACAAGGTTCCACGGTCACGGGCTCGGCTGCCATTACACGTTCGGGTACTATGTCGGATGAGGAGACTACTAGGCTTTGGCATATGAGATTGGGGCATATGAGCGAGCGAGGAATGACCATTTTGAGCAAGAGAGGCTTGTTGTGTGGTCAATGCACGGGCAACTTGGAGTTTTGTGAGCATTGTGTATTTGGCAAGCATAAGAGGTTGAGCTTCTCCACGGCCATTCATTCGACCAAGGGAACACTTGACTACATCCATTCGGATCTTTGGGGACCTTCTCGTGAGCCTTCCAAAGGTAATGGTTCTCGTTATATGCTTACTTTCATTGATGATTTCTCAAGGAAGGTTTGGGTTTATTTCTTGAAAGAGAAAAGTGATGTGTTCAGCACCTTCAAAGAATGGAAGTCACTTTTGGAGAACCAAACAGGAAGGAAAGTCAAGAGGTTGAGAACCGATAACGGTTTGGAGTTTTGCAACCGTGAGTTTGATAATTTCTGCAAGGCTGAAGGGATTGTTCGGCACAAGACGGTGGTCAACACTCCACAACAAAATGGTGTTGCAGAAATGATGAATAGGACACTACTTGAAAGGTCTAGAAGTATACTTTCAAATGCGGGTTTGGGTAAGGAGTTTTGGGCGGAAGCCATTAACACATCCTGCTATTTGGTGAATCGATCTCCTACCACTTCAATTGAGTTGAAGACACCTGAAGAAGTGTGGTCGGGTAAGACGGCCGATTATTCGAATTTGAGGGTGTTTGGTTGTCCCGCTTATGTACATGTGAATGAAGGAAAGTTGGAGCCTAGATCGAAGAAGTGTATTTTTTTTGGGTATCCCAGAAATGTGAAGGGGTATAAGTTGTGGTGTCCCGAATCATCCAAATTCCTTATTTCAAGAGATGTCATTTTCAATGAGTCGGCCATGTTGAAGGCAAATGATGTTGCACCCGAGCCGACTATTAAGGAGAATGAGAAGGTTGAGAAGAAGGTGGAGTTTGAGGTGCCGGTCCAAGAAGGTGATGATTTGACCTCACATGATGATGTCAATTTGGAGGAAGCCCAAGAAGAGGTACAACCATATGCATTGGCAAGGGACCGAGCTAGAAGAGAAACAAGACCACCTACAAGGTATGGATACTCCGACTTTGCTTACTGTTTGGCAATTGCAGAGGATGTGGAGTATTGTGAGCCATCTTCCTACAAGGAAGCCATTTCTTCTAAAGATACGGCCAATTGGGTTGCCGCTATGAATGAAGAGTTACAATCTTTGTAACAAAATGAGACTTGGTCTCTTGTGAAGCCTCCGAGTGGTAAGAGGATTGTGGGTTGCAAGTGGGTGTTTAAGAGGAAGATTGATGGCTCGAATCCCGCGGATTTTCGATATAAGGCAAGGCTAGTGGCTAAAGGGTACAGTCAAGTCCAAGGTGTGGACTTCAATGATGTGTTCTCTCCTGTAGTTAAGCACACCTCCATTCGAGTTTTGTTCTCTTTGGTGGCAATGAAGGATTTGGAATTGGAGCAAATGGATGTGAAAACTGCCTTCTTGCATGGTGATTTGGAGGAGCAAATTTACATGAGCCAACCGGAGGGTTTTGAGATTGCGGGAAAGGAGGACCGTGTGTGTCTTTTGAAGAAGTCCCTTTATGGCCTTAAGCAATCGCCGCGGCAATGGTATAAGAAGTTTGACTCATTCATGGTGAGTATTAATTTCCATCGTTCCAATTATGATAGTTGTGTTTACTTCAAGAAGTTGGATGGTGGGGATTTCATTTACTTGTTGCTCTATGTGGATGACATGTTGATTGCATCCTCAAACTTGAAAGAAGTTAGGAGGTTGAAAGAGCAACTCAGTTCGGCATTTGAGATGAAAGACTTGGGGGCCGCCAAAAGGATTCTCGGGATGGAGATCACAAGGGATAGGTCCAAGAGAAAGTTGTTTCTTTCACAAAGGAGTTTTGCCGAGAAAGTGCTACGCCGTTTTGGCATGGAGAAAGCGAAAGTTGTTTCAACACCTCTTGCGGCGCATTTCAAGCTTTCGGCCGCTTTAAGCCCAAAATCCGATGATGAGCAGAAATATATGGAAAAGGTTCCATATTTGAGTGCAGTTGGGAGTCTCATGTACTTGATGGTGTGCACTCGACCAGACATTGCTCAAGCCGTTAGTGTGGTAAGTAGATATCTCTCTTGTCCGGGGAAAGGGCATTGGGAAGCGGTGAAGTGGATCTTCCGCTATTTGAGAGGTACTATTGATGCTTGCTTGGAGTTTGGCAATGGCAAGAAACTGACGGGCTTTGTGGATGCGGATTTTGCGGGTGATTTGGACAAGAGGCGTTCCTTGACGGGTTATGTTTTTACCCTTGGAGATTGTGCAATTAGTTGTAAGTCTACACTTCAAGCCACCGTTGCACTCTCAAGCACTGAGGCCGAATATATGGCAATTATTGAGGTTATTAAGGAGGCTATTTGGCTCAAGGCGTTTGTTGGTGAGATGTCTTCACTTGAGGGTCCTATTACGGTGTTTTGTGACAACCAAAGCGCGATCCATTTGACTAGGGACCGCATGTACCATGAGAAGACGAAGCACATTGACATTCGATACCATTTTGTTCGAGATGTGATCTCGGAAGGCAAGGTTGCCTTGAAGAAGATTGGTACCGAATCGAATCCGGCCGATATGCTCACAAAGCCTCTTCCAATTGCAAAGTTCAAGCTTTGTTCAAGTTTGATGTCGGTTTGTTTCTAGCTAGTTTGAGCTAGTTTTGTTTCTAGCATGTTGCTAGTTTGTTTTAGGTTATGTTTGCTTTATGTTTTAGTTTGTTTTAGATGCAATTTGGTTCAAGGTGGAGATTGTTATGTTATGACCCAAATTGCTCTTTTGGCCCATTGGGCTTAGTATCTTCATATATGTAATACTTAGAATCAAATGAATACCAATCAACATTTTTGCCCTAATCTCTAATAGCAGCCGACATCTTCTTCTTCCTCTCTTCTCATCCATCTTCTCAAAACCCTAACAATCCACAACCCATTCAAATCCTAACATCTCCCATCCATGTGAAAAGAAGCTATGGCCAATTTTTGATCTCTAGGTATATTATGATACTAAAAAAATTGATTAGATTTGAATATCTAACCTGTAGGGTCACCTCCTTCAAACCTAGGAAAATCTAATCTTGGAGTTTTCATGTAATTTGAATTCCAGGAGTTAGAAGATCTTACCAAAGCAGAAGAATCTCCACTATGCAGATTCCTTGCATGATTTAGCATGCTGATCCAATTTTCCTTCAATCAACGAAAGCTTCGTCATCAATTGTGTCAAAATTTCTTTATGACCGTCGACTGAAACTGATAAGCTCTGTAACTATGTCGAATGAAGATGTTGTTGATTGCTCTGGCCCTTAGAAATCTCTTTCAACCCTACAATCACCTCATCGATCGATGATCGCCACCGCGAAACCTCATCCACTGATCGACGTCCTTCTTCCATGAATTTAGATCGGTGAAAACACCAATGTTACAGTTCAATCTCTCATGCTTAGAAATCAAGAACTGCAATTCCTCAAATTGCTCAACTTCGATCAATCAACACTTTAAGATCTCTTCATTTAAGAAATTGTACACTACAGAAAAAGAACAGAGTCGATGCTCTATTCTTGAGAATTTGAGAAAAAGATTACAGGAGAAGAAAAATGAGGAATTAGAGAGAGGAAGAAGAAGATCTGAGAAGCTGGATCAAATTTCATATCCCTAATTTATTACATTGTAGGTACATTTATACAATTCCGAAATCCTAACAAACTTCAGCTGGCGTTACAGTCTTTCTGTCTTATTAGTAACTAACTCTCTAACCGAACTATGACTTCATTCTCAGTGCGCATTGCCCGTGCCTATGCATAATCTTTCAAATATATCGGTTCCCTCGTTGCTCTTTTGGATCGCAGAATGCTTTCACTCCCTTCAACTCTCCCTTTCTCTATTACACCTGCATCAAATTGCCTGCAAGAAACCTTAGAAATTATCTGCTTAATTCTTTGGGTAATTAATCAATTATAATGTCAAAACAACATAAGGAAAATTAAAGCACGCAAGGCGAGTCTTTTTATTCTTAAGTGGAGCAGTGTCTGATGCTGTTTATTTTTGGGGGTGTGGAAGCAGCAGGTGTGAGTTCTTGTAATTTGTGAAGAGAAAGCTGTGGTATTGTCGTCGATCCGATGCTAGGGTGTAGGACCGGCTCGGGAGTAGTAGGAGATAAGTAGAGGCCGGACGTTCCGCTCGGATCTAGTAGCCTGGATTGGATGAATTAGCTCAGCTCGGATATAGTAGCTTGGCTCGGCCTTGTGTACCTGCACACTACCTAGAAACACCAGGAGAAGTCCCGGTGACAGGCCCTCCGACGATCTAGTCAGTCACTGAGAAAACAACAATAGCTAGGGCTCATGTGGGAAAATTTTTTATTACCCTTGAAAGTGACGAGGGGGGCTAGTATTTATAGACAGGGGTAAACAGGTCTGAGATCCTAACGGGCCGGGTTGGACCCGTTTACCCATGGGCTTGGACCTGATGATCGCAGGAAAGCAGGATTTGAGGAGATCTGAGGGCCCTGATTGCGCCACTCTCTTTATTCCATATCACAAGCCCCCCACTCATGCAGGGAGGTGTAAGAACAGTTGTTGAGTAGTCTGGATCTACGAAGAATAGTGGAAAAAAGAGTTATTTGGCAGGTTTTTTGGGGTCGGTGCCGAGCCGAGCCGAGTCCTGGTGGCCGAGCACGAGGTGCTTTTGCCGGGTGCCGACGACCAAGCCCTGGTGATTCTCCCAGGCATCAAGGCAAGGGGGTCGGCTCGGAGTTCCGAGTTTGGGGGAGATCGTCGAGATCGGTTCGGGTCGTCGAGCCCAAGGCGACCTTAGTTTGAGGAAGCTACCCCTGTGCTCGAAATCACTGTCGAGGGTTGAGGCTTACGGGGTCTGTTCGGAGCGTTGAGCCCATGGCGACTTTAGCTTTGAGGAAGCCACCCCTGTACTCGAAATCATTATCGAGGGTTGAGGCTTAGGGGGTCGGTTCAAAGCGTCGAGCCCATGGCAAATTAGCTTTAAGGAAGCTACCCCTATGCTTGAAGTCACTATCGAGGGTCCAGGCTTAGGGGGTCGGTTCGGAGCGTCGAGCCCAAGGAGACTTTAGCTTTGAGGAAGCTACCCCTGTGCTCAAAATCACTATCGAGGGTCGAGGCTTAGGGGGTCAGTTCGGAGTGTCGAGCCCATGGTGACTTTAGCTTTGAGGAAGCCCTGTGCTCGAAATCACTATCGAGGGTCGAAGCTTAGAGGGTCGGTTCGGAGCGTCGAGCCCATGGCGACTTAGCTTTGAGAAAGCTACCCCTGTGCTCGAAATCACTATCGAGGGTCAAGGCATAGAGGGCCAGCACAGAGCGTCGAGCTCAAGCGACTTTAGTTTTGAGAAAGATCCCCCTGTGTTCGAGATCACTTCCGAGCATTGAGGCTTAAGGGGTCGAAACAGAGCGTTGAGCTCAAGCGACTTTAGCTTTGAGAAAGCTACCCTTGTGCTCGAGATTACTTCCGAGCGTCAAAGCTTAGGGGGTCGGCACAGAGCATCAAGCTCAAGCGACTTTATCTTTGAGAAAGCTACCCCTGTGCTCGAGATCACTTTCGAGCATCGAGGCTTAGAAGGTCCGCATAGAGCGTCGAGCCCATTGCGACTAAGCTTTGAGGAAGCTACCCCTGTGCTCGAAATCACTATCGAGGGTCGAGGCTTAGAGGGTCGGCACAGAGCGTCGAGCTCAAGCGACTTTAGCTTTGAGAAAGCTGCCCCTGTGGTCAAGATCACTTCCGAGCGTCGAGGCTTAGGGGGTCGGAACAGAGCATCGAGCTCAAGCAACTTTAGCTTTGAAAAAGCTACCCCTGTGCTCGAGATTACTTCCGAGCTTCAAGGCTTAGGGGGTCGGAACAGAGCGTCGAGCTCAAGCGACTTTAGCTTTGAGAAAGCTACTCCTGTGCTTGAGATTACTTCTGAGCATCGAAGCTTAGGGGGTCGGCACAGAGCATCAAGCTCAAGCGACTTTAGCTTTGAGAAAGCTACCACTGTGCTCGAGATTACCTCCGAGCATAGAGGCTTAGAATGTCGACACAGAGCATCGAGCTCAAGCGACTTTAGCTTTGAGAAAGCTACCCCTGTGCTTGAGATTACTGCCGAGCATCGAGGCTTAGGGGTTCGGCACAGTGCGTCGAGCTTAAGTGACTTTAGCTTTGAGAAAGATACCCATGTGCTCGAGATCACTTCCGAGCGTTGAGGCTTAGGGGGTCGGCACAGAGTGTCGAGCTCAAGCAACTTTGGTTTTGAGGAAGCTACCCTTGTGCTCAAAATCACTGCTGAGCGTCGAGGCTTAGGGGATCTACACAGAGCGTCGAGCTCAAGCGACTTAGCTTTAAGAAAGCTGCCCATGTACGACACGTGTCCTGCTAACATCATTTTCACAGAATTCTAGGAGCCATTTTCACGGAATTCTAGGAACCATTTTATTGTAAGAATCGAAGAGTCTCAAGTTCTCTATATATACACCCCAAGCCCCCTCCCTCATTTCTCACTTTCTTTCTCACTCTCTAGATCCCAGAGCTTCTTTCTCTAGAAGTTTTCCGTTCACCGGCGATTAGCTTTCCGGCCACCTTCCGTTCAGACTCCAATCAGGTTAGTATTTTTAATATGTCTAGGGCTCAGTCTGGCTCTTTAAACTCTACCCCCGGCAGTGGCACTCGCACGGGTATGTCGGATTCCTCTTCTTGGGAAAGGGACGAGAACGTCTATGTTGTGCAACCGCTCCGTACTCGCAAGCCATTTGTGGTGGAAAGCAGCGATTCAGATGAGGAGGAGAATCTTGTCGAGGACATCGATAATGATGACGAGGAGGTGCAATATACCGAAGGAGCCAATGTCGAGGGGAGACCGGTCGAGGGGGTGCGTTCCGCCGAAGGTGCCAAAGCTGAGGGTGAACAGGCCGAGGGGATGGACTCCTCCTCGAGGGCCTCCATCCTCGAGCCGCTGGCCACTCCGTTGCCTGAGAAGGCTCCCAAGATTCGAAAGAAGAGGATGAAGTAGACCATGCCAAGCAGTCCTTACAAAACGATTGCTCCTCGAAAGCTGGAGGTTCCCTTCCTATCGTAGCCGTTATCGACCAGGATGTACCCGGAAGATGTTGGGGGCTTGGTTCGTTACGGGGTACAACCCTTCTCGTTGAGCTGTGTGAAGATCAAGATGGATGGTACCCCCACTATTTTCAAAGAGGACGACCTGTCGGTGATTCGCGCAAGCTACTTCATTGGGAGGGAGTTCAAGTTGATGGTCCCCAATGCCGGTTTTAGGCCTACCGACCCTCTGGTACCTGGTACTGCATCTTCTCCGTGGACGCATTCTCCTCGAGACTGAGGCTGCCTATCCACCCCTTCATCCGTGAAGTACTGAATTGGGCCTCGTTATATCCGATGCAGTATGGTCTGAACTCGTGGAAGCAGATGGTGAGCTTCGTCTTGCTGTGCGAGGAGAGGAGGGTACCATTGAGGCTAAACATCTTCCGAGCCATGTTGGGCGTTAGCTCGTCAGGTGAATTTGATGGAATCTATTAGTGTCGCTTCAGAGTGGGGGCAAGGTCGTGCATGGCCACCCTGACTCGATAAAGGAATGGAAAAAGAAGTACTTCGTCGTCAGGAGCGAGGAGCCATGGGAAATTCCGACAAGGTAGAACTTCTATAAGCCTAACTTCAGGGGCCCCCAAAAGGGTGATCTTCTGACGAGGAGTGGGCCTTTGTAAAGCGTCTTCGCAAGAGTAACAGCATAAGTTGGCCGAAGGTGATAGAGAGTCACATGGCCCGTGTCAAACTGAGCCCCGCCCCATCTCGTATGTCTTTCGTTTCTTTCCTTTTTGTGATTTCCTTTTGTGCTCATCACTTTTTAATGAATCTTCGTGCAGAGATGGACGCAGAGTCGATCAAGGAGAGGAGGATTGTCTTGAAGAGGCAGAAGGCAGAGCAGGCTGGCTCAAGGGGAAGCAAGCAGGGGATTCTTCGCACGCACACCCCGAGGGTCAGTCGGAGCCAAGGGACAAGAAGGTAAGGTCCAGTCAGACTCGCGAGACCTCGATCGTTCCGAGCTCTAGTGCCTTGAAGGTGACTGAGGTCGTGCAGAGGGTGTTCCCCATCTTCGCACCGATGCCCAGGCCAAGGTCGAGTTAAGAGGGGCTTCGGCCGTGGGCCCCTGACTGGGCCATCCGAAAGGGGGATATCTTGATGGAGGGCCCCATTACCGTCGAATTCGTAGACAAGATGGCCACGCCTCATGATCAGCAGAGCATGAGTGCCGACACCATTGAGTCGGCCTACATGAGGTGGGCTCAGGCTAGCGTGCAGGTAAGTTTTGTGGGTGATAACATGTATTTCTGTTTTCGCTCCGTTTGTTAACTGTTTAACCTCGACTGCATGCTTGTCTTTCTAGTGCTCAGGTGATGAGGCTCCACGACCAAGAGCTGAAGTATGAAAGAAATCAGGCGAACCGCTTCAAGCGCGAGACGATGGACCTGAAGCTGGCCTTGGACGCTTCTCAGAAGCGCGAGCAGGCCCTGAAGGCCGACCTGGCCTCGATGGATGACGAGGGGCTGCGGAAGGAGGCCGCGTTGAAGAGGGCATTTGAGGTGGAATGAGGGATGCTCACCTTGAAGGCCCAAGACATAGTCATCGAGGCCTAGAATGAGGTGCATGATCGGGCGCTGGGCCATGTCAAACACTTCTACTCGACACTGGACCTGGCGGGCTTTGACTATGACATGAAGATCCTCGAGATGCCGAAGACCCTCGGGGGCGATACTCAAGTCGAAGGGGAGATCGGAGGCAGAGCTGTCGGAGCCGCTGGCCACTCCGTCGCCTGAGAAGGCTCTCAAGATTCGAAAGAAGAGGATGAAGTGGACCATACCCAGCAGTCCTCACAAAACGATTGCTCCCCGAAAGCTGGAGGTCCCCTTCCTACCGCAACCGTTATCGATCAGGATGTACCCAGACAACGTTGGGGACTTGGTCCGTTACGGGGTACAAACCTTCTCGCCGAGCCGTGTGATGATCAAGATGGACGGTACCCCCACTATTTTCAAAGAGGATGACCTGTCGGCGATTTGCGCGAGCTACTTCATTGGGAGGGAGTTCGAGTTGATGGTCCCCAACGCCGGTCTTAGGCCTACCGACCCTCTGGCGCCCTGGTACTGCATCTTCCCCGTGGACGCATTCTCCCCGAGATCGAAGCTGCCCATCCACCCCTTCATCCGTAAAGTACTGAATTGGGCCTCATTATGTCTGATGCAGTATGGTCCAAACTCGTGAAAGCAGATGGTGAGCTTCGTCTTGCTGTACGAGGAGAGGAGGGTACCACTGAGGCTAAACATCTTCCGAGCCATGTTGGGTGTTAGCTCGTCAGGCGAATTTGACGGAATCTATTACGTGTCACTTCAGAGCGGGGGCAAGGTTGTGCATGGCCACCCTGACTAGATAAAGGAATGGAAAAAGAAGTACTTCGTCGTCAGGAGCGAGGAGCCATGGGAAATTCCGACAAGGTAGAACTTCTATAAGCCTAACTTCAAGGGCCCCAAAAAGGGTGATCTTTCTGCCGAGGAGTGGGCCTTTGTAGAGCGTCTTCGCAAGAGTAACAGCATAAGTTGGCCGAAGGTGACAGAGAGTCACATGGCCCGTGTCAGACTGAGTCCCACCCCATCTTGTATGTCTTTCGTTTGTTTTTCCTTTTGTGATTTCCTTTTGTGGTCGTCACTTTTTAATGAATCTTCATGGAGAGATGGACGTAGAATCGATCAAGGAGAGGAGGCTTGTCTTGAAGAGGCAGAAGGCAGAGCAGGCTGGCTCGGGGGAAGCAAGCGGGGGGTTCTTCGCACGCACGCTCCGAGGGTCAGTCAGAGCCAAGGGCCAAGAAGGTGAGGTCCAGTCAGACTCGCGAGACCTCGGTCGTTCCGTGCTCCATGGCCTTGAAGGTGACTGTGGTCATGCAGGGGGTATTCCCTCTCTTCGCACCGATGCCCAGGCCATGGTCGGGGAAGAGGGGCTTCGGCCATGGGCCCCTGACTAGGCCATCCGAAAGGGGGATACCTTGATGGAGGGCCCCATTGCCGTCTGTAGCACCCCGAATTCCAAATAAGACCGAATTCGAGATTTCACAAGATCTTTACTTCACTTCGTACAATTTTACATGGAATTTAAAACTTTTTCAACAACATCAAAGTTTGTTACATTTGTTACACAACAGAAGACAAAATAAATTACAATGAAACATGTACAACATCTTTAAACAAAACAGCATCAACATATCCACTTTATAGCTTCATGAACATCCATTACCTGCATGTAAGACTGTTAGCACGTCAGTTGATTGCAACCGTCGAAATGTTATGCACGGCTATCCTCTCTATGCCGGGATTAGTATAACGATCTCATTATTTTAACAAATCACAAAAGTTAAATGAACAATAAAGTGTTAAATTGTGACTACGTTAAACATATAAGTGTATGCATGCCTTAATGCCTAATGCACACATTTATACTAGGATGACACTAATGCACACTTGTTCGGATTCTATGCATCCCATACTACATAGGTCCGAGGGCAAGCGCCTACGTACTCCACAATAAAGAATTCGGTCCCTCGCCATGAAAACTACCCAGTAATAAGACAAGGTTTAGATCATTCTACGGATACGGATCTTAACCTCGCTGGCTATAATAACAGATCCCAGCTTCGCTGGCTATTATATAGCGCGAATCATCCCGCCAGTGTCCCCTAGTCCTGGTATACGTATATACAGTGGAGACGGAAAACTATCCACCGACTACGCTAAGTCCCGGATTTAAATATAAAAACCCGTCTCCCACAGCGCAACCTCAGTCCGCCGACTGGGTCTATAGCCACGGAGTCCACCGTCGACTATATAGAGGCAACCCATTTACGTTTGCCCAGGTTTACTACATCTTCACTTATGTGCCTAATTATTTAGTTTAAGACATGAATAAATTTCCAAGCCTAGAATTAGTTTTACCTCCTACCGGACTTAATAAATAAAAATATAAGATAGCTCCACGGCCATATCTCAAATCACATCTCAAATTCTTTTATTTCAATAGTGCTGGTACCCGAGGTCTTACTAACTCTAAATCACAATTTCTCACGTAAAGAATCATGGGTACACATACCCCTTTCATAAATATGTCTTAAACTTAGATATTTTCATCTTTCAACTTATTCACAAAATATCAATATCTTATCCACAAAGCAATCTTTTTCTTAGTCTTGTCACTATTCATGATCTTATTCATCCGTTCATAATCTTTATAAGCAAAAGTAATTTCTTTCAATGTACACAATTTCATCACATGAAATTTGATCACAAAATCCAAACTCATATGGTGTCTCAATTTACTTCGAGATACTTTTTAAACAAAAATACAAGTGCAATCTCTTCAAGAGAATTCACTTAAAAATAACATTTTATTATCGTTCACAAAATGTTCTACTCTCGAATAATAAAAATTTAAAACACATAATTCATTTTCCTATCACAAAATTTCCACGAGAATTTCTGAAATTATTACTAATTAATTCCATACTATTTTGCAATAATATCACAAATCTTTTCCCAATTGTTTTCTAGCATAAAAACACTCCTAGTGTTAATCAAAACTCAAAAAAATAAAAAGGGGGCACCTTCGGGTTTCGAACCAGGCAACCCGCACAGCACACAGGAGCAACCGAGGTCAGCCCCACTAGCCACTAGCCCATGTGGGCTTTGTGTCCAAATATCACACCGAACGCTCCTTAAACACTCTCTCATTTTTTATAATTATTTTAAAACAAAAAGAATATTTTGGCCTTAGCAGGATTCGAACCCGCAGTCGGCAAGGAGACCAGTGTAGCGCCAGGCCACTAGGCCAAGTGCGCCTATCAGTATGAAGGTTCTTCATATATTTTTAGTCCAACTTTCTGTTATCCCACTATTTCACAAAACTCGATTCTCTAATTGTTCTAATCTTTTATTATGCTAAAATTAATTCATATAAACTAAGTTTACTTTCTACAGTAATTCAAGGATTAAAAATCCATATTTTAGACAATAAAATCTAATTTTCATATTATTTCTTCCTATTAATAAATATGAATTTATATTTATTCAATGTAATCAAAATAGCACATTATATCTTTTATAAACCATCAAATGAGTTCAATAGCATCAAATTTACTTTACAAAAAATTGTTTGCTTAACAAAGGAAGGAATCATACATCCAACTATTTATTCATGTATACTAGTGCATGGCAAAATAATCAATTATTTCTTTTCTCATTAACAACTTCATGTTGTAATTTAATTTACTCATCATAACATGATTTACTATCATTCTTACTACATACAATAGTATATATCACATCAAAATTCTCACACTGCTTATTCATTATTATTAACATGCATTGTTCTAATATTAGAAAGCAAGAGAACACCAACCTTTTGTGAAGCTTGACTAATGAAAGAAAATAACACCACTTCTAACTCCAAGGACTCCTAGCTCGTCTCCTCCTAGCAAAAGCCTCCAAATGTAAAAAAAACTCTCTTTCTCTCTTTCTTTTTCTTTCTTTTATTTCTTGATTTGCTTTTGGTGTGAAGAATGAGAAGAGAATGGGTGCTATTTATTGGACAATACTAGGGTTCAATGTGCAAAATTACACACCTAATAAATCACTCAATTTAATTTTTAACCTTTCACATTTCATAACTCTCAAACTCCCAACTCTTGACATTTCCACCTCTCTAAATCCCTAACTCCTACCTCTTCCTCTTCTAAACTCCCCAAACCGGTCACTTTTACTCCATGAGACACACAGGCCCAAGACACACACCGAAATCAAACAGAAGGTTTCTGCTGCTTCTCGTGGGACCCCCACCTACTAATAGCCACGTCACCAAAGCTCCTTTGCTTTCTTTCTTCTCAGCCGTGGGCCCCCCATCCATTCAATTGTTCACATTTTTATTCTTTATAATAGTATACACTTTGAAAATTATGGGGTACACACACTCCAAAATTTATTTCGAAAACGGATACGCTCAAATATGCGCACCGAAATACGAGCGTCACATGTAAAACATAAAAATACAAAATTCGAAAATCGACTCTATCAACAGAAATATATTAAATATAATCAAAAATAATATAAGAAAAATATATTTATTAATTTATACATATTCCACACCGTAATTTCTACGTACATAGGAAACACGTGCATTATACGTATAAAGTTATCTTGATCAAAAATAGGGAAAAATAAATTTCTGTTTTATAAAACTAATTTGAATACCTAAAATAAATAATTGAAACCCAGGAAATATCACTCGTAGCGGCGGAAGATACATAATCGACACATGCATCGAAAATACGTAAAAAGCACGTAAAATACGGAGATTGAAATATTGCATTTGAGTTGACACAAATAAGATAAAATCAATATGGAAAATACATAAAGAGTCGGAAATCAAGATACATAGTAAAAATATGTTACAAAATACACGTGCGTAACACACGAAGACAAAATTGTCATTTTCAATTTTGCGGGGTGTTACACCGTCGAATTCGTGGACAAGATGGCCACGCCTCGTGATCAGCAAAGCATGAGTGCCAACACCTTTGAGTCGGCCTACATGAGGTGGGCTCAGGCGAGCGTGCAGGTAAGTTTTGTGGGTGATACCATGAATTTATGTTTTCGCTCTGTTTGCTAACTGTTTAACCTCGACTGCAGGCTTGCCTTTCTGGTGCTCAGGTGATGAGGCTCCACGACCAGGAGCTGAAGTATGAAAGAAATCAGGCAAACCGCTTCAAGCGCGAGATGATGGACCTGAAGCTGGCCTTGGACGCTTCTCAGAAGCGAGAGCAGGCCCTAAAAGCCGACATGGCCTCGATGGCTGACGAGGGGCTACAGAAGGAGGCCGCGCTTAAGAGGGCATTTGAGGTGGAACGAGGGATGCTCACCATGAAGGCCCAAGACATGGTCATCGAGGCCCAGAACGAGGTGTATGATTGGGCGCTGGGCCAGGTCAAACACTTCTACCCGACCCTGGACCTGGTGGGCTTCGACTATGACATGGAGATCCCCGAGATGCCGAAGACCCTTGGGAGCGATGCTCAAGTTAAAGGGGAGACCGGAGGTAGAGCTGCCGGAGCCGAGCAGATCGTCGATCCGGTTGTCGACCCTGTCATCGCTGGCAGCACCGAGGGAGAGGTTGGCAATAAGTAGTAGTCGTTTTTTCTTTTTCTTTTTCTTTTTTCCCTTAAATTGTATTTTCCGAATGCGGACTAGCCACCGCAATATTTTGTAAAGCCTTATAATTTATAACAAGGAGTTTTTGTTTGGCTAAGTGTTTTGACCTTGACTTTTGCTATAATTTTGGGATGATCTCCTTTGCCGGTCCAACCCTTCTGACTTGTATTATTTTTGAAATTAGAAGTTAGGAACTATTGGCCTCAGAATGATTTTTTGTTTCACTTCTGTCAGATGTCGGCCTCCCTCCTTGAGTCGAATCCTCGACGATCTAAGGTGACATCGCTTCAGAGCAAGATCAAGGTATTGGAGTCTAGCCTTGATCGATACCGGGAGGAAGCTCGTGATCACAATGCGGCTTTCCACTACTTTCGAAACAAGTCGAAGGAGCTGAGTGTGGAGGCAGCTCAATTGAAGAAGGCAATAGTCGACCGCGACCTGAGAGATGTTGGCCTTGGGTTTTCCATGTTAAGTGCCTTAATTTAGCGGCCTACTTCGGAGTTGTTCCTTCGCGAGGTTATAGTGGAGAGAGAGATCGAGATTCAACGTTACAAGAAGAGTTGGGGCTGTTGGGAGCCAGATCGGTCTCTTCGGGGGTGGGCACCCCTTGGGCCACGATCCATCTCTGATTCGGCAGTTGGAATATGTGAGGCCGGGTGATGCTCGAAGCTCAGTGGCTGGTGTATCCACTGCGGCTGCTCCTAGGGATTCTGGTGGCCAGGCTAGGGAGCCAAGTTGCTCGGCGGGGTTTGAATTGGCCTGTGTTAGCCCGGAGGGGCTCTGAGGAGAGTTTAGGCTGAGGTGATATTCGTTTGTAATAACTTTAATGTACCATGGCCTCCCGAGGCATTTCTCAATAAAAACGACTCTTTCGATTCCAGATTTATTTATTTATTTATTTATTATTATTTTTTTGTGTCGGAGAGATAGCGTCGAGCCCAGGTCCCTTAGCTTGAGAAAGCTACCCTTGTGCTCCAGAGTGCCGCAGGGCATCGAGGCTTGAGGGTTGGCACAGAGCGTCGAGCTCAGATGCCTTAGGTTGAGAAAGCTACCCTTGTGCTTGAGAGTGCTGCGGGGCGTCGAGTCTTGAGGATCGGCACAGAGCGTCGAGCTCAGGTGCCTTAGCTTGAGAAAGCTACCATTGTGCTCGAGATTACCGCGGGGCATCGAGGCTTGAGGGTCGGCACAGTGCGTCGAGCTCAGGTGTCTTAGCTTGAAAAAGCTACCCTTGTGCTCGAGATTGCTGCGGGGTGTCGAGGCTTGAGGGTCTGCACGGAAAGTCAGGCTCAGGTTTACATAGAGAATTTGAAATGAAAACGGCAAAGAAATAGGGTCATTTACTTCATTCTTTTTTATACAAAAAGGGGTGGCATGCAATACCGATTACAAAAGGTCGGTTACATAAGGTCAGGTACAAAAAATAGACTAGTCCTCCCCTTCGAGGAACTTGATGAGGTGCTCCGCGTTCCACGACCTCTTCACTATTCTGCCCTCCAGGTATGCAAGTAGGTACGTGCCGAGGCGTACCACTTTGGAGACCTTATATGGCCCCTCCCAGTTGGGGGCCAACTTTCTTTTTTGCCCGGGATCAGATACCGACAGTTTCCTGAGCACGAGCTGGCCCAGCTTGATGTTGGTGGGGCGTACCTTCTTGTTGTAAAATCTCTCTATACGTTGCTGGTATATGCTTCTTCTAATGAAAAATTTTTTCCTGACCTTGTCGATTAGGACTAAGTTGGCTCTGAGGTCCGTTGAGTTGTTCTCCTCGTTGAAGGTCATGATCTTGGGCGAAGGGAGGCCGATCTCTAAGGGAATAACCGCCTCTGTGACATAGGTTAGGTTGAACGGTGACTCGCCCGTGGGGATTCTCTTCGTCGTCCGGTGCGCCCAGAGTACACTTGGAAACTCATCGACCCATAGCCCCTTGGGTGAATTATCCAATCGCTTCTTAAAGTCGTCAAGGATTTGGCGGTTCGCATTTTTGGCTTCGCCGTTTGACTGAGGATGACATGTGGATGAGAAGCGCTGCTGTACACCGACTTCGCAGAACTTATGAAAGTTCTTGCTTGCGAATTTGGGTCCCATTGTCTGTGATGAGTACCTGTGGGATCCCAAACCAGCAGATGATGTGCTTCTAGAAAAATTGCTGAGTTTGGTGCTCTGTGATCGTGGCCAAGGGCTCTGCCTCGATCCATTTGGTGAAATAGTCGATGGCCACCACCAGGAACTTTCTTTGGCCAGTCGCTTTCGGAAATGGGCCGACCAAGTCCATCCCCTACATAGCAAAGGGGGTCAAACTGACCAGGGAGCGGAGGTTGGCTTGTGGGAGCCTTTTCACCGAGGAGAATTTTTGGCAAGGGCCCCACCTTTTGACGAGGTCTTGGGCATCTTGTAACATGGTCGACCAGTAGTACCCATGGTTTAGGGCTTTTCTGGCGAGCGCCCTGCTCCCCATGTAACATCCCCCGACCCTTTCATGCAATTCTTTCAGAGTGTACTTGGCCTCGTCGGGCGCCAGGAAGCGGAGGTAGGGCCTTCCATCCGTAGTTGTGTACGAGTGCTTGATGAGGGTCTCATAAATTATGATGAACCATTCTAAACGGACCATGATCCTCCTTGCCTCAGCCCGATCTTGAGGAAACTCGCCCTTCGCCAGGAACTTACTGGTGGGAGTCGTCCAGTCCTCTGGTGAGGGTTCGGTGGTGAGGTAGAGGGCTTCAGGGAGGTCGATGATGGGCTTCAGGAGGACTTCGATCAGGACGGTGTGGTCGAGGCCTCGAAGTGTGAGGAGGCGAGTTTTGACAAGGATTCAGCCTGAGCGTTTTGCTCCCTGGGGATCCGTTCCACCGAGGTGAAATCGAAGGATGTCAAGAGCTGCTGGACTATCGCCAAGTATCGGAACATCCGAGCGTCACAAGCCTCGTACTCCCTAGTGATCTGGTTGACCACGAGCTGGGAGTTGCTAAAGACCTGAGTTGTCTGGCCCCTGCCTTATGTGCTAGGGTGAGCCCTACGATCATAGCCTCATATTCCTCCTCGTTGTTAGAGGCTGGGAAATTCAGGCAAAGAGAATACTGGAGGATGAAGTTGTTGGGGCCTTTGAGGATGACGCCTGTGCCGCTTCCCATCTCGCAAGACAAGCCGTCGACATAAACTTTCCAGATTGGATCTGCCTTTTGAGTGTAGGGTGGCTCAGAGATAGTGCACTCCGTGTTGAATTCGGCGAGGGCCTGTCCCTTAATGGCTGTCCTAGGCTGGTAACTGATGTCGTACTGACTCAGTTCGATCGACCACTTGACTAAGTGGCCAGAACTTTCGGGCTTGTGGAGGATGGCCTTGAGAGGCTGGTCCATGAGAATCTGAATAGAGTGGGCCTGGAAGTAAGGACAGAGCTTTCGCGCGGCCATTACCAGTGCGTATGCCATCTTTTCCATCTTTGCGTATCTTGTCTTGGCCGAGAGCAAGACTTTGCTAACAAAGTAGAGAGCCTTCTGAACACCATCTTCTTCTCGGACGAGCACGGCACTGAGCGCATTTTTCGAGGCTGAAAGATATAGAAGGAGGGGTTCTCCTGATTCGGGTTTGTTCAGAAGTGGGGGGTTGGCGAGGTAGGACTTCAACTGGTCGAAGGCCTGTTGCTAGGGTTCACCCCATTCGAAGCCTTTTGCCCCTGTTGGGCCTTGAAAAAGGGGATGGACTTCTCTCCAGATGTGGAGAGGAAGTGGCCGATGGCTGCCAGTCTTCCCGTGAGCCGTTGAACCTCCTTAATATTCCTGGGAGGGTCCATGTCGATTATTTCCTGGATCTTCTCGAGATTGGCCTCTATATCGTGCTAGCTAACGATGAACCCAAGGAATTTTTCTGAGGAGACGCCGAAGGCACACTTGGAGAGATTGAGCATGTTGTGGGACCGAAGGATGCCAAAAGCTTCCTCAAGGTCGACGACATGATCCTGCCCCTGTCGGCTCTTGACGAGCATGTCGTTGACGTATACCTCCATGTTATGACCGATCTGATCTTTAAAAACTTGGTTGACAAGTCTCTGGTAGGTGGCTCCGGCGTATTTGAGCTCGAAGGGCATGACCCGGTAATAGTAGAGACCCTGGTCGGTAACGAAGAACGTTTTGGCAATGTCCGACGGGAACATCCGGATCTGATTATAGCCCAAAAAGGCGTCCATGAAGGTCAGGAGCTTGTGATCTGATGTTGCGTCGATCAAAGCGTCGATGCTCGGGAGGGAAAAGGATCTTTGGGGCACGCCCTTTTGAGGTCCATGAAGTTTATGCAGATCCTCCAGCTCTCGCTGGCCTTCTTAACCATTACGACGTTAGCCAACCACTCGGGGTAGCTGGCCTCTTGAATGAACCGGGCATACAACAGTTTGTCCACCTCCACTTTCACTGCTTGTTGCCTCTCCGGGGAAAACTTGCGACATTTCTGCTGTATCGGCTTGGAGTCCAGGGCGATGCTTAACCTGTGCATGATTAGATCTTCAGAAATCCTGGGCATGTCGAACGGCTTCCAAGTGAAGAGGTCGATATTGCGGCGGACGCTATCAATTAGACCTGGCTTCAGGTCAGGGGAAAGGGTGCGGCTCACACGGAACCACTTAGACTTGTCTTCCACCTCGAATGAGACCTCCTCCAATTCGTCTGCAGGTTCTGACTCGGGCTGGCTTTTTTTAGGAGGAAGCTCGACTGCGTCGAGGGGGAACACCCCGCTTCTGACCGCGGTCATGTAGCACGAACGTGCAGACTCCTGATTTAACAATGCTGACCCCGAGGTCAGTGGGGAATTTTAGCTTCAAGTGGTAGGCCGAGGGAACGGCCTAGAACGAGCAGAGGAAGGGTCAGTCGAGGATGGCGTTTTATGCTGCCTTGACGTTGTCCACCATAATGTACATTGATTCGGTCCATGTGACGGGGGTCGTGCCGGCTGTTACACACAGCGTCACGATCCATTCAATTTGTATTGGGATGCCCGAGAACCCATGCAGGGTGTACCTGGCCGGCTTTAGCTTATCTAGCTTGAGGTTCTCAAATGCTTCCAAGAAGAGGATGTTGACTGAGCTCCCGTTGTCCACGAGAATTTGGCGGACTTCAAAATTTGCCATGACGAGGGTGTCGCAATGTGGGAGTCAGACTCCCTCCAGGTTTTCTCTGAAAAAGGATATCGGTCGTTGTTGAATCTGGGGGAGGGATGGTCCCGAACAGAGTTAGCCTCCAGGATGAAGGCCTTACGGGAGGTATTAGATTCCCCTCCCATAGGCCCACCATGGACGCAGTGTAGTATGGCCTGGCCGCCGGTTGATCGTTCGAGGAGGAGGCGAAGGCCTCATGTAACACCCCGTAATTTCAAATTAAAATATAATAGTATATATATGTGATAGACACTTCGAGAATGTGATAACGGGAGAAGTAGAGGAGATTTGTCCCATATTGGGAATTGCACAAAAATTAATTAAATATAAATACTTTTGCCTATGGTCAAGAGTCACCAATTCGGTTAACCACCTTTTGAGAGGCAGCCTGTGGTGGGCAGTTGTACAATACTATAAATAATTTGTCTTCTAAATTGTATAAATTGTCCGAGCTCGGGACAGGGGTGTTACAAATGGTATCAGAGTTGACTTTCACTCCGAGTGTGGGTACAGAGTGGTGGTTATGCCTAAGATGGAGCTAGCATATGTACTGGTAAGTATGCCTGAGAAGGACGAGGTTGGGACAGGTCACCCAGGTAGGGGAATGTACAACTCGCAGAATCGGAGTATTGTGCAGCAAGCAGAATCAGGGTACGCCATTCCATATCGGCTAGAAAGGAGATTCTGCACTAGGTTGTGCATGCCCCGTGCTCAGCGAGGACGCTGATTTCTGAAGGGGTGGTGTAACACCCCGTAATTTGAAATAACTATATTATATATATATATATATATATATATATATATATATATATATATATATATATATATATATACAATTTAGACAATTTATACAATTTAGAAGACAAATTATTTATAGTATAGTATAACTGTCCACCACAGGCTGCCTCTCAAAAGGTGGTTAACCGAATTGGTGACTCTTGATTATAGGCTATATTATTTATATATTCTTTTAATCTTAATTTTAACCGATATGGGATTATTATCTAACAAATCCTCTGATTTTCCTTATTCCGAAATCAAAGCAGTGGGCCCACCAAACAAGATGACATCATCACCTTCTCCAAACAGCATCATCTTGCTGTTTAGCACACGTAGGTCCCCAACTCCAAATACACATATTTCCAATCTCTACTATATTAATGGGAGAGTTGGGGTTGTTGGGGTTGTAAACAAATAAACAATTTTTTATTATTTCTTAGTGTGTGTGTCAACACGTGCAGCGTACGTGTTGGTAGATTTTTTTTTGTCCTTTTCATTCCCCCTCCCTATTTTCCCCACACGTGTATAATACGTAGATTTTTTTTTGTCCTTTTCATTCCCCTCCCCATTTTCCCCACACGTGTATAATACGTAGATTTTTTTTTGTCCTTTTCATTCCCCCTCCCCATTTTCCCCACGTGCAACGCACGTGTATAATACATATTTTAAAAAAAAACATCGCACGTGCATTATACTAGTAACTATTAAAACAATTGCCATCCTGAAGCTTTTAAATCAAACAGCCACTTTACATCTTTTATTATATAACTATATGTATATTTTTTATAACTTTTGAAAACTATAGGGTGTTACACACACTCCCCCTTCAGAAATCAGTGTCCTCGCTGAGCACCGACATGTACAACCTAGTGCAGGATCTCCTTTCTAGTCGATGTGGAGCATCTGCTTTTTTCTATCTGGCCTTCCTGGACAACTAAAGTCACAGAAATCCACCGCCGACTGGGTATATAGTCCTGGAGTCCACCGTCAGACTAATCATAACAAGCAACCACAGTCACGGAGATCCACCGCTGACTGGGTCTATAGCCACGGAGATCCACCGCCGACTATGTAGACATGCCCTACACTCGGTGTCAAAAGTCGGCTCTGATACCATTTATAACGCCCATGCCCCTAGCTCAGACAATTTATACAATTTAGAAGACAAATTATTTATAGTATTGTACAACTGCCCACCACAGGCTGCCTCTCAAAGATGGTTAACCGAATTGGTGACTCTTGATCATAGGCTATATTATTTATATGTTATTTTAATCTTAATTTTAATTGATATAGGATTATTATCTAAGAGCATCCACAGTGGTATTTCTCATATTCTATTATATGGCAGCTATAGTAATAGCATATGGGGGAGGAACGTGCAGTGGTGGTTTGTTAAATTTTTCTCATTTGCGTGTAACATATTAAAAGACCAAATTACCCCTCCTTTGATATTCAAAGAATATGGATTGAAGGGCAATTTGGGAAACAAAAAAAACCCAAATATATATATATATATATATATATATATATATATATATATATATATATATTCCTTGGACGGGATAACATCTCCCGGATGGGAGATGTTTCCCCGTCTGAGGAGATTTTAAAAAAATAATAATAAATAAAAGGGAAGGACGGGGTATGTTTCCCCGTCCGACCTTTTTTTTTTAAAAAAAAAAATATATATTTAGACGGTATATGTTTTCCCGTCTCAATCGATTAAAAAATCTTAAAATCGGAGCGACGGTATATGATATCCCGTTCTTTATAATTTGAGAATTGGTACTTCGTTTCTCATATATGAGAAATCAGTATAGCAAATTTGCTATAAAATGAAAAAATAAAAAACCATTGCAGCGATCTGTTTCTTATAAAATGGCAATTTGCCATTTAAAAAAAACCACCGTGGATTGCTCTAACAAATCCTCTGATTTTCCTTATTCCGAATTCAAAGCAGTGGGCCCACCAAACAAGATGATGTCATCACATTCTCCAAACAGCAGCACCTTGCTGTTTAGCACACGTGGGTCCCCACCTCCAAATACACATATTTCCAATAACTATTAATACAATTGCCATCCTGAAGCTTTTAAATCAAACAGCCACTTTACATCTTTTATTATATAAATATATATATCTATATAATAAATTACAAAAAAAGCTATCAAGTGGCTCACAATCAATCCCCCCTATAATTAAAGGCCTAGAACAAACCTTACAAAACATATTTTTCCTCCAAAATTTTAAAACCCAAAATTAAATTTTTCCTCCCAAAACTAAAAAACTTATTACTTTATTACTATCTCTCTTTTCTCTCTTCACTTTATCATATTTCTCTCTTTCTTTCTCTCCCTATCTCCTCTCCCATTCTTTCTATACTTAGAAATTTAGATTTTCAGAATTTTAATATTTTTTTTTTGCACATGTTATATTGAAAATAGTAAATATCTCTTCAACTCCACACTTGAAGTTCTAAGAAGTTAGATTTTATACGCTCATTGATAATTATTTTTCAATATATACTAATGGAAACATGGACTTTCATTTACAATTAATTATTGTCATACTATTTAAACTTGAGCTACATAATTGTTGTTTTACAGTTTACAGGCTTTTCGTGTTTTGTATCGTTCCGAAAACGTGCCATAGGCACGTGCCCACGGGCAAATCTAGTATATTTTATAACTTTTGAAAACTACGGGGTATTACATAACTGATCGAACGAGAAGACTGAGCCGGAGATGAGCTTTGAGAACCATTCTCGAGCTGGACCGCGCATGGTAGCAGGGAAGGCGCGGCATAGGAGGGGATCCGCAGCGTTGTGAATCATCGTGAAGGTCTTAAACCCCTCCATGTGATCAGCGGGATCACCTTTACCGTTGTATGTCTCGAATTGGGGAGGCCTGATATTCCAGGGGATCTCGGCTTCCAAGATTTGGGGGGAGAATGGGTCGGGTCGGCCGATGACCATGACTCGGCATTGGTCTACCATCGCCGAGATGAGCGAGGCGGTTCTCCATCTCCCATAAGTGCCGGAGGACGGCGTCCTCTTGTTCCATGGGACGGGCTGATCCGTAGGATTTGCCGCCCCTTGCTGCTGACCGAGGGTCAGAGTTGTTGCGGACCTCGGTTCCATGGCCGCCTCGGATTGCTTGTAGGTCCTCGTTCTGAAAGTTTTGGAATTTGTCCCTCGTGACTAGGGCTTCCACTACCGGGTCCTGCGGGAGCGGAGGTCCATGGGGCAAATGGCAGTGTCCTGGATCGCGCTCTAGGGACGGCTGTCTGCGATGGTTCGAGACCGAGTTGGAAGCGGCCTCTCTCCTTATCCGACTGGCCTGCCCATTCAAGATGACTCCTTACAAATCAGTCACGTTCGAGTGAGAAGCACCCGGCCCGTGTCCGGCCACGCTATTGACCCGTGGTAGGTTGGAACCCCGAGCGTCCGCGCGGCTGTGATGTGGAGGGTCCGAATGTCGTGCCGAGGTGACGACCCTTCTGGCTTTGGGAGCCATGGAAGAGCTCGGACTTGAGCTGACGTCCCTGGCTGGGCTCGGACTGGCGACTGTACCTGAGTTTTCCACAGACGGTGCCAACCTGATGCCGTTTGTTTTTAGAGGTGTGGGGCAGCAGGTGTAAGTTCTTGTAATTTGTGAAGAGAAAGTTGTGGTACTGGCGTCGATCCGATCCTAGGGTGTAGGACCGGTTCGGAAGTAGTAGGAGATAGGTAGAGGCCGGACGCTCCGCTCGAATCTAGTCGCCTGGATTGGATGAAGTAGCTCGGCTCGGATATAGTAGCTCCGTTCGGCCTTGTGTACCTGCACACTGCCTAGAAATACCGAACGAAGTCCCGGTGACAGGCCCTCCGACGATCTAGTCAGTCACTGAGAAAGCAACAGCAGCTAGGGTTCAGGTGGGAAAAAATTTTATTACCCTTGAAAGTGAGGAGGGAGGCTGGTATTTATAGACATGGGTAAACAAGCCTGAGATCCTAACGGACCGGGTTGGACCCGTTTGCCCATAGATCTGAACTGGTTGAAGCCCAACCTGATGTTGGACATGATGATCGCAGGAAAGCGGAATTTGAAGAGATCTGAGGGCCCTGATTGCGCCACACTCTCCCTATTCCATATTAGTGTGCTCAAAGCAAAACTAGTTTAGATGTTGGACACCCTTCATCCCCGTGATTTATCCAACTTGGATCCTGTTTATTGGCATTAGATCGATATACTTTCCAATTAAAACATGGTGCAATCCGCGAGCTAGTCGTATGATAAGAAAATCACAACAAAGAAATAATCCAGACGTTTTCGAAAACGTTTGATCGGACAAAGATAAAACCACAAGTAGATTCGTTGAGGAAACATCAAACATGCATAACTTCCAGTCTGATTATCCGTTTTTCACAAGTGAGTCAAGTGACCATGAGATTTAATCAATGATTTTGATCAAACAATATTTAAAAGATAATTATTTTTGTTTTTCCTTCTTATACTTTAAAAAAAGGAGGGTCTTGCACGGTAGAGTTAGTTATGTGGGTCCCACATTTCCAGGCTTCCACCTTGACGAAATATGGCACAGAATATCCTGACCGTCAATTCTGATCAGACTTCGCCACTTGCTCTTATAAAGTGGTCATGATGACGTCAGGTAAACGTCATTACTTCTTAAAACAATCTTAGCTTGCCTCTCCAGTCTCAATGGATTTTTGACATAATCGATCCCTTCTCTGCAAGTTCTTCAAATGCACAATCTTTTTTGTGTGTGTGAATATCTACAAATATTTTTTTTTTAAAAATAAAATATATCTAGAAATGAAGATTAACATCATAAATATGAATAAAATTATCCTACAGAAATTAGGTCAGAAGACAAACCTTCTTTCGTTAAAGAGTAATGCTACATCCGCTATCAATTTCACTATATTTCTCTTCACTGTCTTAGGTGGCACACTCCAATAAGTAGGAGAAGTTAGAGTAGGTGGGAAAACTCTCCAATAGGAATATGTCGCCTAAGATATTGAAGAGAATAATAGTGAAATTGGTAGTGGTTGAAGCATTACTCTTCGTTCAATAACTGAGTAATATTGTTAGTATTTAATTTTTCATTACGCTTCTCATATTATATATTCTCACATGCAGCTATATATAATAATTTTAAAAGGTTTTTTTAACAATACAACATAATTTTATTAGAACATAGAATATAGGTGATAAAGATTAAAATATTCAATGTTGACCGTGACTTTTGCTAGTCTCTTAAAAGTCAACATTTCAATTGTGACAACAGAAAATTCCTTCGTTTTGATTTGTGATGGCAATGGGTCCACGCGGCCGTGCCGTGCCCAACTCGTTCGGATTTGACCCGGTTTTGGTCAGGCTCGGATCAAGTTGGGCTATTAGTCAGGCCGGGTTGGAAAATAAAAAATCTGATCCGGTCGACCCGTAAATACATTCGGGTTGAACCCGGATCGACGGGTTAACCCCCTTTTTTCTCTCTTTCAATCTAAAAATATAAAATAAAAATTGTACAACAAGTATACCAGATTAAGAATTAAACAAAATTGTATATATTATTCGTTTCAACTTCAATAAAATTTTTACTACTATTTTTACATACAAATAATGTTAAAAAATATACAAATTCCTTCAATTATATGTTTAAGAGGACAATCTAGAGTTCGAGATAGCCTAGAGTTAGATTGAAGATAGGGCATTGGACTACCGTTGTGCACCTCTACTTAACCTAAACCTAGAATCTCATCGCCCTAAATTTCCTAATCTTATTGTTGGACTTCAGGCGAGTTGCTTCCACTTGTTGATGTAGATGTCACTTTTCTTTGAGTCCAATTTTCAACCTTCATCCAATCTTCATTGCATACGAGCATCTTCAACGAATCCAGCTTCAAGCGATTCTTGTAATCTGTTAGAACTCTGGCACTTGTAGAAAAAATATTTTCTGAAGCAACTGTGGAGACAGAAGGAGTTAATAGATATCTAGCCATATGTGAAAGAATAGGAAAAAGATTTTCATGTTCTTTCCACCATTATAGTACTTCAATCTTAGTGTTAGAACTCTCACTATCTTGTTGATTATACCAATTTAATTGATTAGGTGCATTAGTCTTAGATTTTGTTGATTGAATACGAGCAAGTAAATTAGCAGTGACATCTTCTCATGTACTCTTACCCTTACCTCTAGAAGTAGTAGAAGAAGAAGTAACTATACTAGTTGTACTACTAGATGCAAAAGTTCTATCATAATAATCATATAAGTTATTCAATATCGATTCAAAGCTAGCTAAAACTTTATCGCAATCAATTTCAGATTCATCTCCAAGTAAAGTAAAATACATTTCAATCAAACTCTTCATACCTGCTAATTTGATACGAATATCCATAACATTAGCAATACAATACAACATAAGAGGATTAAAATACTTCAAAATTTTTGTATAAGTGGGAACAACAATATGGCTAATGTATTAGTCTGAAATTATTTCTTGAAAAATTTGCATCATAGTAATGATTAAAATAAAAATACTACTAAAAGAAGAATCATAAGACGTAGAAAATTTCACAGTTGCGGTTTTAAAAGGTTCCGAAAATCGTAATAAAGATTCGGCAAAATACCATGATTAGGGAGTCATTTGAAATTTGTTTCATGTTTATACAAGAAAAAAATCGTTTATAATATCTTTGTATTGAGTAACAATATTTAGTAAATCAAAAATAGAGTTCCATCGTGTTTAACATCTTCAGGAAATTTTCTAAAATGTATTTTCCTAGCTTTACATCATCCTTTAAATTCTTGAAGCATATGACCACTCAAAGCAATAAAATGTACACAATTTCTAAATGCAATTATATATGAATTGTCTACTTTCAATGTATCTTGTACACATAAATTTAAAATATAACACACACATCTAACATAAAAAGTTTCATTACATGGAGGAGCTAATTGTGTTTTTAATGTACTAATCGAAGCATTATTGTTAGATGCATTATCAAAACTAACAGTAAAAAATTTAACACGAATATGATATAAATCATAAACTTCTAAAATACATGTTGCAATAACTAATCTACTATGAGGATAGGCAAAGCGACAAGTGAGATGATTCTCTTTTGAATCTTCCAATCACTATCTTTCCAATGACAAGTTAAGTCCATCATCGGAATATCGTTACAACTTTTCCAATAATCGGAAGTTAATAATACTCTATAAGTTGAAGAATACAAAAGTGCAATTAAAGCATCTCTCATTTCGTTGTAATGTTTAAAACAACGGGGCTTTAGTGTGTTTATAGGATTCCTCTAGATTTAGTGCATTCTTCTAGATTTAGAGGTTTCATTCTTGACCAGTGACCAAGAGATTCTTCTAAAATGTGGATTTAGTGCATTTTGGTTGAAAGACTCTACATTCCTACTCTCGAAATAGAAAAAAGGCACCTCATCCTTAATAACTAGTCGGAGCATTTCCCAACGAACAAGTTCGGGATCATAGGGTTGGTTATCTATTTGTCCGATCCTAGGGTTGATTTTTTGTTGGCCTTCTTGGTCTTGTAATAATTATTTGTGTACATTTAAAATGTGTCTTTTAATTGTACCTGTTCCGCCACCCTTCTTCCATTTGTAACTATTGTCACAAGTTTTACAAATCTTATATCCTACTCCCGGATTATCCTCATAAGGGATATAGTCATAATATTTGTGCCAATCACTTGTTTCTCCTAGTTTCTTACTACTATTGAGTTCAGTTTGGTGTGCTTGTGTGTCAACTTCATGCATTTCTTCTTCTATTTCATGTGTATGGATATCATGAATTCCTACCACAGGATTTGGTATAAATTCGGGCTCTACATGTGGGACTATTGGAGGCCGATGTGAAGTACCGGTGGAATCTTGTCCACTTTGGCTACGATCGCTACCTCGTGATTTAGATATGGTAAGTGTATGTGAAAAGAAATAATTTCTAGTGTTTTACTAGTGTATGTGAAATAATACAAAACAATCTAGGAGGTATATGTTAAAAAATAAAATCTAAAAAATAATATGAGGGTTAAGAGAGAAAAAAATGAAAAACCAACAAACAAATATGATATAAAAAATTAGAACTACAACAAAAATCAAGACAGTAAGAGGGTTGTGAAATTTTGATATCATACTTCGCGGATAATCGTATAGAGAAATGAGAGAAAAAATATAAGTACAAGTAGACGTAGTCGATTGAGAAATTTAGTAGACTTAACGTAGTCACGAAGTCCGGTAGTCGTTGAAGAGAGAGTGAGTGAGAGAGAGAGAAAGTTTCTTTGTTGGAGGACTTCAAGTAGACGTAGTTGAGAATTGAATCAACACAATTCGATACGATAAAAAAATTTCACTTCTTTGTTGCTTGCTTTTTTGTTGAAAAAACTTGATTGAATTGAGACGTAGTAGTAGAGCGAGTAAAAGAGTAAGGTGTGAGAATTTTCAGATTGAATTAAGGGGGTATTTATAGGGAAAAACAAAACACACACACACAAAACAAAAAAACAGCCCAAAATTGTAACACCCCGTAATTTCTAAAAAGATATAATAGTATTATATATATATATATTAGTAATCTGCACGTGAGATGCATGTTTTTTTTTGCTTTTTTAATATCTAGGAACAGAGCAAGTTTCACTGGCAACCTCTTTTTTCAACAACTCCGAATCGGTCTTCAGTACCCTTTTGCCACTGTTGCTTCTAAAATACATTCATCATCTCCTCTCATGACCTCTTTTACAATTCGTTTCCCCATATTCTTCGACACAAACTCAGCCGCTTTGGTACCACCATGGCCGGCGAAAATGTCGAAGAATGCCTGAAAATAGTAAATACCCCTTAATTTTTTTTGAATAAACAATTTTAAACATTAATTTGGAAAAAAGCATGGAGTTTTAAGAAACACTAACCATTTGTGGATTGTTGTTAACATCGAGATCGACGGTAAACTGGTCCTCCATTTCCATTCTTTTCCTTCCTCTCTTGCCGTAAACGGAACACCTGACGTTATCCCTTTCGACTTTGTTCGGACTGTCCGATCCAGCCAGTGCGAATCCCACAGTGGCATCGATTATCGGAAGGGCAATTTTTGCGGGCCGCTTTCGCTTGAGAAGAGAAAATGGGTTGATTGAGGAAGAGGAGTGGGTGGGGGTGAAGAAGCGGGAGGTTGTTGATTGGAAGGGGGAGTTGAGTGGTGACGTGGAAGAAGGGGAGCTGTCGGATGGGATGAGGGGGAGGCGGGAGGGGGAAAAGGCCGCCGGCAAGATTGGCAGAGCGAATAGGACATTTTTGGATATATTTTTTTTGAGTTATTTAATTTTGGATTATTTGGTCGTTGAATTTGAAGAGAGGAAGAAGTTGGAGAGGGGAAGGTGAGAAGTTGAAGATGTGTTTTAAATATTAGCAACTTTTTAAATTGATGAGAAGTTGGAGAATTGTTTTCATATGTACGTGGAGCATGATAAATGTGAAGTGAAAATTACATTTCTGACCTCTGATTATGGAGGGATCAGGGGCAAAAATTGACAGAATTAACCCTATATTATTTTTTAGCCTTTTATGTATATGGGGGTATGATAGTAAAAAGCCATCAAAATGGGGCTTTGCTTAATAATAGTATAGATATATATATAAAAGGAGTAATGGCAAAAGAGTAATAATGTGATCATAGGGGGGGGCACGGGATTGAAAACAGCAGCAAGCTGCTTGGTGTCTTTCGTGGCTGACGTCACCATAGGGTGACGTGGCCAGATGTGTGTGTGTGCGTGCGTGCTCGTGTGTGTGTGTGTGTGGGGGGGGGGGGGGGGGCATGAAAGAGACGGCTGTTACTTCTTTCGGAAGTGAAGTGAGTTGTAATTTTTTCCGCATCGGGAATTGCAATAAAATAAAATAACTATAAATATAATAGCTTATGATCAAGAGTCACCAATCCGGTTAACCACCTTTTGAGAGGCATTCTGTGGTGGGCAGTTGTACTATACTATAAATAATTTATCAGACAAATTGTATAAATTGTCTGAGATAGGGGCATGGGCGTTTCAAATGGTATTAGAGCCGACCTTCGACACAGAGTGTGGGGCATGTCTATATAGTCGAACGGTGGATTCCGGGACTATAGACCCAGTCGGGCAATGGATTCCGGGACTGTGGTGAGCCCTCAATTAAATTCGGGACTTTGATTGATCAGGCGGTGGATTCCGGGATCATGATTAGTCAGGCGAATAGGAAGGCAGCTCAATTAAATATGGGATTATGATTGATTGGGCGGTGGATTCCGGGATCATGAATAATCCGGTGGACAGAGGAGCAGATGCTCCACAACGGCTAGAAAGTAGATCATGTATTAGGTGCATGCCCCGTGCTCAGCGAGGACACTAATTTCTGAAGGGGGTGTATGTAACACCCCGTAATTTCTAAAAAGATATAACAGTATAATATATATATACAGTATAATATATATATATATATATATATAAAGATATAACAGTATAATATATATATACAGTATAATATATATATATATATATATATATATATATATATATATATATATATATATATATATATATATATATATATATATATATATATATATATATATATATATATAATATAAATTATAATGAAAGCTATCAAGTGGCTCACATTCAATATCTCCCAAAATCAATGGACCAGATCTACTCTCACAAAACATATTTTCCTGCCCAAAATTTAAAACTCCACAAATTCAAAACCCACACACACTCACTCTCTCTCCCCCCAAAATAAACCCGTTCTCTCTCTCTTTCTCCCCGTTCTCTATCCCTAATCCCGCCCACTCTTTCTCACTGTCTCCCTCTCTCTATCTCCCCGCTCTCTCACTGTCTCCCACTCTCTCCCCCACCTCCGCTCTCTCCCTCTATCTCCCCGCTCGCTCCGTCGCCTTTTCAGCACCCTCCCGCCTCGGCACGTCTTCAGCGCCGCCCCCCACCTGCAGACCCTAACCCCCTCCTCCCTTCCGCTCTCATCCATCAGCGACCACCACCTCTCTCTCCACTGGCCACCTCCGACGCCTCTTCAGCGCCCCACCACCTTTGCCGCCTCTTCAGTGCCCCCCTCCTCCTCCATTCCGCTCTCATACCTCCGGTCGCCAACCTCCAGTCGGCAATCAGCGACCCCATCCAACCATCGATTTCACCATCTCAGGTATACAAAATGCTTGGGGTTTCCTTTTTTTTCTTCGGCAAAAGTATATTGGCAAATTGGCCTGAGTACATATAGTAACCTGCAAGTAATTGGCTATTTCATTGAAATTTCGTTTGTAAATATTTGCAAGTAATAGGCATAATCAAACATAGAATGCATCACGTTTATT
Source organism: Hemerocallis citrina (assembly GCA_017893485.1). Classification (NCBI taxonomy): domain Eukaryota; kingdom Viridiplantae; phylum Streptophyta; class Magnoliopsida; order Asparagales; family Asphodelaceae; genus Hemerocallis; species Hemerocallis citrina. Next base: position 1,530,185 of record JACEHZ010000418.1, read on the forward strand.
CTAGGTTTGTTTATTAGATAGGAGCAGGGGTTAGAATTGTTAGATAACCGCGGATATTACAAATTTGGGGTGAGAACCGGGATTATCTCAACTCCTCAAAAAGGATTATAAACAATTCAAAGTTTTGATAACTATATAGTTTCATGAGATAATTTCATTTCCAAGGCGATATTAATAATAGAAATTTATCATATGAATTAACATTTTGATTCTGCCTAAGTTACATATATTTAAATTGTTGTCCCCCAATTTGTAGGAAGCATATGTAAAAGGTTTTGGGAAGAGGATTCTCTGCAGCACCTTTTAGGGACTTTAGGATTCGGTTTGTGGAAAGTGAAGGATCTCAATTTCCCATAATAGTTCTCGATGTTCCACTTCCAATTGGTAGTTTGGTCTTTTTCAACTTGATGGCTCTCATTATGCTGCTATATGTCTTGAAAAGAACATGATAGGTTAATGTCTAAACTCTGTTCAACACTAAAGTATGAAGTGAACCATACCGTCTCTTTAGAAGTTTGTTAATTTTTTTTGGGATTGCAGATGAGGGAAATGACTTACTGAGACTGAAAGTGTGGAAGACATTGTCGTTGGTCGAAGAGGTGCGTGTTGAGAAGAATACTCTGATAAATATTAATGGTTTGTCTTGAGCTCTCCCTACACTCACTGTTTCTTGAAGGAGATACAGGTATAGCTTGCAGTCTGTTTACATAATATCTATTCCATTTAAGCATTTACAAAATACATTGTTGAATTGTTATAATGCAATTGGAAACTCAATGACTGCTTTATTTCTTATGTAGTCTGGATTTTGTTTTCATTCATGTTTGGAAGTTAACAACACGATCCTGTGGCGAATCCTTGCATGGAAATTTAGTTTAATTTGAAGTATGTTGATTGCTCGATTGTGATTAGTGTTGAAGCGGTTACTTGATACATTAGTTCTAACTTCAGATTTGGTTTTTTTTTTTTGCTGTAATATCTTAATTTGAAGTAAATCAATACATCAACGTCTGCTAGCAAAAAAACATCTATATAAATCATCCCATACTGTTTACATGATTTTTCATATGTTGTATCGTTCCAAAGACGTGCCGTAGACATGTCGTGCCCACGGGCATACCTAGCAAATTTTTCATATGCCTATCAAAATTTATGTAGAAAAGATAGATAGAATTTAAAAACAAATTTAGTGTAGTTCTTTCCGTCAAATTTTTTTAAGGTAATGACTACAATAGAATGAAAATAGTTTCAAAATTGGGTGTCAAACTTACAGAAACTGACATTAGTTCGAAGGTATCTCGGTTATATTCAAAATTGGGTGTGTCAAACTTACATAAATATTGACCATTTACTTTGTGAAAACTTGAAATGTTCTTTTTCTTTCATATTGCATTTTCTCGAGTTTATATTCTATAGTTGAGTATCTTTTCTCTAATTCCTACTTCTTTATTCCTCTTAAGCAGGACTTCGATGGATTGTTGGTAACAACCTCCCTATACAATTATCGTCCGCTGATCAGGTATTTTGTACATTACGTTCTACCATTTTTTGCTTAAGCAAAAGTAATACATATAAAAAAATTGACCATTTACTTTGTGAAAACTTGAAATGTTATTTTTCTTTCTTATTGCATTTTCTCGAGTTTATATTCTATAGTTGAGTATCTTTTCTCTAATTCCTACTTCTTTATTCCTCTTAAGCAGGAATTCGATGGATTGTTGGTAACAACCTCCCAATTCAATTTTCGTCCGTTGATTAGGTATTTTGTACATTACCTTCTACCATTTTTTGTTAATATGCATGCTTATTTCGACATGTCAAGTACCCAATGCAATCTCGGGGTTAATCATTTGTTTGTTACCTATTACCTGAGCAAAGTAGACCAAAGTTGGAATTTAGACTTCTGGATTGTAGCTTCATTTACCTCCAACTTCACCTTTTTGTTCTGGTTAAGATCACCAGAAAAGGGTCAAGTTTGGAACAAATGAGAATTAGCAAGTTTATTCTACTTCTTTCTTTCCTTTGTATTTAATATCAAAAATGGTACTCCATCATAATTTGGGTACAAGCACTTGGTATTTGAAATTGATATTGTTTTCCATGTAATTTATGAATCTAATTTTAGGATTGATTGTTTGTGAGTGTTATTCGAAATTGATATTGTTTTCCATCTAATTTTGCTTAGGATTGTATCTGTTTAGGGCTGCAGATTTTAAATTTTTTAGGATTGTATCTGTTAAATTGATACTCACGAGGGTTGATTTTAGGATTGTATTCACGAGGGTTGATGCTAATATTTGTTGTTCTAAACATCCTTCCATATTATAGTGAGACTGAATATTTTTTGTTCGGTGCTGCCAATAGTTTTGAACATCGCTTGATAAGTTTTTTTGTTCGGTTTTGCCAATAGTTTTTTTGGTTGTTCTAAACATCATTCCCTTTAAATTTCAAACCCCACAATTTCAAAAAACGCACACTCTCTCTTTCCCGAAATACCACTGACCGCATACTTGCATCCCTGGCTGTACAAGTCGAATGAAACTAACTGCCAATCTTTTGTTAGCTATAATATATATAGTTGGTTGGGTTATATTAGATCTAGATGGAGTATAAATTTGGGTTTTGGTTTGCTCAAGTGTTTGGAAGACTGGTTAGGAGATTCTAATTGTATATGAAGAAAGAACTCAGTGGGATTAAGGAGAAACTATAAATTCTTTCATCCAGTAAATGAACAGGACAGTAAATGTCAAACTGACCAAAAAATCCTAAATGTATTATCTCTTAATTTTCAAGTGATAAATTTGGAAGGGTAAAAATTTATTTGAATGGTTTAGAGCATTGATCATGATAAGAAGAATGTCATAAACCATGAAGGAACTAGGAATTCTATTATGACAATATATTACTTACTATGAAACATAACCCATTCTCAATATTTACCTTTAAATATCTTATTATTAAGCATGTTTCATACATAATATTATCAGTCAATAGTTATAATTTATAAAGTTTAGACGTACCCATGTTTCATTAATACCAGGTGGTCAACATGGATACTCAGTAGAGTTCAAGTAAAAAATAGTTATTTATCTAACTAATCATGGAAATTAGTTCGCCTCTCTACCACATGGCTTTTGTTCTACTACTGAGTTGTACAACCCATACAGGTTTCTGCTTTTTTCCAAAAATATAACACAAAAGAAAAATATTTCCTATAAATGATACTCAATTTGGATTCTGTTCAATTACCAACAAAGAGCAGGGGGTTTCAACTCTTCTGCTCAAAATAAAATTTTGAGCATCACTTATGACAATTCTACAGCCCATAATTTCTCATTATCAAATACAGAATAAATTTTGTAACAAACAAACCAACTATTTACATTATTGAAAAAAGATCTTTTTGCATTAATTAACAATCTAGCACTAAGTAGTTAGCTATTAGCAACCCAAAAAAAAAAAACCAGTTACTAATAACCAAAAAGATATTTATATTATTAAAAAGAACTCCTTTTGCATTAATTATCAATCTAGCACTTCAAAAATTTCTACAGTGGTCTGCCTTTTAGGTGTCATTCAAGCACAATGTTTCGATCATGCAGTTTACCAAGGGAGAAAAAGAAAATGGAATATACATTAGCAGGTGGACGGGAAGTTCTCATTAGATTAGGCAATTTTAAAGTGTACTTTCGAGTTTTTCATAACAGAATGAATCAGTAATTGTAGAAATATTAAGTGTAGCTTAGAAAAACAAAGCATATTTATGTTTTCTGTTAGATTGGAAAGCACCAAGTCTAAATGTTAAAGCTTAATTTTAATTTTTACCAGAATATCAAAATATCCAAACTTGAAATATTCCATTTTTTTTCATATTGCATTTTCTTGAGTTTATATTCTATGGTTGAGTATCTTTTCTCTAATTCCTACTTCTTTATTCCTCTTAAGCAGGACTGCGATGGATTGTTGGTAACAACTTTCCAATTCAATTTTCGTCCACTGATCAGGTATTTTCTACATTACCTTCTACCAAAATATATATTTATTTATTTATTTTGACTGGTTGTGGTTATGTTTCAGGAGGTTCGGAGAATAAGGAGCGAGCATCCTGATGATGACTGTGCAGTGGTGAACAATCGAGTGAAGGGGCCGTTGAAGGTGACCAGGGCTTTCGGGGTTGGATTTTTGAAGCAGGTATTCATCTCATCATACTAGAGCTGACGCACTTTTGATTTATTGTTTTTTCTTCCTTTTTTTCCCCAATAAGAGGTCAGAATTAGACGAATTGATCTCATTGTTAAGAAATTGGCTTAAATTTGAACTAAACACGTTAACGTTGTTAAAAATGTGTAACTATATATCAAGTTCATACTGAACTTGCGACTATCAGCACAGTGCTTGCTTCTGATGTGATCTGTGGTACATTTATGCCATTGGCAGGATATCGACATGTTTGAAGGGGGAGAAGATGATAATTATCCGTCGTACCATTGGAGAAATCTTCTCTTATCAAATTTTGCAAGTTTCAGTAAATTTTCTGAAAAATACATTTTTGACTCCTTGCATTTACTTATCTTTCTTTCTCAGTTGGGCATGACGTGTCAAAGTTCTTATCTCTTTCCAGTGATATAACTTTTTCTTTTATAAATTTTGATCCAGTGAGCCAGTCAATAATTAAATTTACACAACTTTAGTTGATAACTGATATAGTATTGTGGCTTTGTACCTTTGTTTGAGAAATCAAGAGTATGTTCACGCATGAGGTAGACACGGAGTGGGTTTTACATGAAACAAAATGCTTTACGGATAGCTTGATCATGATTCAAGAGACAATTTTTGGTTATGCTGTTGAAAATTCGTTCACAGAAAACATCCTTAATATGTACGAAATTTCTTTTACCAACTGTACATGACATGTTGATCAAATTGGATGGAGTGAATCTTCCAATTTTTTTCGTTTGACATCATTTTGTATCTAGACATAATTAACTGCTCCAACTAATATATAGTGCTTACTCAATTCTGCAGCCTAAGTGGAATGATGCACTCCTAGAGGTGTTCAGAATTGATTACGTGGGCACTTCACCGTAGATCACTTGCACCCCATTTCTCCATCATGACGGGCTCGGACCGAGAGATAAGTTTTTGGGCTTTACCAGTACTTCACCAACGAGGAGGCAGTTGCTCAGGTCGAGCACTTCATTACTATGACCCCTGAAGGTGATCCAGCACAGCCGCTCGGATTTCACCATCTCTACATCTCAGGTATTGCATTCATTTTGTTGGATTTGTGTTAGATTGATTTTAGGATTGATGCAATTTTTTTTTCAGTTTCATGAGAGTAGCACTTATTTTCTCATGATTTTACATTTTTTGCTAAAATGCAAAAAATCTACCATAAAGTACCGAAACACTAAAAACTACTCTCAATTTTTTTTAATGCAAAAACAAATTATAAAGTTTCTCTTTTCCATCAAAATTTATGTAGAAAAGATAGTTAGAATTTAAAAACAAATTTAGTGTAGTTCTTTCCGTCAATTTTTTTGAAGGTAATGCTATAGTTGTTTGCATTTTAGCTTTTGCTTCTCAACTTTTAATAATAGAATGAATATAGTTTCAAAATTTGGTGTGTCAAACTTACAGAAACTGACATTAGTTCGAAGGTATCTCGGTTATATTCTTAAGCAAAAGTAATACATATAAACAATTGACCATTTACTTAAGACTCTCACAAAAAATTTTGCTTAAGACTCTCACAAACAATCAAATTTGGAAGAAACAAGATTTTCAATCAAAACAAGAATTTCAGAGGATGCATTCATTAAACTTTCAAAAACCTGGGATTCATCTGAAGTAGTCTCAATGAATTTCATACAGAATACCACACATTTGGCTCCAATGTTACATGTTCAATTTGAAATTTAGTAATCAGAAAACCGCACTTCCGATTATAAAGATAACACTGAAATTTAAACTCCAACCCAGACAACTATATCTATTAAGAAAAAACCAAACCTAACACAAACTGCAAAAGTCTAGAGATCACAAAATTAAGAACACAAGGCCATAATTCATGAAACAGCAGCAACAGTTAAACAATGGCATTGGCAGCACTAGCAATCCTTGGCCACAGGTCAGCACATTCTTTTCCAATGGCCCCAGTAATAGCAAATCCTACAACCATAGCCAACAGAACTCATTAAATTTATGGATCTGAGACTAATCAAAGAAAAAGCAAGTAACCAATTACTAATCATTCTGAGGTCAATTTCAACATAATAAGCTAAAAAAATAAGATATGCATTTGGAAATATTTACAAATTATTTAGTTAATCCTTTAGGAAAGGAAAAAAAAAATAGATCATATGATGCAAGCTACAGTCTGTATATATCCACTTCTAACAAACAAAACGAAATAGCTCTAAAGATCTTAAATTCGTAATTCTATATCTTAATAAAAAAAGGTTAGGTGAGTAACATGTACCAAGCATTGATTAGTTGGTATTTTAATTTCTCAAATCAAGTGACTAAGCCTATCTTAATAAATAAAGTAAAAAATTTTGTCAACTGATAAGATGAACATTATGACATAGTATTTTTGCAAGTTTCTGCAATAATGTACTTAAAACAGAATAAGCGTATCGCCTTACCTTTCATTTCTCCCTTTTGATTCACAATCACCCCAGCATTTTTTGCAAATTGCAAAAATTACATAACTATGTTAAAGAATTAGAGATGCATCCAAAACAATGGGCTCCAACAAATTTTCATTTCTTTAAACTTTCAAATTGCAACAGTTAGTAGTGTTTCCCTATAATAAAACATGGCTAGCAAGTGGACAAGTCAGTATATTTCATGCAACAAAAAAATATTAAACATAACAAATATTTAACATGAAACCAACTAACAAGCATTAAAAAAACTTAGAAATGCAACTGCAGCTGCAATAGATGTAGGCTTCAAATGCATGTACCCATTACTCTACAGTTTCAAATGTAGATAGATTATAGTAGTTAATAATTACTCTACAATGTCTTGATTGGTTTATTAAAATAATTAGAACGTCAAAGTTAATCATCATATATTTTCCCTTCTTTATATACATATCAATTGCTTCATCAAAATTAAAGAATAACGATGGATGACATCACTATATATGGGCATGTAAGTATCTCCTTTTTAAAAAAATCTACAACTCTTGATAAAATAATAGGTTCCTCACATTATACTGTTTACTTTAATACCTTACAGGTTGATGTTGACTTGGAAAAAATAGTAAGTGAAGCTTTTCATTGTGTTTTCATCAAATTAGTTAATTGTCCACTTACATTCAAAATTGATATTTTTCTATTACAGGTGCAATTCCTCCGACAAAAAAATGTCGGCGTTCCTCCGATATTTTTCTGTTTGGTCCCATTTTTGAAGACTTCAACCATTGTGTTCTCCTACAACCCTGTAAATTTTTTTTTCATTCGGTTGGTTGGTGTTTATTATGGTGGAGGATGTAATAGTTGTAATAGTTGGAATATTTAGCATTTTGGGAGATGATGTAAATAACTGTATATAATGATGATATAATATAGTTATGTTAATACCCGTACCCGCAATTTTGTGGTGTATTGGGTTCTGTGTTTGGTTTTTTAAAGGTTTTTCGAAGGTTTTTCAAAAAATCCATTACGTTTTCAAACGAATTTTTGGTTTTTATTTTGTATCTTGCATTATATTCTGATTTTTCCCCCAGAGCCTTATATATATGATGCCTGTGTGATATTGGTTGGTTTCGCCTGGGGAGGATTGATATTTATTGCCAGTGATGTTATATTTTTAATTGTTAGCAGAATTCCTTAAGGAATTGCTGTAAAAGGGCTAATATTTTAGGGAAGGTTCTGTCAAAATTTTTACTAAATTTTCTAAAATCTATTAAGTTTTCAAACGATATATTGGTTTTTATTTTGTATCTTAGTCATATGAAGATTTTTTCTTCACAGAGCCCTATATATGATGTTTGTGTAATGTTGCTTGGAATGGTCTGGGGAGGATTTATATTTCTTGACTGTGATGTTAAATTTTTAATTGTGAGCAAAATTCCATAAGGAATTGCTGTAAAATGGCTAATATTTTAGGGGATGTTCTGTCGAAATTTTTACAAAATTTCCTAAAATCTTTTATGATTCCAAACTATATCTTGGTCTTTTATTTTATATCTTTAGTCATATGAAGTTTTTTTTTCCCAGAGCCTTATATATATGATGCCTATGTGATGTGGCTTGGATTGGACTGGGGAGGATTCAATTTGACTGTCTGTGAGGTTAATTTTTTAATTTTGAGCAGAATTCCGTAAGGAATTGCTCTAAAAGGAATAATATTTTAGGCGAGATTCTGTCGAAATTTTTACTACAATCCTGCCTGTAAAATTTTAAATAAGACTGTCAAAATATTTACTAAACAACTTAATTAATTAATCATTCTTCGCGATAACATGCCGTAGGAAACAATTTAAAGACGCAGTATTAGAAAATTATTAGGAAGCAATATAATTTCAGAGGAGGCCTGTATAGAGTAGATGATTGTATTAGAAAGGTGGTTGTATTTGTTTACAATCAGTTTTTTTTTCCTGTCATGGTGCATTTTTTTAATTGATGTTCTCACGTCTCTTGACAAAAATCTAGCTTTTTAAAGAATTTGATAAGTCAATATTGAGATATTTAAGACAATAAAAATGATAAATTCCTAAAAAACTAAAACATTTTAACGAATAATTGTTAAAGAGGTATATTGAATGATTTTTTATCTTAGCATGTACAATGCATAAATTTATATGCAGTTCACCCAACTAAATCTATATGCAGTTCCGAATACGTGTCGTAGGCACGTGCCACGGGCATACCTAGTATATATATAAGGATTAATGGCAAAATTGTAATAATGTGATCATAGGGGGGGCCCACGGGATTGAAAACAGCAGCAAGCTGCTTGGTGTCTTTCGTGGCTGACGTCACCATAGGGTGATGTGGCCAGATTGGGGGGGGGGGGGGGGGGGTGGGCGGGTGGCAAGAGAGAGACGACTGTTACTTCTATCGGAAGTGAAGTGAGTTGTAATTTGTCCCACATAGGGAATTGCAATAAAATAAAATAACTATAAATATAATAGCCTATGATCAAGAGTCACCAATCCGGTTAACCACCTTTTGAGAGGCAGCCTGTGCTGGGTAGTTGTACTATACTATAAATAATTTGTCTGATAAATTGTATAAATTGTCTGAGCTAGGGGCAGGGGCGTTACAAAAATAGAGCCAACGACTCTGTTTCAAACCGTTCAACCCGCGGATTGAATCGGGTCAAATGGGTCCAAACCGGCGGGTCAAGTGTGCGGGTTTCGGGTGGGTTTGACTTGGTCAATGGGTTCATGGGCTGGGTAGAGCGGGTTGAGTTTGCAAAATCTGCGACCCGGGTCGACCCTACGGGTTCGACCCGGACCCGAACTGCCTAATTGCGGGCCGGGTTCTTAACCCAACCCGGTTGCCATCCCTAGTTTTGATGCCAATTATTCTCTTTATAAAAAAGCGACTGTTTGTAACCTCCGGACACACTTTTTATAAATATTTGTTAAACTGGACAACTTTTCAAAATAATTACCCAACATGCATAGTTTCAAAAAATACTTTATAAAACCAACCCATTTTATTATAAAAACCTAAAAAACAAACTTTCTATATAACCCTAGTTCAGAAATTATAAACTATAATATCTCTCAAACTTTATAAAAATTGAATACTTTACAAAATTAAAGATACTAAGATTAAAAAATCTTTCAAATCTAAAATAAGACACGTTGATAAAAGATTGATAGAAAGAAAGCATATAACTGATAAGGAAACATCAGAATATTTAATAATAACCAATAAAGTAATTGAAAAACTATCTAAGGAAATACAAATAGTAATAGCATACAAAGTACTATATTATAGGAATGAAGAAGCAAGTTGGTATTACCACACCTACTAGCACACAAAAGTTTAAATTATAAGAATTAAGTTAGTATGGAATTAGGAATTAATATAATAAATATCCAAGAATTAGAAGAAAATTATAATGGCCCAAAATTTGAGAGAAATATAAGAAAAGACTTAAAATTAAATTATCAATAACAACATAAAAGAACTAAGTAGATATCAAACAGAGGATACAGAAGAATAACTAGGCATAACAGAAGACGGAATGAAGGAGTTAGAATCAATACCAAAACTTAATACAAACATTTTAGAAATAGAAGATTTAATGGAAATTCTCAATTCAGAGGAAGTAGAGGAAACCTTAAAAAATCTAGATACAAACGAAGAAATAAATATGGATCAAGAAAAAACAAGATTATAAAAAAACTTATAGAAAATCTAACTGATATGTATGAATACTTAAGACCACCACCTAATAAAAGACCTTAACAACAACCATGGAAATGACAAAGTAGAGAAAGGAGTAAGTTAGAAAAAGGTAAAGAAAAAGAAACCCCAAAAAATGAACTCACCAAACACTACGAAAAAGGAATAACAGAAAATGGAGAATGACTAGATCTAGACTGTGTAAAAGATGTAGATAGAATAATAGAAGAATGGGTGAAAGCATCCCAAATAGTAGGATTTAGGCAAAACCTCTTCGGAAATACATTTGAGAAATTCATAGAAGCAACATTTATAGGAGTAGTAGCAAAATGGACTAACAAAAGAAGAAAGAAATAATATCAGAAAATTAAGACAAATTGATGACAAAGGAATGGAAGAAAATTTAGCACAAAGAACCTTAGGATTAAAAGAAATAATTACAAATTATGAGATAGAAATAAGAACAAAATTCAGTATCTATGAAAAAACAGAAAAACAAAAAATATATAAAAAGAACCAAGCACAATGGAAACTAATCAATTTTGAAATATGCGATATGTTTTATTTCGATAACTATGCATGTGAATTTAGAGAATATTTCCAAGATAGCTATTATACAAAAGAAGAAAAAAGTCTAATTTTGGACTCATTTTCCCTAAAACTATCAGATCCAAGGAGTATAAATGAGAAAATAAAACTAGAAACATATACTTTAGGATATTGTACACAATTTGTAAAAGATTATAGGGATAAAGTGTGTCAAGAAGCTAGATCAACTATAAAATACTATACAACAAATAAACAAAAAATATGTTGTGAAGAAGCAAAACCAAATCATTGGAGATGTAATAATAAGTGTAATTATACAAAAAGACGCAAACACAAAATGCAAAAATATAAACAAAAAAACAGAAAAACTTTTAAGAAATATAAAAAACTCTATAAAAGATACTTCAGAAGAATAAATAAAAACAAACAATATCCGAAAAACTCAAAGAAATGTAATTGTTATATATGTGGAGAAGTAGGACGTATATCACCAAATTGTCCAAAAAGAATGAAAACAAGAAAATTTAAAATACGTAGAAGAAATTGACGAAATGAATAACATAAACTATGAACACATAAAATATGAAGAAGAATAGTAAGATGAAGAAATAATGGTAATAGAAGAAAATAATGAATGTAGTGAAGATGAAATAGAAGAATACGAAATAAATATGATAACAGAAATAACAGAAATAACAGAAATAGGAGAACAATTAGAAAGAGAAGAAATAGTGAACAAGTAAGTGAAAGAATGAATTTTGATATACAAAAATACGATAAAATAAGAGCAACCAAACTCGACATAAACCTGCAAGAAATATTTAAACTTCCAATATCCGAAAGACAAATATAATAGCTAGAAATAATGAACAACCTATAGACATTGAACAAGGTCAAGGAAAAATCATAATTCCATTAATAACAGAAAGAATAATAAGGCAAGAAATGAAAAAAAAATAAGTGAAAAAATCAGAAAGACATTAAGACACATACATCTTGGAGTTGTACAAATAATAATAAAAGTTTTTTTTCAAGAAAGGAATAAATACACCCTTAGAAATATACCTAATGGATAATAGAATAATTTCAAGTACACAAGATGCCCTAATAGGAATAGTACAAGGAAATATAATGTACCAAACAATAAAACATAGTTTCTCTATAAGTATGGCAGAAGAAAATAAGGACAAAAGTTTAATTATGTATCACATATTATCAGGAATAGAAATGATAGTGAACAGTAAGGTTAAGAGTATACAAATAAGAAATATTTGTGCTTTTACAAGTAAGCATAAAGTAAAAAAACAGAAGTACCAATAACTTTAAAATAGAACTACTATTTCGAGAAATTATAAGATACAAACCAACTAGAGAAAATCCTGAAATGACCATACCAAATTATATAGAATTTGATTTTAACAAAGAAAAAGATACTGCAAAAGCAAAAACACCACAAATTATGTTTGGAAAAAGATTTTTATCAATTGGAAACAAACAACAGGCACCAATAATAAACACATTAGATAACCAAAATAATATTCAATTTAAGATAGAAATAGAATATTATGACAGTGGTAAATGGAACAAGTAAATAGCCCTTTTAGATACAAGAGCTACTAATTCATATATTAAACAAACAAATATAAAAATAATCGAATTGATACCATTAGAAAATCCCGATTACTACTTAGATTACTATAACAATAAACTTCCAATCATCATCCATAAAATAATATTATTACTAAGGATAAACAATAGAAATGAAATAATATTACATCTACATGTAAACTCATAGCACAATGTTAATGAAATGTTATTAGGAACTGGTTTTCTTACATCAGTAAATCGTACACAATACAACCAAAAAAATAACAATAACAATGAATAATGGAAGTATAATAATAAATAGAATATTGTCTAAATGAATCCATTAAATGCAACAAAAAATACATTATACATACTAACAAAATTTGTATACGAATGATACAAATCAAAAAAACTATCATAGTCTAATAGACACTAGAGCAGGCACTAGCTTATGCCTTGAAAATATATTACTAAATTGGAAACAAGATGGAAATAATAATAAAAAAATAACTGGATTAACAGGACAAACCGTTATACTTGACATGTACCAACAAAATGTTACATACAAGTAGGAAATTACAACATCAAATACCTATAGTATATCAATTTGATGATACGAATAATAATATATTATTAGGAATCGACTTTTTACAACAATACTATCCCATGACAATATCACACAAAACAATTATTTTTCCAACACCTTGTAAACACCAATCAATAGCATTTAGAATAACACAACCTTGTTCGAGAATAGACATACCACATGTCAGAGTTTCTTCAACCCAGCGTGGTGAATATCAATATTTACCAAATAAAAGTAGAATAGAACAAGTCCAAGAAATAATTACACAAGAAATTTTACAAAAGCAATTAGAAGATCTGTGTGGAGAAGGCCCTTTAGCAAAATGACACTTAAGTAAATCCACAACACATATAGAGTTAATAGATAAGAATAAAATAATAAAAGTTAAACCTATAAGACATACTCCAACAGATTTAGAAGAATTCAAAATACATATAGAAGAACTAATGGAAAATATTATATAAGAAAATCACGAAGTCCACATTCATCACCAGCATTCATAGTAAGAAAACATTCAGAGAAAAAAAGAGGTAAATCTCGAATGGTAGTAAATTATAAGGAATTAAATAAAAACACTAAAATATTTAGATATCCATTACTAGATATGCAAATACTACTAAACACTGTTAGAACAAGAAAAATAAATTCAAAATTTGATTACAAATCAAGATTTTCTCATGTACAGCTAACAGAATATTTAAAACAATTAACGACATTTAGTACAACATAAGGCTAATACGCATGGAACGTATTGCCTTTTGGACATAAAAATAATCCAGGAGTATTTCAAGAATATATGGATAAGTTATTGGAAAATACAACAATTTTCTACTAGTATATGTAGATGATACTTTGATAGGTGATGAACACATTATTATTCACTTTTTAGAGCAATAATCTTAATATAATTAGACATTTAAAAGCTCTATATATGGTATTTAACTCTTATTCTCTCTTTTCCATAGGAAACAGCGTAAAACAGCAAAACAAAGCAGATTCAGGACTTCAAAGATGATACATAGAGAAATGTAGAGGAACAGTCGACTTATTCCCAAGAGCAGTCGACTGGCCTGATCAAAGATGAAATCTACAGAAGTCTCGACTCAGTCGACTGGTCCAGAGATAAGTCGACTGGTCTGCGGCGGAGTAAACAAATTAAATCTTCAAAGATACACCTGCATCTAATTTCAAATCTATTTTGAATCAAAATTTTATGAAGCGAATCAAATCTAAAGACAGGGTATTTCCAAGTGGACGGGGTGAACGGATAAGGAAGGAAAGGAGAAAAGAGAAAGATATTAATCATCAAATCAAATAAAGAAGGATCTTCCTGAAAAAGTGGAAACCCTAATTCTCAGCCGTACTCTATAAATATCAGAAGAGGTCAACTTAGAAAAGGGGATCATCATATATATCTCTGGGAAGCGACTCAATTACCAAGTTCCTGAACAAACATCGAGAGCATCACTCCATCAACATCGAAGAAGGAGAGAGAAGATCCAGCAACCAGAAGGCAGTCGACTGTGTGACAGCCAGCCGACCATATTGCCGGAATCCATTAGTTTATTTCTTCTTCTCTCTTTATTCTTTTATGTTGATCATGTGTTCAAACTTGTTAAGCAATAAAGTTATTATTATGTGGAACTAATTTCATAGTTGGGTAGATCGAAACCGTAGTTATGTAATGCTATTTTCTTCTGAACTCTTCTATGTTACTTATTGATTGAATCTAATTGAATTGGTATAGGTTTATGATAGTCAAACTAGTTTTCAAGGCTGAGAGCAGTCGACTGAGGTGAGAGCCAGTCGACTGACGTACAGAACTTGGGAAGCTCAAGTTTGGATATCATTTATCTGAATCTGTTATATGAGCATATTGAGACGACCGAATCTCGTGCTCATAATTTGTAACAAAGGAATCTTTAGGGGTTCTTGGTTCAATCAACTTAGAGGATCTAGATCTGATACCAATTTCTAGAACTTTAAGTGTTTGTTCGTTTCCACTGTTCTTATGTTTTCTCTAAGTATAACTTAGTAGATACCATGCTAGATACTTACGAAAAGAAACGAATTAGAGTAGATACCATGCCTAATTCTTGGCTTAGGGAAACATTACTTTAAGGAGTAGATACCATGCCCTTGAAGTGAACAAACATGAGTAATTAGAAGTAAGTTCAGAAGGTAGCTTAGCATTATTAACTATTGGTGGAGATCAACAACCCAACTATTCAAGAGATATTTGTGATTCAACACCTCTCATCTTAGTTTTAATCTTTTAGTTCTTTTAGAATATTATGACAACTCTTATTCATTTTTATTATTAGTTTTATTGATTAGTAAGTTGAGGTCTACAATCTCTGTGGGATCGACCCTTGCTATTACTACGATTCTATAAACGATTCGTGCACTTGCGAGGTTTTATAATTTGTGTCTAGTTAGTCTATTTATTTAGGTAGCTAGATTTCCAACAACAAGTTTTTGGCGCCGTTGCCGGGGATTGTTTAGTATTTTAACTTACAAGTCAGTAGAATTTTTATTAGTTTTTCTTTTCTTTTATTAATAATTTTTCTTTTAGGTTACAGGACTACTACCTATTGACGCAGAAACAGAACGAACTTTGCACAGACTAGGTAAGCTATTTTCAGCCAACCAGTCGACTGCTGTACGGACCCAGTCGACTGCACAGAGACAGATTTCACAGGGAAGAATGGCTGAAGAAATACAAAATCGAGTGCCAATGCAGGACAAATTCACTCCTAAGAATATTGAGCAACCTTCCTGCATTGCTTTTCAACCTAATGCTACAGGGAACATGCACCTATCTCCTCATTTACTTAGTATGGTTCCCCACTTTAGTGGCAGACCAGATGAAGAGCCTCATCTTCATCTGCAAGACTTTTTCGATCTTTGCAGGACACAAAGCATCCAAGGGCTTACCGCTGAACAAATCAGGTTAATCTTGTTTCCTTTTTCTTTAAAACTTAATGCTAAGTTGTGGTATAATTCTTTGGAACCAGGATCAATTAATTCATGGGAGCAATTGGCAACGAAATTTTTAAAAGAATTCTTTCCGGCCCAGAAAACCAAACAACTAAAAAGGGAGATTCAACTCTTCCAACAAAAGGATGGAGATTTATTCTTCGAGGCATGGAAGGATTTCAAAAGCAAGCTTCTTAAGTGTCCTACTCACAATCTGCCTAAGGATGATCAGGTACAGGGAACATGCACCTATCTCCTCATTTACTTAGTATGGTTCCCCACTTTAGTGGCAGACCAGATGAAGAGCCTCATCTTCATCTGCAAGACTTTTTCGATCTTTGCAGGACACAAAGCATCCAAGGGCTTACCGCTGAACAAATCAGGTTAATCTTGTTTCCTTTTTCTTTAAAACTTAATGCTAAGTTGTGGTATAATTCTTTGGAACCAGGATCAATTAATTCATGGGAGCAATTGGCAACGAAATTTTTAAAAGAATTCTTTCCGGCCCAGAAAACCAAACAACTAAAAAGGGAGATTCAACTCTTCCAACAAAAGGATGGAGATTTATTCTTCGAGGCATGGAAGGATTTCAAAAGCAAGCTTCTCAAGTGTCCTACTCACAATCTGCCTAAGGATGATCAGGTACAAGCTTTTTATGAAGGTTTAAATGATACTAATAAGGCAATTGTGGATGCAGCTTGCAACGGAATTTTGATGAGGAAAAGTGGAGAAGAAGCCATTGAACTTTTTGAAGAACTCAGCGAGAACTCCTAACAATTCTCAACAAGACGGGGACCTACGAAAAAACAGGGAGTTTACGAAATCTCTAATAGTAATAACATTCAATTAGAAATGGCAAACATGAATAAGAAAATTGATATGCTTGTTAATGCAATGTCGACAATGGGTGGAGTTAAAAATCAAACAAATGAAATGTGTGCAATTTGCTCGCATTTAGATCATACAACTGATACATGTCCCATGTCTACTTTTACAGATCAGGAGCATGCGAACTATGTGGGTCGAGGAGTGTTTCCACCAAAGAACAATCCATACTCGAACACATATAACCCAGGATGGAGGAATCATCCAAACTTCTCATGGAGCAATAATCAAAATAATCAAGGGAATCAATTCACACAAGGACATGCACGAAACCCTCAGATGGGAAGTAGGTTTGATCGACCAGCCCCAGAACAGAAGAAGTTGGATTTTGAGTCCACCGTTCTTCAATTACTCCAACAACAACATCAAACAAGCAACAAACAAGGACAAGCAATTCAGAAGTTAGAAACACAAATTGGGCAAATTGCAAAAGAGCTAAGCGAACGAAAGGCAGGAGAACTTCCTTCACAAACCATACCAAACCCAGGAGGTCAAGAACAACTCCAAGCAGTGACTACTTTAAGAAATGGTAAGGTAATTGATAACAAGGTTGAAGCACCTATAGACAAACCAGACACACAACCTTCAAAAGCTTTGGAGACAAATAAGGTAAGAGAAAAAGTAGGGACAGTTCCACCACCATTCCCTCAAAGGTTAGTCAATAAAAAGAAAGAACAACATTTATATGACATCTTTGAAACTCTCAAAAAGGTAGAAATTAATATTCCCCTACTTGATGCTATCAAACAAATTCCTTCTTATGCCAAATTTTTGAAAGATTGTTGTACTCACAAAAGAACATTTCAGGTTAAGGAGGATGTTGCTTTGACAGAAGAAGTGAGTGCTGTGTTATTAAGAAAATTACCACCTAAACTGAAAGATCCAGGTAGTTTTACTATTCCTTGCAAGGTTGGTGAGCACTTCTTTGAAAAGGCACTGCTAGACTTGGGGGCAAGCATCAACCTTCTTCCTTATTCTGTTTACGAAAAGCTTGGATTGGGGGAACTCAAGCCAACATCCATCACTTTGCAATTGGCTGATCGCAGCATAAAAAGACCTAGAGGTATTTTAGAAGATGTCCTAGTTCAGGTAAATGATTTTATTTTGCCTGCTGATTTTGTTGTGTTAGATATGGAGGAATCGTCTATGTCATCATCTCTACCGATCATATTAGGTAGGCCCTTTATGAGTACAGCTGATATAAAAATTTGTGTTAAAAAGGGTATTATAAGTATGAAGATAAACGGAGAAAAAGTGGAATTTAAAATGTTTGATACATTAAAATTACCACAAGATGATCATGAATGCTATAATATTGATGTGGTGCAGGAGATTGTTGATCAAACATTTCAGGTACATAGCGTTGAACCACTTCAAGCCACAATCACTCAATCTCTAACTTTATCTCATGTTGAACAGGAATACGATGACTGGAAGATTGCAGAGACAGTACATCACCTTGAAACTCCACAGTCATATTCAGGTAAGTCTGCACCTTTCTTTGAAAAATTGGTGTCTGATAAAAATTGTTCTTCTACAGATCAGGCAACTGATGAACAGGGTAAGTCGACTGGTGTTCTAACCAGTCGACCTAACCCAGACACCCAGAACAAGTCGACTGCTGACATGGACCAGTCGACTGTACAGAAACTCCCAGACATAGAACTTAAGCAGTTGCCCGACCATTTGAAGCATGCATTTTTGGGCGAGAACCAGACGCTACCAGTAATAATTGCTGCAAACTTGAGTGCACAGGAAGAATATAAGTTGCTGAAGGTATTACGAGAACACAAGAGTGCAATAGGATGGACCATTGCAGACATCAAGGGAATAAGTCAATCCAAGTGCATGCATAGAATATTGCTTGAAAACGATGCAAAACCTAGCAGGGAGGCACAGAGAAGGCTGAACCCCAAAATGAAGGAAGTGGTAAGAGCAGAAATTTTGAAGCTACTAGATGTTGGCATCATCTATCCTATCTCAGATAGCAAATGGGTAAGTCCTATACATGTAGTACCTAAGAAAAGTGGAGTTACAGTGGTAACAAATGAAGAGAATGAACTTATCCCAACAAGAGTAACCACAGGATGGAGGGTATGCATTGACTATAGGAAGTTGAATAATGAAACTAGGAAAGATCACTTCCTTCTTCCTTTTATTGATCAAATGTTAGAAAGATTAGCAGGATATAGTCATTATTGTTTTCTAGATGGTTATAGTGGCTATAATCAAATTGCTATTGCTCCAGAAGATCAAGAAAAGACCACTTTTACATGCCCTTTTGGTACTTTTGCTTACAGGAGGATGCCTTTTGGATTGTGCAATGCTCCAGCTACATTTCAGAGATGCATGATGAGCATATTTTCAGATATGGTGGAAAGGTTTATTGAGGTATTTATGGATGACTTTAGTGTTTTTGGATCTTGTTTTGATGAATGCCTTAACCATTTGCAGCTTGTTTTTAAAAGATGTGAAGAATGCAATTTAGTGCTGAATTGGGAAAAGTGCCATTTTATGGTACAACAAGGTATTGTTTTGGGGCATGTTGTGTCAAAAAGAGGCATAGAGGTAGACAAAGCCAAAATAGATATAATATCAAAACTACCCCCTCCCACTACAGTTAAGGGTATTAGGAGTTTTCTTGGACATGCAGGGTTCTATAGACGATTTATAAAAGATTTCTCCAAAATATCCAAACCCCTTTGTGATTTGTTGGCTAAGGATGTTGAATTCACATGGACAGAAGAGTGCACTAATGCTTTTATTACATTGAAAACTCTTCTCATTTCTGCACCTATTGTCATGGCACCAGATTGGAGCCATCCTTTTGAGCTCATGTGTGATGCAAGTGATTATGCCTTAGGGGCTGTTTTAGGTCAAAGAATCAATAAGAAACCCCATGTTATTTACTATGCTTCTCGAACTCTAAACGATGCACAGCTAAATTATTCTACCACCGAAAAAGAAATGTTAGTTGTTATTTTTGCTGTAGAGAAGTTTAGATCATATTTAATTGGTTCTAAAGTTATTGTTTTCACTGACCATGCTGCTTTGAGATATTTGTTGGCTAAAAAGGAAGCTAAGCCTAGGTTGATCAGATGGGTGCTGATGCTTCAAGAATTTGATCTTGAGATTAGAGACAAGAAAGGATGCGACAATGTTGTGGCAGATCACATGTCCAGACTACTTCAGGAGGAAGAGAGAAATGTGCCCCCGCTGAATGAAAATTTCCCAGATGAACATCTATTTGAAATAAATGTTCAAACTCTCGGGGCAGTCGACTGGTCCTTCCACCAGTTGACTGGACTCTCTGAACAGTTCTCCTGGTTTGCTGATATTGTCAATTTTCTAACTGCTCATGTTTTTCCTCCAGGTATGACACATCAGGAAAGGAAAAGATTGGTGGATCTGAGCAAACACTATTATTGGGATGATCCTTATTTATTCAAATTTTGCTCTGATCAAATTATAAGAAGATGTGTGGCAGACGAGGAACAAAGGAGTATTCTACAACATTGCCACCAATATGCATGTGGAGGACATTTTGGGCCAAAGAGAACAGCACTTAAGGTATTGCAATCTGGTTTTTATTGGCCTAAAGTATTCAAAGATGCTTTTTCTTTTTGCAGGACTTGCGACAAATGCCAAAGGACAGGCAACATCTCTTCTAGAAATCAAATGCCACTACACAACATACAAGTAATCGAGCTTTTCGATGTTTGGGGAATCGACTTCATGGGTCCATTTCCTAACTCATTTGGTTATTTATATATACTTGTTGGTGTGGATTATGTGTCTAAATGGGTCGAGGCTGTCCCCTCACGAACTAATGATCACAAAGTTGTTGTCAAGTTTTTGCAGGAGAACATTTTCACTAGGTTTGGTACACCACGAGCAATAATAAGTGATGGAGGGAGCCACTTCAATAACTACCCATTTGCTTCTTTGATGAAGAAATATGGGATTACACATAGAGTGGGAACTCCATATCATCCTCAAACCAGTGGGCAGGTGGAGATTAGCAACAGAGAGATCAAGAGCATCTTGGAAAAGACAGTCAATACAAGCAGAAGGGATTGGTCACTACGCTTGAACGATGCATTATGGGCTTACAGAACCGCTTTCAAGACACCCATTGGCATGTCACCATACCGTTTGGTCTTTGGAAAAGCATGTCATCTGCCGGTAGAATTGGAACACAAAGCTTATTGGGCTATCAAAAAGTTCAACTTTGATATGAAACAGGCAGGTGACAAAAGGAGATTGCAATTAAATGAGCTTGAAGAATTGAGGCACGATGCATATAAAAATGCAAAATTGTACAAGGAAAGAACCAAGTTGTATCATGATAAACAATTAGCAAGGAAGGAGTTTTATGAAGGACAAAAGGTATTGATCTACAACTCAAGATTAAGACTCTTTCCAGGCAAGCTTAAGTCACGATGGTATGGACCATATATTGTCACAAAAGTCTTTCCACATGGTGCATTGGAAGTCCACAGTGAAGAAAAAAATCAAACATTCAAGGTGAACGGGCATAGAGCGAAGCCATACATAGAGATGAGTCTAGAACCGCAAGAGGAAGATGTGAATCTTCAAACCATTCAATACATAGCATGACTCATCATGTCTAGCTGAAGACATGAAACACAGCGCTTATTGGGAGGCAATCCAACTTTTTAGGGGAGTATTTACACTTTCCTTTACTTTCTTTAGTTATTCATTTTTATTTTTCAGTCTCTCCTTACTAGATGGTAACACATGCCTATATCTTATGTTTTGTGCGAACATTGAGGACAATGTTCCATCTAAGTGTGGGGGTATTAGTTAGTTATATTTGGAATCTTTTGAATTTTTTTTAGGATAAACAATTTCTTATAAAGTAAGAGTAAGGATACTTATTTACTTTAGGATTGTTGAGTTTCATAATTCCCTACAAAATTGTGCGAGTCATGCGATTATACATAATAAACAAATGTGATGCTTTTTCTGATAATTATTCCCTTTAGATCTAGTCCTAAATCGAGTTTAAGTAAATAGAGTGATACAATATATGTATATATTTGAATAAAGTCAGTCTACTCCAATGTTTTGAGCGCTTAGTAACTAGGGGTATTCATCACCAATGTTTACCTTTACGTCAAACGGCAACTTGAAATATGAGTATGCAAAGCACTTTAATGTTTGTGACTTGTTGAGTAACCGGGTGGATACATCACAAATGTTTCGCATTCGCGTCAAAAGACAAGTGACAACTTTAAAGAAGAGACTATAAAAATAAAAAAATAAAAAAAAAAAAAAAAAAAAAAACCCCTCTAGTTTGCTACTGGATTTGTAGTAGAGAAAAGGGATAATCACAGACTGAGTAGTTGCATACTATAACTACATTAATCGCATGACAAATATGATTAAGTTTGGGGATTATGACTGAACAATTGCACTAGAGAAAGTGGGTATGTTCAATTTTACTTTATCTGAAATTGTTTGTAGTTTTATATTTTTCATTTTGATGTCCACATAATAAGAAATCTTGATGGTTGAGTTTATTCTGATTATTACTCCCTTGTTCATAAATTCACTTTTTGCTTGAGGACAAGCAAATGCTAAGTGTGGGGGTATTTGATGAACACATTATTATTCACTTTTTAGAGCAATAATCTTAATATAATTAGACATTTAAAAGCTCTATATATGGTATTTAACTCTTATTCTCTCTTTTCCATAGGAAACAGCGTAAAACAGCAAAACGAAGCAGATTCAGGACTTCAAAGATGATACACAGAGAAATGTAGAGGAACAGTCGACTTATTCCCAAGAGCAGTCGACTGGCCTGATCAAAGATGAAATCTACAGAAGTCTCGACTCAGTCGACTGGTCCAGAGATAAGTCGACTGGTCTGCGGCGGAGTAAACAAATTAAATCTTCAAAGATACACCTGCATCTAATTTCGAATCTATTTTGAATCAAAATTTTATGAAGCGAATCAAATCTAAAGACAGGGTATTTCCAAGTGGACGGGGTGAACGGATAAGGAAGGAAAGGAGAAAAGAGAAAGATATTAATCATCAAATCAAATAAAGAAGGATATTCCTAAAAAAGTGGAAACCCTAATTCTCAGCCGTACTCTATAAATATCAGAAGAGGTCAACTTAGAAAAGGGGATCATCATATATATCTCTGGGAAGCGACTCAATCACCAAGTTCCTGAACAAACATCGAGAGCATCACTCCATCAACATCGAAGAAGGAGAGAGAAGATCCAGCAACCAGAAGGCAGTCGACTGTGTGACAGCCAGCCGACCATATTGCCGGAATCCATTAGTTTATTTCTTCTTCTCTCTTTATTCTTTTATGTTGATCATGTGTTCAAACTTGTTAAGCAATAAAGTTATTATTATGTGGAACTAATTTCATAGTTGGGTAGATCGAAACCGTAGTTATGTAATGCTATTTTCTTCTGAACTCTTCTATGTTACTTATTGATTGAATCAAATTGAATTGGTATAGATTTATGATAGTCAAACTAGTTTTCAAGACTGAGAGCAGTCGACTGAGGTGAGAGCCAGTCGACTGACGTACAGAACTTGGGAAGCTCAAGTTTGGATATCATTTATCTGAATCTGTTATATGAGCATATTGAGACGACTGAATCTCGTGCTCATAATTTGTAACAAAGGAATCTTTAGGGGTTCTTGGTTCAATCAACTTAGAGGATCTAGATCTGATACCAATTTCTAGAACTTTAAGTGTTTGTTCGTTTCCACTGTTCTTATGTTTTCTCTAAGTATAACTTAGTAGATACCATGCTAGATACTTACGGAAAGAAACGAATTAGAGTAGATACCATGCCTAATTCTTGGCTTAGGAAAACATTACTTTAAGGAGTAGATACCATGCCCTTGAAGTGAACAAACATGAGTAATTAGAAGTAAGTTCAGAAGGTAGCTTAGCATTATTAACTATTGGTGGAGATCAACAACCCAACTATTCAAGAGATATTTGTGATTCAACACCTCTCATCTTAGTTTTAATCTTTTAGTTCTTTTAGAATATTATGACAACTCTTATTCATTTTTATTATTAGTTTTATTGATTAGTAAGTTGAGGTCTACAATCTCTGTGGGATCGACCCTTGCTATTACTACGATTCTATAAACGATTCGTGCACTTGCGAGGTTTTATAATTTGTGTCTAGTTAGTCTATTTATTTAGGTAGCTAGATTTCCAACAACAATAGGATCCGAAAATGAAGAACAACATAAAGAACTTTTAGGTAAAATTCATAGAAATAGTAAAAAATGTAGGTATTATATTATCAAAAAAGAAAATGGAACTGTTCAAAATAAAGATAGAATTCTTCGGGACAAAATATACTAGTGGATGAAGAAAAACTAAAAGTATTGAAACAACAAACTTCAAAATTAAATAAACTAAGACTACCTATTAAGGAATGTACATGGATAATAGAAACAGATGCAAGTGAAGCTAATTGAGGAGAAATATTAAAATTTATAGAAAAAGATGAAAAAGAAGATAAATTAACTAGATATACTAGTGGATCGTTCACACCAACCTAACATAATTACCACATAAATGAAAAGGAATTATTAGCAATCTTAAAAGCAATTAAAAAGTTGAGTTATTCATAACACATACAAAATTCGCAGTAAGACGGGATAATATCCAAACAAAAATTTGGATTAACAAAATAATATAGATCCAACTATTGCAAATAAAAGATTAATAAGATGACAGATGGAACTAGCACATTATGATTTTATAATAGAAAATATAAAAGGAAAGGATATCATTCTAGCGGATTTTCTATCAAGAAACTCACAATTTTGCTTTTACAAAATGGAAAATAGAGTCCAACAAATAGAACAGGATATAGTTTTCCTCAAGGAAACTGTGGTACAAATAAAGAGAGCATTTAATCAATTAAATTACAAATATGCGGTCTCCAAAGTCTATTCTACCAGCACATAAATCAACATGCAACTGCAGAAAATATAGTGGACAATGTTAGTGAAAAAATGAGCGAAATGGGCGAACCTACTCAAACAGTAAAAGAAGATGCAAATATATTTTTGAATAAAACTACATACAAGGAGACTTTGCTCACTAAGAAATCTTCTACCAGAGTATCAAAGATTTTTTTTTATACAATATATTGAAAATTATGTCAAGTAACGGAGGTGAACCAGTTCATTAAGCCTATATCACAGCAACATATGAACAAGACTATCATCCTACCAGGAGCTAATCCAAGAACAACACGAGCACTATTTGAAAGAAGACTTATTTATTTTATCTATCCATCCAGAGAATGTGAAGAACTTATCCAATTGCCAAGAGAAATATTTGAAGCAGCCAAGAGTTATTTTGGTCTTACAAAGGCCTAAAAAATATATGTCCAAATGTATTCAGTAATCCATGAGTACCTTGAAGAAAATGAAGAATTTTCAGCAGAACATGTTATAAAAATAGGGATGAATACTCAAGTAATCTATGGAGCATCTAATATTATACCCTATAAAGCTGAAGAATTTGAGAAGTTAATCACAGAAAGAAGGACAATGCGATTCAGAAACATGTATTGTGAACTAAAAGACATCAAGTTAAGAGACAACAACATATGGATCTATGACAATCCAGACCTAGAGAAAATAATAATGTATACTGTAGAAAAAATAAAACATGCACAAGATAAGTGTGAGCTATTTGACAACTGGTACCAGATACTATTTACAGGAGTAATGACGATGACAGAGCAGTCAACTAGATTGTACTGTATCCTGATAACGAAAAAACACCAGTATAAATGTGGAGCATGTGAAGATGTCGACCATGAGGAATCTCTTTTTCTAGAGTAGTCTGTAATGACGTAAGCAGTGACATATTCATCTCAATTATCGGTCTATGATGTAAGCAATGAAGTAATCAGAATAATAATTGAAAATGATGGAATGAATGACGTAAGGATTCACTAATTTAAAGCCATCCCTTCCCATATAAAAATACAGGCTTAGTAAGGAAGAAGGCATATAATTTTAGGAGGAAAAATTCCGTATAATCTTGTAAGGAGAGGTTAGTGAGTTTGGTCTGTAAAAGGTCTTGAATGAATAAAGACTATTTTTCACTCAACTATTGTTCAATAAAAGGTATGAGAAACTAATCTCTTTCCCTCATGGTGAGTTTTGTAGGGCTCTGCCTGAAGGATCTTGCAAAAAGATTCATTTGCAACATTCTATAGTTAAGCTGTACACCTAGTAGAAGGAAACGAGTTAGGTTGTGGTTGCATGTACTGAAGTGCTACTAGTTGTTTTTGATGTATCCCTTGGATGAAGCTCTCTTGAAGAGTATAGTATTCTTGGGATGGGAAGAACGTAAAAGGAGTATTGAAATCATGGTGCATACCAGAGGTATTTTATCCAATGGTAGTAACTGGTACAGAGCGGCTCAAAGAGACTTAGCTAGGTCAGAAACATGTTGGGCCCGTTTGTTTGATTTTTTATGGTATCCTTAGAAATCTCTCACTACAAATGACCCCGCAATCCCTAGCACTTTCTTTCTTGAATTCCCAGTGTTTAAAAACACCAGGATTGATGGCCCCGGAGCTTCGAGAAACGCTGCTGCAAGCGCCGGGTTTACCCCTGCCGGGGATGCGAAAAATCTTACCCAGCGTTTTCAAATGCCGGGATAGAGTAATTTTCATTTTTAAAAATGTTTTCATTAAAAAACCTATCTCGGCATTTTAAAATGCCATGATAGGCCATTAATTATTATTATTATTATTATTATTATTATTATTATTATTATTATTATTATTATTATTTTGGATGCGGGAAGGGGGTTTAATAGTTGGTTAGGTGGTGGTTGTTGATTTTATCAAATCAAAATACTTGCAATTCAGTTCACAATTTTCTACAAATTCATGAATCAAATATAATAAACAATATAAAAGTACTTTATAACACAAATTTATTCCAATAATTAAACAATTCAATCCAAATTATCCACAAATTTAATTAATTCCAATAATTACATAGATGTACAAGTGCTTAAGAGCACAAAATCACAAGATAGAAAACAAATCTAACTAAGGAAAGTTGCGTCCACCTTCACTCAGAGTCAACAAATTCTAAGCTTTTCATCAGAATAATGTGATCAGCTATCAAAACAATGATAACCTGAGAATGATAACCCTTGCATAATAATAACTTGGTGTTAGTTATGCATGTCAACCACTATGTAGCTTTGTTTTTTTTATTTATTATGGCCTATTGGCTCAAATTAAAAGCATAAGAGTGATCGGTACAAAAATAGCCTCTAGTTAATTAGCAAAAAAACTAGCAAGAGACTTTAATTACAAACCATCCATAACTAGACTTGCAACATATGACATATGGAATATATA